>WBMW01003762.1:60785-107169 GCA_013396635.1 Penelope pileata
GGCTCGGGGGGCTGTGCGGGCCCGCGCGTACCGCGGGGTGTGTAGGTGCCCCGTGCTCCGCGCTGGGGCCGCGGGCTCTGCAGAACGCGGCGTGTGGCTAAAGCTGCTTATCGGGTGCTTAACGCCGTACAGCCGCTGTCCTAGCCGCTGCTCGGCCCTTCTGCGTGCCCCGGTGCCTCTGCTCGTCTCTGCCCTTGAGCACAGTGGTCCCCGTGCGGCCGGGGGGAGATGTCAGCTCGGGGTCTGCGTCCCTGGGGTTGGGGGTGGCGGGGGGCTGGAGGGCAGCGCGTGTCCGAGGTGGTGGCTGCTCTGTTAGGAGCTGTTCTGAAGGAGGCTGCAGCAGTGACAGGTGGAGGGGTGGGGGCAGGGCGTGATGCTTCTTTGTGCTCAGAAACCAAGGTAAACTGAGAACCTGCTCAGGACAGAGAAGCAGAGCCCTTTTCTGCATTTGAGGCTCATCGGGGAAATTTTGATGCCAACCTTTACTCACTTGTAGAGGGCTCCTTACAGCCTGGGCAGCCCGTGCAGGAGCAGGGGCCCTGAATGGCACCACAGGTGGCTTGCTGGTGGCAGCGCTCCTGTTTGCTCAGCCGTTAGCTGGAGGAGCAAGAACCAATTGGGTAGCAAATAGCAATGGGTCTGTGCCACTAGCAGCAAAATCGTGGCTCTCTGGAGGGATCTCACACTGCTGGCACACTCACCCCTTGCAGTTAGAGGCACAAGGCTCCCTGGTGCTGCCCACCTACCCCGAGTGCTGGTACTGCCAGCACACAGGCAGCGTGGCCAGGTCTGTCAGGGTGTTGCAAGCTGTTGCAACATGTGTACTCAACTGGGATTGCAAAGGGAAGAGAAACAGCCTCTGACCACTGTGCACGTGCTGGGTTTGCGGGGATAACCCTGCGTGGCTGTGTCTGGTCCCCCACCCTCCGCTCCTCAGCATGTGACCTCATTTGTGTCCTTTCAATTCTTTTACAGAGCAAGCCTCCGGCACCAAAAAGGGAACCGCTTCTCCCTGTGAGCAGCAGCTCCAAAGAGAACGGGGTTTGTGTGGAGCAAGATGATCAGGACCTATTTGCAGGTGAGTCTGCCTCTCCTGAGCACTTACTGGTACTTTCTGAACTCCAAGCCTGGAGTCGTCTGCTTGTTGTTAGGCTGCTTGTTCCAGGCTGTCGCAGGTCCTTATCTCTTCAGCTTGTGTTGTGCCCTGGGAGTATTGAGTGCCCATGGTGTTTTTGGGAAGATCCTTGTAGCCTCCTCCAGGTGTCTAATGTGCAATAGGGTTAACTGCTTGGAAGCTGAAGAGGCCTAAAAATGAGGTTTTATCAAACTGCACGGCAGTGTCCTTCCAGAGTTGAAAGGCTTTTGTTCTCTACCTTCTCCTTCCTCGGTGCAGGTAGAGGAAGTGCGTCCAGCTGAGACCAGGCTGTTCCCCAGGAACAGGGAGCACGATTCCCCTCAGCAGGGGAAACAAAGAGGGTTGGACCTTCCCCAGCAGTCCTGTTCCCTGGCTAGGTGTGAGACCTCTGGCGGAGGCATCTGAAAGTCAGCTCTGGAGATGGCTGGTAGCAGGTGGAAGCTTTGACTTCCTCTGGGTGGAGAAGTGTCCTGGGAAGGAGCTGGTCTATGCGTTGTGTTAAAATCCAGCTTGGCTGTGGCTGTTCTGGTGTGCAGCTGCTGCTGCTAGCACGCAGCAAGGAACTGCTGTCTGGCTCTCTAGAATAAGTTCATTGGATTAACAAAACGTTCAGCAGAGTTGATCAAGTGTTCTTACCACAGTGAAGGTGCATGAAGTTGTATTCTTCCCAGTGCATACAGGTTTCCTCCCTGTGTTCTTTTTCTTAATGCTAATTAAGACTATTGTTGCTGCCTAGATCCCATGAAACTTGTAGAAATCCAAAGTAGAGAGGCTGACCTTTGCCAACTTCTCTTGACAGATGCCACTGTAGAGTTGTCTCTAGACAGCACGCAAAACAACCAGAAGAAGGAACTGGCCAAAGCATCCAATCCTGCCCCCTCATTAGAAGTAGCTGCAAGCTCTTCTAGAAACCCTCCGAAGAGCTATGAGGAGGTGAGATTTGCTCTGAGCTTTCCAACTTGCCCTGCTGGTTTGGGACTGTAAATGGCAGGAACCTGTCTGTTTACTTAGATGCAAGCCTGCATCTTAAATAATGTAATTAATGTAGTTGGCATATTGGATGCCCTGGCTTTTATCTCGGGCCATCAGTCTGGGGCTGACACCACTGAAGTGGAGTTCATGTCAGCCTTGCTCACATGGAACTGTGGATGTGCAGGCTGCTTCCAGCACGAAAGCAAGCAAGCAGCTGTCCTGAGGGTCTGAGCTCTGATTCAGAGCTCTAGCACCCTCTGTTGCCGCAGATGAGGTAGGTGATGTAAGTGCTCTTGTGTGTGTTTAAAAGTCTCCTGGGTGACTGGGGGGTGCAGGTTACTTAAGTGGAACTTGTGGTCTGGTTGCCAAGCTTGGTTAGCTGGCGCTTGGCCTAATTCTGTGTCCTTTTGGGTAGAGAAATTAATACTATTTTGATGACAAACAAAGAGCTCCTGTTCCGCCCTGAGCTCACAAGGAGTGACTTGCTGCAGTGCTGTTGGTGTCTCAGGCTAGCATCAGGCTGGCTGAAACTCAGCAGCAGTGCAGAACTAGGGTGGGATGCTGAGCTGATGGGTGAACTGAGAAGCTCTCATTTTCAGGCTCAGAGGCTGTGTGGAGCTGAGTGCTTTGCCTCCACTTTACTAACAAGGAACTGTAATGCTCTCTGAGCAAGCCTGGAGCCTCAGTGGGCTGTCAGAGGCAGTACTGTTGTTTTTGCTACCTCTGACCTTCAGCAAAGCGGGGTTCAGGCTGGGTCTGCCAGCTGCTGTTGCGACTCTTTCAGCTGTGTGCCTGCACGGTGAAACTTGCCTCCTGTATAGGTTCAGTATCTTCATATGTTTCAGATGAGAACTGAAATTATGACGTACAAGAGCCCAGAGGGAACTATCTTGCGCAGAGCTGGGCTGAGGCAGTGCTCTGCAGTTTCACCTTAGTGCTGAGCAGTTTGTGTGTCAGTCTGTACAGATAGTGTAAAGACAAATACAGTTTGAGATGCTTGGAACATGCAGCCTCAACACAAGTGAGAAGCCCAAGGGCTTTATAGTGTTGCCTTGACCAGACTGAAATTGCAAAGATGCTTTGGCAGTATGACAAGCACACTGTAACATGTGGGACTTCATGGATGGAGGTCTGGATGTCTAGCTTTAATTTGCTGTCCTTATGTGCTTATTTCAAACAGCTGGAAGAAGAGGAACAGGAGGACAAATTTGAACTGACTGTAGGTGTGAGTGACCCAGAGAAAGTTGGTGAGTTCTGTGTGGCTGACAAGGAAGAGGTGAAACTGCCTTAATCTAAAACCAAGTGCGCTGTCCCATGCTGTGGCACGTTTCCTGGCAGCTGTGGAGCTCTTGGAAGTAAGAGGATCAGAGCACCTTAGCCAGCAATCTGCAGAGAACCCATCTGATCCCAGCCAGCTCATGGTTTCTGGAGCTGGAAGGTGCGCTGACTTGTGAGAGGTGCATTAGGGGCAGTGTCTGTCTTGTGAGGATACCCTTTGCTTGAATTAACCAGGTAAACCTTCACTTCCCTGGACAAGGGGCTTTCTGTATTAGCTAGAGAAAAAGCTGGGTGTGATGTCTCAGAATCAAACCACAGGCGGTCAGGGGCCATCTGACTTGCATCCTCTGAATAGACCACTTCATGTGCTGCACAGCCGCTGGATTGTGATGTGCCGAGCAGATGTGTGGAGTTAGCCCAAACGCTGTCAGCGTAACAAGCGTCTGATTGTCAGCGTTGGCTGCCTTGGGAAGGAGAAGGAGGCCTGAGCAGGCAGGTCAGGGAAATGCCTAGTGGGCAGGGGTCCAGGGTCCTGCAGAAAGATGGTGCCCGAGGATCTGCGTGTAGATTCAGAGCTCAGATCAACCACTGAAGCATGCAAAGGTTAGGGGATTGCTGGAGCCCAGCGCTTTGCAGTCACCAAAGACTCCAGGTGATGGTGCAAAAGGCCAGTGCTGTACTAACGCCTTGTTTTGTTTTCCGCAGGGGATGGCATGAATGCGTATGTAGCCTACAAAGTGTCAACACAGGTATGTCTAACTCATCACTTCTTTCCCCCACTCCTCACAGAAAGGACTGTTCTGTCCTTTCCATGTCAATACAGTGGTGACCTAAATAGGTGGGAGGTCTGAAGCTACATGGATTCATGAGTTATAATCCAACCTTACAGATCAAAGATGAGCCTAGCTGAGAAATGATTTTGAATCTGTTTGGAAGGAGACTTTTTCAGCTGATAGCTCTGCTCAGCATGGGAGCGAGCAGCGGGAATGGCATCTGCAAGGGAGAGCCCCAGACGCTGGGTCTGTCACTAATGGTTCTGTGCTGATGGTCACTTCAGGTTAAGCTGACCTTGAGTGTAGCTCTTCCCAAAAAGCTGCTGCTGTAGCTTGTCTCTTGTCAGGACCTGTTCTCTTGAGCTAGTTGCGAGAAATCAAGCTTTCTGCAGCCGCTGCTCTGCTTTGGGGCAATTTTCTGAGCTCTCCAAAAAGCCTTTCCTAGCTGTCTGTCCAGCAGCTGTTGGGTACAGGCACTGCATCTTGTGGTGCAAAGCTGGTGTTGTGTGACAGGGGCTTGTTAGCCACCAGCTTTGCTCTGCAAACACAGTCAGAAGCCACTGATGACTCCTGTAGCCTTATGTGTAAGCTGACAGTGGTCTCTGTTCCTGTGGGGAGCAGGGATGATGAGATTAGGCAATGGGTAGGGCTTAGCAGACAGCCTGTGGCCACAGTTTAACAAGTGCTCTGTAATTTAGTGGCATTAACACTGCTGCTCAGCCCAAGGAGAGCTGTTAGGAGGCAATTTGCTAAAAACCTAGGCCAACGCTTGCTCAGCTCAGCCTGATTCCTCAAATCACACAGAGTTCAAGCTGTCCTGTTTCCATCCCCGTAAGTGGTGGTGCTCATAGCGCATGCATGGACAAGCCTCCCTGGGTGAGTTTGACCTGAGTCTCGTCTCTTCCCCCAGACGAGCATGCCAATGTTCAGGAGCAAGCAGTTTTCAGTGAAAAGGAGGTTCAGTGACTTTCTGGGTCTCTATGAGAAGTTGTCGGAGAAGCATGCCCAAAATGGGTTCATCGTGCCTCCACCGCCTGAGAAGAGTCTCATAGGTGAGTGGTGGAGGTGCAGAGCGCTGCGCTAGATCTGGTCCTCCTGATTTGAGCCTTGTGCCTAAAAGAAGGGCTTGCCTGCAGCCTCCAAGCTGAGAGGAAAGCTGCAGAGCAGTGAAGGGGAGCAGGTGCATAAAATAATCCACATTCTGTGGCACAAACAGAACTCTGCTGGCTCCCTGCTTGGAGCTCTGGGCTTGAAGCTTGGTTAGAGTTGATGGGTGGCTCTGCACCTGCTTGAAGGAGAGTAAAGTTGCTGCCCTGTCACTGAATTGCTGTTCACTTGCGTCCAGACCTGTAACCCTGCCAGTCTTGCTTGGCGTTGCTTTGCCTCTTTTCCACATGTAGATTTCTGCTAGATGTAGGTGTAAGCAGATGCTAATTTTCCAAGTATGAAACAATTTCCAGCAATTTCTGATGCAAGGTCAGATGCCTCTCTTGTCACCCTGATACATCTGTATACTTTGTGACAGACCTCACCACCTTGTGTGTTCAGTTTGAAGCCGCTCATTAATTGCACCTACATTCTGTGCTAGGAATGACCAAAGTGAAAGTTGGGAAAGAAGACTCCTCCTCTGCAGAGTTCCTAGAAAAGAGACGGGCTGCTCTCGAGAGGTACAGATCCCAACAGCTACCCCCTCGTGCCTGAACCAAGCAAGGGACCTCAGAAAGGTCAGACTGGTTGCAGCCTCCTCTCTACATGAGAAAAACAGACTGCTTCTAAGTTTAGAGGGAACCTGGAGGCCACCAAAGAGTTGCAACTGCAGTGTTGCTTTGACTCTAAAACTATCTTCTGCTTCAAAAATCTCCTGCTGGTGCTTTGTCCAGATCTGGCCAGACTTTTCTGACAAGTCAGGGAGAAAACTGAGCTGTCTCAAGAGTACAAAAATCTGAACGTTAAATAGTGATGCAAACAGTGCTGATCAGGTGAGAAACAACTTGCTCTGTATTTAAACTGACACCCTAACTGTACAGGCACTGGTGGCCTTTGCCTTGCCACCTCTTTTGACTGCTATAGTTAGCACCAGGATGCTGTTCATCTCCAGCTTCAGCCTCTGAAGTGTCATCATAAAAGAATGTAATCTTGCTCAGTTATTGTATCGAGTGACCTTGATCTGTGAAAATTCGTGCACATCTTGCAGACTCCTCTCACTGGAGCCCCAGGGGAGGGAGGACTCTTGGTGGAAGGATGAGAACAGCCTGTTGGGTCCAACCTCAGCTCCTGAGCTGCCATTTCAGAGTAAACAACAAGCATATTGCAGCTCACCATGGTGGCTTGGAGCCAGGCTTGCTCCACAGAGGTAACTCATGGTGTGTTCTTCTTCCCAGGTACCTACAGAGAGTTGTCAGCCACCCAACCATGCTGCAGGATCCAGACGTCAGGGAGTTCTTGGAAAAGGAGGAGGTCAGTAATGTGGAGTAATGTAGCTGTGAGTACCTTGGGAGTGCAGAGGGAAACAGTGCACAAGAAGTTAATGAGGCATGGTGCTTCAGAGCTCAGTGAGAAGCAGCAGGGTCCTGTGAGAGCTCTTGACCAGCGACGAAGTTTGTCGGTGCATATCTAAGCACTGTACGCCATTAACAAAATGTGGCCAAGCTTGCTTACACCAAGATGGGAGTACTCACAGACTTTGTTCTGAAACCCATGATGGGAGTGTAGCCTGCTGCTTGGGGGTGATGGGGGACTGGAGCTGGCTTGGCCTGATGCCCAGGTGTTAGGGGATTGCTGACTCTGTGCCAAACCATGCAGCCAGTGTGGTCCCTGCTCCTGCAAGGAGAATGTGACCATACCAAACGTAGCATCTGATTAGTGCTGTGCCAGAAGGCTGTGGTGCAGGAGCAGACTTCACGGAAACACCTCAGTATACTGGTGTTAATACTGCCGTCAAAGCAACTTTTATCTCCTGGCAAAGCAAACTTTTCTGTCTCTCTGTAGCTGCCGAGAGCAGTTGGCACCCAGGCCCTGAGTGGAGCAGGAATACTGAAAATGTTCAACAAAGCAACTGATGCTGTCAGTAAAATGACCATCAAAATGAATGAATCGGACATAGTAAGTATTTGGATGCCTCTGGGCTGTCCTTGTTCTTGCTGTGTGTTCCCACCAGCTCAAGCTTTTGGTGAGAGAAGCAAGGACATCTCTGCAACCATGCAGAGAATGTGGGAAAAGCAGCTCTGGGTCTGTCTATTTTAGTGGTTCGAGGAGAAGCTGCAGGAGGTGGAGTGTGAGGAGCAGCGGCTACGGAAGCTGCACGCTGTTGTGGAAACACTAGTGAACCACAGGAAAGGTAATGGGCTTGGTTCTGCTTGCTCTGTAGCTTGGACTGTAACAGTTAAGGCTTGTGAAAAGATAATGTGAAAAGATATGGCAGCGCTCCTTTGCTATAAAGGGCTCTTTGCCTCATTGTCATGGGAGACAGAAGTAAAATGATAATCCCATGGCTTCCGTCTAGTCCTGCAGGCTTAGGATGTGAACTGTTGCCCTGGTGGGTAAGAGCTGCTGTACCAAACCAGAGCAGAGCCGATCTTGCCAAGCTGTCCTTTGGCAGGGAGCAGGAATGTTTCCCTTCCTCTGCACGTTTTGGCTGACATCTGCAAACCTGTGCCTGTCCTCCCACTCTGCTGCTTCCCTTCTCCTTCCTGGCTGGGGTTTCCATGTCCCGTGGAAGCTGTCAGCTCAGATGCCGCTGGCTCTGCTAGCTGGCATCTCCTGGGGTTACAGAAAAGCAGCTCCCAGGGCTGAACTCTAGGCTGGGGCTTTACTTTGGAGCACCTGGTGTAGCAGAGCTCACAGCTGACTCTTTTATTCTGTTCATTAGAGCTAGCATTGAATACAGCACAGTTTGCAAAGAGTCTGGCCATGCTGGGGAGTTCAGAGGACAACACTGCCCTGTCCCGGGCGCTGTCCCAGCTGGCTGAGGTGGAAGAGAAGATAGAACAGCTGCACCAGGAACAGGCTAACAATGACTTCTTCCTCCTTGCTGAGCTCCTGGGAGACTACATCCGCCTCCTCTCAGTTGTAAGGGTAAGCACTCCTTTGGGGCAATCCTCAGAGCCAACCTCTAGGGCAAAACCACTGGTCCTAGCATAGATCTTTGCCTTAGGTGTGCCAGGAGGCAGCTGGTCCTCTGAGTTCAAGCAGAGGGCATGATATCTCTCACCTCTCCAGGCAAAGGGCAAACTTGCTGCTGGATCAGGAGTGTTAGAGTAGGTGAAACCTGGCTACACAGTTGTTCTCCATAGAGTATATGGGGCAAGTTCATGGCTTGTAGGTGGCCTCAGCCCTTCCAGAGAAGATGGCTGCAGCTGCTGTGGAGGCTGTAAGCTGGTAGCCTGTGATTTGCATCACAAGCAGAGTGGTCAAGCACCTGCTGGTGGGCAGCCTGGGTCCTGAAGTCTGCACAGTGTGCCTGGTGCACAGGCTTCCATGCTGGAGGCTGAACAAAATGAGTTCCAGATGACCTACAAGTCAGTCAGGCTGACTTGTTCCTGCCCTAAACTTGTCTGGAGGCTACAGAGGTCAGAACGCAGCTTGCTTGGTCTGCCACTCTGTACTGGGAGATGTGATGGGTCCAGCGTTGTAGCACGTGAGACCTCAGTGCTGGAGGTAATAGGACTTATTAGGACTTACAGAGCTGGGATGTCCTGGGAAGGAGCTGTAATGTTTCAGCCTTCACCTGCCTCTTGGCTGCTCTGTCCTTCTGGCCGGGCTGTCAGGCTCTGCTTTCTGCTCTTTGAGCTCTTCCTTGTCATCTGGCTGGATGCGTTCAGAAATCTGATGGGTTTTCCTTGCTTGGACTGGTGGCTCACAAAAGCATTGCCTGGCAGGTGCTGGAGTCCTCTGCAGTGGCTTGTGGTCACTGCTCTGCAGGAGAACCAGCATGGGGCTGGCAAAGGCATTTCCTTGCACTGGCCGTTCTTAACGGAAGGAATAAAAGGAGCCTTGTACAGAGGGAGGCCTTGGAGCTGCTCCTTCCCTGGTAGAGCAGTGGAGAAGACACTCCATGTTCTGGCCTGTGCTGCCACTGTTACACTGGGGTCCAGGACCTGACTGATGCTGCAGCTCTGCCATTAGCTGGTGTCCCCCTTACCAATGGTGTGGGTGTTACTGTCACCAGAGCTCTGTGAGGTGGCAGAGAGCACAGCCCCATGCTTCTCTGGGGATGTGCCAGCCCAGCCTCTGCTCCTTCTTCTCAGGGAGCTTTTGACCAGCGCATGAAGACCTGGCAGCGGTGGCAGGATGCCCAGACCATGCTGCAGAAGAAGAGGGAGATGGAGGCCAGGTTGCTGTGGGCCAACAAACCTGAGAAGCTCCAGCAGGCCAAAGAGGAGATCTCGGAGGTGAGGCATGCTGCAGACCCTGAGCAGTGTGAGGGGATGTGTTGAGCTTGAGCAGTCAGGTCTGCAAAGCCACTTGGAGCAGAAAGCTTCCTTGCCCTAGAAACAGCACGCTTCCTCTCTCTGCAGTGGGAGTCTCGTGTGACGCAGTATGAAAGGGACTTTGAACGGATTTCTGCTGTGATCCGCAAGGAAGTGATACGGTTTGAGGCAAGTCATCCCCAACCCTTGATGTGCAGTTCCCCCAGCAGTTGGTGATATTTGCACATCCAGGCACGTGTGAATGGGGCATCAGTGCTCCAGAGCTGCTGGCTTTGGTTAGAGGGAATTTAATGCAGGTCTGCAGAGATCCTCCAAGCCTGCTCATCTGTGCAGCTGCTCCCAGAGCCAGGGCTTTGTCCCCAGCATTTTGTGGTCTTCTGCTGATCACTCTGTGCAGGCAGCTGGGGTTGTCCAGCATGGCCCTGGGGAGGAACAGGGAAATCCTATTGATCTGCCCCCTGTGTTTTGTCCTCCCCACAAAGGTGAGAGGGGTTTGGTGGTTGCTGCGGCTTTGTGCTCACTTCTGCACCCATCTCTTGCAGAAAGAGAAATCCAAGGACTTCAGAAACCATGTGACAAAGTACCTGGAGATGTTACTGAACTCTCAGCAGCAGGTGAGTGCCCCCAGTGCCAGCCCTCCTTCACCTCCTCAGCCTGAGCCCACAGTGGGAGCATCTCACTAATGGGAGAGCTGCTCATTACATGCTGCACCCAAAGGGATGCCTGACTTTTCTGTGGGGGCTGTACGCCCTGCCCAGGCAGAGCTGTGTGGGCTGAGGGAGCTTCTGCTCTACGTTTCCCCCAAATGCTTCTCAGTTCTGCTGAAAGCTCATTCAGGATGCCCTTGAGCTGTGCTGCCTCCTGACTCTTTCTTTTCTCCACAGCTGGTGAAGTACTGGGAAGCGTTCCTCCCTGAAGCCAAGGCCATTTCTTAACGGACCAAGTGAACGAATGCACCTGAACTTTGCCTTTTTATACTCTATACCTCTGTCTTTTACACATGACTGAACCCTAGTTAAACACTTGGGAGCTGGTAGAGGTTTAACCCCCCAACAAGCAGCTTACAAGCCAGTAACTCTTCTAACTGTATATTTTTCATTTAGCAACATATATTTTCTTACTGAAGAGAAACTAGTTTCCTGCTTTCCAACCAGCCCTGCAGTAGGCGAAGGGGGGTTAATGACACATGTAAATGTATATTTTCAGGCTGGGTTTTAGGGCTCTAATGACTATCTTACTCCTGCAGTGCCATTACAACTATGTAATAAAACTTGTATCAGGGCAAACAGGCATGTGGTGTTGATGAGAGGGCCGAGGGGTGCTGGGAAGAGGCTGGAGGAATGCGAGGGAGGCAGGGCTGCTTCTGCCTTTGTTGTGACCAAGGAACCCATGACCTTGGGCATGGCTGAGCCACCTGTCCTGGCTTTTGATTAAGCTCTGTCCCTCTCAGTAGGGCCATGCTGCTGTTTTTAGGCTCTGAGCTCAGCCTGGGGCAGGAGCTGGCTCTGCAGGAGGCTGGGGCCATGCTGCTCCTGTCCCTGTGATAACGGGCTGCCTTCCAGCTCTGGCTTGGGGGCTGCAGCAGTGCTGATCAAAACTGATACTGAGCCTTACAGACAACNTTTCCTCTTATCCCTGTGCTACCTTCGGGCTGCAAAACACGAAGGCTTGCCTGGCCCCCAGCAGCTGGGGCGGGGCAGGATGGGGCGGCCCCTCCAGTGCTGGCGGCAGCAGATGACCTGGGGTGCTGGTGGTGGCGAGCAATGATCGTCGTCTCTATCCCTGTGGCAGAGCCTGAGGCAGCAGCGCGCAGCCCTGAGAAAGCACACACGGTGAGGGGTGTGGGGTGGGGGTCCCTGCCTGCCCTGGGGTGGGGTGGTCTCCTCTTGTCCCTGAGGGTCCCTGCCAGCCTTGGGATGTCCCCCATCTACCCCAGGGGACAATAGTCCCTGTCTGCCCCATATGGCAGTGGTGGTTCCATGTTGTCCAAGGGGCTTTGAGGACCCTGTTAAGAGGACAAAGGGGGGGCTGCTGATCCCTGCAAGCTCCCTGGCTACTGCCCTGCCCCAGGGTTGGGGTGCCCCACCTGCCCCAGGAGGCAGTTTGGAGGTGCCTGCTCTGGGAGGATGAGGGTGAGGATGAGGAGGTGCAGGTATTCCTGGTGGAGGTGCTGTGCGATGGCCGGAGGCACACAGTGGCAAAGCGCTACAGCGAGTTCCAGGCACTGCACAAACGGGTGAGAACCTGAGGCCAGCAGGGTGGGGAGGTCCCCTTCTGGCACCCCTCCCTGGGGACACACAGCGGTGGCAGAGGAGCCCACATGCTTTGCTCTGCCCCAGATCAAGAAGACTTGCAAGGTGCCCGACTTCCCCCTGCGGCGGGTCCCCAACTGGGTGCCCAAGGTGCTGGAGCAGCGCCGGCAGGGCCTGGAGCTCTACATCCAGGTGAGGCACTGGGGCCAGCGGTGGCACCCATGCCCCAGGGGCGCCCACATCCCTGCATCCCCACCCCAGGGGGTCCTGTGCCACAACAAGGAGCTGCCCCAGGACGTGCTGGACTTCCTGAAGGTGCGGCATTCCCAGCAGGACCCCAAGGACCACAGCCCTGTGTGAGTTTGTGGGGGCTCCCCAGGGGGTGGAAGCAGGGCAGGGGATGCTGTGGGTGCTGACCTCCCTCTCCCGCTGCAGTGCCAGCCACCCGCCCTCCCAGCGCCCCGTCCTTGGCTTCCACGCTGACCCCTACGTGCAGCTGCCAGCCACGGGTAAGGGGTGGGGACATGAGCGTCCCCGTGGTCCCCTTGCACTGGGTGTTGCGCTGTGCCTCACCCCCTATGTAAGGGCAGTGCACAAAGCTGTGCCCGCACGTCTCCCCACAGATGCGCTCCCCAACGCTGTGCTGAGCGGGGTGCTGCAGGGCCTCTATGCCCCGTGGCACTGCTCCCCCCACACAGCTGTGTCCCAGGGGCAGCTGTGCTCCTGAGCAGCCCCAGAACCCCCACGGAGGGCAGGGAGGCAGCAGTGGTGTCACAGAAAGGAAGCTGGCTGTAAAACCTTCCACGGAGCCAGAAACAAGCAGGGAGAAGAAAACAGGAGGTGGGAGAAGCCCTTCTGGGCACTACTGCAGCCCTCTCAGCCATCACGTGCCTCAGTTTGGAGAGCAGGAGCTCTGCCAGCCACCGTGCTGCAACAGGGTTGCAGTAGGAGCCTCCAGAGGCTGAACCGTGCTGGAAAAACCTTGTGCGTATGTGGGTTTCTGTGCAATAAATCACTGTGGCTGCGGTGGCCAAAGCTGGCTGTATGGTTCTGCGATGCGAATGTGGAGCTGGCTGGGGGGGCAGCTCTGAGGTGCGAGAGAGGGGGAAGAGGGCTGGTGGCAGCAGGGTGGGCTCACAGGGAAGGTGTTAGGGCTTGTGGTCCCACCAAACCTGTCCAGGAGATCCTAGAATCACAGCATGGTTGGGTTGGGAAAGACCTTACAGACCCCCAGCCCCACCCCTGCCACGGGCTGGGTGCCCCCTCCAGCTCAGGCTGCCCAGGGCCCCTGATGCCCTGAGCACTTAAAGGACACCCACAGCTCTGGGCAGCTGTGCCAGGGCCCCACCACCACTGAGAAAAGAACTTCCTCTTATTATCTAATTTTAATCCTTTTTTGTTTAAAACTCTTTCCCCTTGTCCTACCACTGAGTCTGCCCTCCTCAGCCCCCTGCCCCCAGAGGGCTCTGATCCCCCCTGCTGGAAGATCCATTCACAATATGACCCCTTGAAAGAACCGAGCAGAGCAAGTCTATAAAAAACACATTGGTCACATTTATTGGTGCATGTGCTTCTTACAAAAGTGTTGGACAGAAGAGCAGTGGCCCGTCCTGCCCCCTGGAAAACAGCAGGGGCTGGGAATGAGGCCTTGGTGGCTGCCCACGCCCCGGGATGGTGCCAGGGATGAGGGGGAATGCATGGGGGCAGTGGGACAGCCCCAGGCCCACAGCCCACAGGGGTTGGTCCCCGCGGCACAGGGCCCTGCCGCATCGCCAGGCCGGGTCACTCCTTGGCGATGGCAAAGGGCTTTTCCACCTCGATGGTGCCACAGTCAGCAATGGTGACATCCTTCAGCGGTTTGTCCCGGCTGTCTGTCTTGGTGTTCTCCACCTTCCTTACCACATCCTGGGGAGAGCAGAGGTGTCAGAGGGATAATGGTGGCTGTGTGCATCCCCCACCCCAGCGCTGCTCTCCCCCTTACCATGCCCTCCAGCACTTTGCCAAACACCACGTGCTTGCCGTCCAGCCACGGCGTCTTCACCGTGGTGATGAAGAACTGTGAGCCGTTGGTGTCCTTGCCAGCGTTGGCCATGCTCACCCAGCCGGGGCCGTAGTGCTTCAGCTTGAAGTTCTCGTCAGGAAAGCGGTCCCCATAGATACTCTTCCCTAAGGGGGAGGGAAAAGGGTGCATAGCACTCCTGGAGATACATCAGGAATGAGGGAGAGAAGAGGACGTGAGCGCTGCAGGGGACCACGAGAAACATGGGGAGAGCTGAAGCACCCCCAGGTTGGGTGCTGTGCCCCATGGGAGCAGCACAGAACAAGGCTGGGTGCTGTGCCCCATGGGAGCAGCACAGAACAAGGCTGGGTGCTGTGCCCCATGGGAGCAGCGCGGAGCAGGGGTTCCCATGCTGCAGCCATGGCCGTCGTTCGCACCCCGTGGCACTGGGGGGCTGAGCTACCTCCGGTGCCGTCCCCGCGGGTGAAGTCTCCTCCCTGGATCATGAAGTCCTTGATCACGCGGTGGAATTTGCTGCCCTTGAAGCCGAACCCTTTCTGCAGGGGGACAGAAGCGGTCACACGCACGGAGGGCACACGGGGACCCCCGGTGCCGCCGCCCTCACCTCTCCCGTGGCCAAGGCCATGAAGTTCTCCACCGTTTTGGGCACCGTCTTGCCGAAGAGCCCAATGACGACGCGGCCCACATCCTCCTCGCCCAGGCGGAGGTCGAAGAACACCTTTGGGGCGGGGGCGTCAGCCGGAGCCCCCCGGCCCCCGAGGCGGCCCCCGGCCGCCCCAGCGCCCGCTTCCGCCCCGGGCCGCGGCCCCTCACCACCTCGCTGCCACCCTGCCTGCNGCGGGGCGGAGCCGGCGCGGGCCGCAGGGCGGCTGCCACGTTGCCTCGCGTCGGAGAGGCCAATCAGGAGCGGCCGCGAGGCGGAGGGGCGGGGCTAATGCGCCGACCAATGGGCGCGTGGGGGGAGCGGTGAGGGGGCTTCCGGCGGCGCCGGCCGTTGGCCGCAGCCATTGTGTGCAGGGGCGCTGGGAGGGCAGGGGGTGCTGTCGGATTCTCCGTACGCCGCGGCCCGGCCGCGAGCGCAGCCAGAGGGGTGGGAGGAGCCCACGGCTTAGGTTTATGTATTTAATTAAAAAAGAAAAAAAATTGCCGACGAACAGCTCGCCCTCCTCCACGTACAAAGAGCGACATTAAACTGACGGAATGCGCAGGGCCCCGGCCGCGGGGCGGCCCCGCATGGAGCTGAGACCCCCGGGACGGGGCTCGGCCACGGGCAGCAGCGGGCGGGGACAGAGACCCCCAGGGGCCTGAGGCTGCCGGGCAGGCACAGCCGTCCCCAGCACGGGAGCGAGCTGGGACGTGGGAGCCCCTCCTTTAATGTCTGCTCGGGGCTGAGCACCCCCTGCATAGCGCAGCGAGGAGCCCGGCTGTCCCACTGCCTCCTCACCCGGCACGAGGAGCTGCAGCCGCGGGAGCCTAGCGAGGCTCCAGGCTCGGCACAGCCGAGGGCACTGTGCTGTTACTGACCCTGACTGCACCTGATGCCCACGGCCTTGCTCCCTCCTGGGAGTCCCAGGGGCTGTGGAACAGGGCCCTGGGCCGGCACAGCCCTTCCATTGCTTCTCGCTCGGGGCAGGTGATGCACCCGGCGCTGGGTGTTCCCCTCACGCCTTCCTCCAAAACCAGCCCAGCTCAGCTTGCTGGTGCACAGCCCTGCGCATCCCACCTGGGATCAAAACAGCCGAATGTAACCCATGCGTTCGTTACCAGAAACAGCTCCTGAGGCAATGCCTGGTGGAGCTGCCAGTTGGAGAGGGCCAGGGAAAGAAACGCTGAGGCCTTCTTCTCAGAGCACTGATGTCCCCAGACTAATTTTTGGGATCAGGAAGTTAAAGGTCATGCTTGAAATATTGCATTTAAGGCTGTGAAACAGGAGAAGTGTCCCAGCAAAGAGCTTGGCATGGCTCAGTTTCTAAGCGTGAGTCACCGTGGCAGCACGCGGCAGGTGCTCTCCCTGCCCAGCTATGTGAAATCTGTGGTTAAAGGATGCTGGGTTTGGCTCATAGCATCTTCCTTAATGCTTTTCTCCAGCTGTACTGAGACTAAACAAGCAGTAGCGATTGGCATGCTGGAAAGTCTCACAACCATGGCAGTCGATTCCTTGCGACCCTTCACAGAAGTGACTGAGGGCTTTCTACACGAGCCTGCTCAGTGGGAAGATCCACAGAGAAAGGGCACTCGGGACAACAGCAGCTGGGGACAGGTCACTGCCACCTTCCACAGCTGAGGGACCTGGCCTGGCGGAGCCGAGCTGCAGCTGGAATCCCAGCTGCCCAAGTCCCTTGGTGCGGCCAGGAGGCATGGAGAAGACATGCCTCATCCCTACGGCAGTACCTGCAGATGCGTGGGGACCACAGGACAGCATGCTTTCAGTTGTGTTCCACATAAGCTGTTCTGCTCCCCAGGACGGTTGAGGTGGGAATGTGCAGGCACAGAGAGGAAAGAAATTGGTGCCTCCTGTCCCATAGGGCTGGGCTGTCCATGGCTGTCTCAGCACAAAGTGCTCCTGAAGAGGGGAGGGTTGCCAACAGAGCCCAACAGAAGCAGAGGAAAAGAAATTGTCCTATAAGCAATGTTTTCAGGAAGGGGTAATAAATACATCTATTCATGGAGAACAATGCAGCAGTGCAATGTTTTATTGAAAAAAAAAAAATCTCACTTGACACTTCAGAAGACTGCATCGCAACGCTGGCAGCAGGAGAGCTCTGCCCGCCACTGCTCAGGGCTGACCCCAGCCTCCTGCATGCCCCGGTGGTCTCCCAGCGAGGACAGGAGAGCTTGCCCAGGTAGGTTTGATGCCCTACTTCCTAGCACAGAACGGTTGGCTCAGTCTGGCTTGGGTGTCCTTGTCACCTCCAAGCTCCCTGGGACAGTGGTTTCCTCAAGCACAGGACTTGCTGTTAACCTGCTTTTTTCCTTTTTTTTTTTTTTTTTTTAAAAAAAAACATTTTTCGAAGAGTCCAACGTACGATTATAGTGCAAGAGGGCTTGGTACAAGTGAGCATTACCAGCATGCCGTGGGGGGAACAGTCCTCCCCTACAAACACATCATCATAGGATTAAAAGAACATCGTATCTCCAGAGATAAGCAGTAGTGGGTCGTTGTGAAATAGCTTTCAAAACCAACCCACTTAAAAACAAGGTCAGGAAAGTTTCTAAACAATCAAATACATTCACTTTAAAAAAAACATTTAAGAACAGAAACTGTTGAGATGGCCCCTTTTCCCCCCGCCCTCCCTCACCCTGCAAACACTTACATATGCTGCAACTACAAGCTGCTCCTGGAGCGGATGCAGCGAGGAATGACCAAACATGGCAGGAGATGCAGAAGGAATCGAGTTCTGGTGACAGGCACTTAGTGGGGCTTGGGAGGGCAGCAACAGAAGTGTCTTGGGGCCCGGCTCCATCTGCAGCACGCACGGCCACTCCCAGGGAGCGCCTGTGCCCCTTTCCCCCCCAAGATGCCAAACCATGGTTTCCTACAGCAGAGAGGGGAACGCCTGTGCCAGAGCCATGGGTCTGCAGAGAGGCAGCGGAGGAGCTTGGAAGGAGAAGGGTGGAACGCAACCAGTCCCTGTCCTCCCTCCAGTGGGAGGGGAAGAGAAGACAAAGTGCCCTGGCACTTGCATGCAGGAGACGGGCAGTCCCTTTGTGCCCCAGCCCATGGTGCACCTTGAGGAAAGCACTTTGCAGAGCGAGAATGGGGGTGCACACATCTCTTGGAGGGTGTGCAAGCGAAGAGCAAACCAGCCTGCAGCGTAAGGTGCTGCTGGGGAGTGGAGGGTGCAGCCACGCCTCCAAGCCGCGCTCCTTCAGGTAAGGCATCGAGAGGCAAAGATGGCTAAGGGATGCGCGGAAGGGATCCCGGCAAAGCAGCGAGGCTTTTCCATGCTGACGCCGCTCTGCTTTGAGGAAGCACGAGGAGCCAGCCCACTGCTCCTGCTCAGGGTGATCTCCTGCCCCTCAGCCTGCTTCTGCCCAGGAAGGGGAACTACACCTCCCACGGGTGCCACAACACCAACCCCAAGCTGCCCAGATCATCATTTACTAACAGCTAACGAGATCCAGTGTCTCCTCCCTTCGTACTCCCCAGCGAATTCAGGGACTGGGGTGAGCCCGGCCTCAGATTACAAGTGAAGTCCCTCAAACAAACAGTCTCAGCCTGGTCAGGTGTCACAAGTGGAAACACAAAGCACAAGGATCTATTTATTCACAACCTCTCCAAAAACTGCTCGAGTTCACCCAGAGCCCTGCCATGTCCATGAGCAACCCCAGCCTCCTCCGAGTTTGGAACCACTGCAGCAGGACACAAGATCCCGCGCTGGCACCCAGTGCCCCCGGCCCTTTGCTAGCCATGGGTCTGGCTCAGAGCAGAACTGTGGCTTCCCCTGCGGGGTGGGAGCTCGCAGAGAGGATGTGAAGGCTATTCCAGTCAAACCCATCTGACCATCTGGAGATGAAATCAGTATTAAGGCAGTGAAGGATCCCCACCTTGCTGGGGAAGCTCTGCTCCTCACGTGTTCTCACAGAAGATGTTCACAACTACCCCGCTGGAGGGGCGGGAGAAGGCTGCGTGCTTGCGCAGTCACGTACCGAGATGCCTGTGGTCTGGGAAACACTGGGTTCCCAGTTACCGTAATCCCGATCCGCCTCTTTGGCCAGAGCCAACTCCTCTGGCTCAGCAAAGCTGACGCCTCTCCCTGCTGCCAACAGCTGGCCGTGGCCTTTTGTCTCTGTGCTGCTTGGGTCAGGCACGGCATAGGAAACCATGGTAGGGACATTCACTGGCAGATAGAAAGGGTAATTGAAAATTCAAGTATGCTTTCCTCAGCGCGTGGCCCAAGGCGGGCTTCGGGAACCCCAAACTGGCACGAGGGTTGTGCAGATGTTGTCAACATCCCCACTCGAGGGCATTCTCTGCACCCCACCGCATTCCCAGCTGAATGTCTGTCTGCGCTGGCACCACTTGTCCACGCAGAAATCCACAGATACAATGTGCATCTGTAATGCTAAAAATAATAAAAAGTGCAACAACGTCAGTTTCTTTAAAACAATCCACATTGCTCTGTTACCGTCAGAGGAGGGAGGTGTCAAGGGGAGCCAGAAAACCTAACTGGAACAGTAGATTGCAAATTTCTCACAGCTTGCACATTACAGTGTAACTGTTCCCAAGGAGCCTAAAAGGGAACCTGTGTCTTACTGCTGCAGCAGTCAGGCCCTTCTCCCACGCAACTCTCTCGCCCCGACCGCATCCTCCTGCCTTCTCAAGAGCCAATTGAGCCTACAGTATCTCTTTTCTTAATTATGAAGGGAGGAGGATGGAGGAGCTGAGAGCACAGGGGAGGGAGGGGAGTAAAGTGAGCAGGAACTAAGCACAGTCCTCAGGTTTGCATGAACGATGCCTTCGCCGTAAACAACGGGAAGGAGGGTCAGCCAGCCAGCCCCCCTCCCAGGGCGACCAAGACCTGAGCCAGCCACAGTCCTGGTCCCAAAAGGAGCTTCAGGCTTGGAGTGAATGAGGGAGACCATTCAGCAGATCCACCCCAGAGTGGTTTGTTTTGGAACGTTTTCTTCTCTTTTTGGTTTAAAATGTCACTTTTTTTTTTTTCTCTTCCTCCTATGCCTCCTCCTCCCCCCTAAAGAGAAACCCCTTCCAGTTAGACAGGGCAGGAGCTGCAGGTGCAGGTGGTGTTCCTGCAAGGCCCAGGAGGCACCGGTCACTTGTGACGCTGAGCCGTCTTCTTCCGTTTCCTCTTAAAGAAGCAGCAGCACCTGGAGCACAAAGAACACGGCCAGTCAGCCCCGTGCACACCTCCTGCTCGGCCCCGCCGCGGGCTCCCCCCGCTCGCCCGCATGCAACGGCCACTGCAGGCACCCGGCCCCGGGCTGGGGGCCCTGCCTGCAAGGTTGGCAGCAGCTCGCGCACCGACGGCCGACACACGCCTGCACCCACGGAGCAGGGGCTGAGCAGCGGGACAGCGAGGCACAGCCCTTTTGTCCTCTAGAGGCTCAGCCAGGGTGGGAACACCAGGAGCCACGTGGGAAGCAATGGAACAAGGATCTGGAAGGCCAGACCTTGGGGGAAGCCCGGAGGGCACTAGAACAGCGAGCCTTGGCTGCTCTCCCCAGCTATGAGACATACGGGTTCAACACTGCTCACTAAAAAGACAAAGTGCCAAAGAGGTCTTGGATCAGGGACCAGGTTCCTTTACTGAACCTTTCACGATAACCAGAGCTTCCACCTTTGACAGAGTGTTACCCAGTGGAGGTACGCACAACACCTGCTCCTTCCCTCTTCTAATGTGAGGGAGAGGCACAGCGCCTGGGGATTAGGAGAAGCAAAAGGATGGAGAGTGGAGACTGAGGTGGCAAGAAAAACACTCAGTGCAGCTGAACCTCAGACAGTGGTGTTTGTCACTGGTGGCATAATACTGAACACAGCTTTTCTAGTCCTGCTGGCTTCCTACAGAGTGACTTGGCACTTAAGGTGTGTCTGTCTTCCTATCCTCAGGCTGCTGTCAGGAACCCTCTGCACAGAAGAAACGTGCAAGTTCTGCTCCTGAGCTATGGATCTTTCTCCTTCTGCTATTCCAGCCATCTCCAGAGAAGCTTGGGTGATGCTGAAAGCCCAATTCTCCAAGCTGGTAGAATGGATGTGAAGCTAAGCAGCCAGAACAGGCATGAGTATGCAAAGATCATTTCTTCCTACAAGCATCTTTTACCAACAGCCAGCGCAGAAGTGTTCAAAAACACTGTAACAACACCTCCAAATTACTTCCAGGTGGGTCCCTCACAGCTCTGAAATGTCAGTGCTAAGCTTCTCAGAGCTAGAGGAACAAACTGATTCTCTCCTTCACCCCAGAACGTGCCTGCCCCCAGAAGCACGAGGCTCACCTCAGGGTGCAACAGCAATGATGGCCAACACCAGCAAGTGAGCCAAGCCTGCCAGCACCGACTGTCCGCTGGGGAGACTGCGACCCCTACAACAGAGCTCAGAGCCACAGTGGTAGGAGGACAACCTCCCATCGCACACTCCTGCATGGACTTAGAGCCAGGGGAAGTCAAATGTCCATGATTTGGCTTTAGGTTCCTCTTAGGCACTCCTAACAGGCTCAGTCTGGAGGTGAGCCAAAAAAACCACAACACACTTGTCCTCCCAGGAAGGGGCCCATAGCGACCTGTCAGCTGGGATCACTCCATCACCAGCACCTGCTCTGACACCTGCAGCACGCTGCCTGGAGCTTTCTGCACACCCAGCACAGGCTCCTGCGCTGTGGCACTCTCCCCCTGCTCCAGGACTGGCAGTGCACTGCAGTGTCCCAGCCCTCCTCCTGCCCTCTCGGGGTTTCACCTGTTGCAGTATTTCTCTCCCACGGTGGCCACCTTCTGTCATGATTTGGGCAATGGTAAGTAAGGGGAGAGACGATTATGGGGAGAAATGATGAAAATGCACGAGTTATGGTTTCACATGCAGATGGTAAGGAAAGAAGAGGGCCAAGAAGCACTCGTTTCCTCGGGCACTGCACAGAGGGAGCTGGCTGACTTTTGGTGGTTGTTCCTTCAGACTGTCTTTTTAGGGCGTTACTCAGAGGTCCAGGGAAGGGTTCAGGAAAGGAGGTCCTGGCAGGTCACACAGGCAAAGGCAGAACACCAGAACAAAAGGATAAGGCAGGCTGACAACTACAGAATGTGATCTCTGTGCATGCAGACAATGCCCAAGAGAACAGCTCCAGACTACGACATACAGAGAAGCCAGAGATGCCAGAGGTATCGGAGGCAATGCCTATGGAGAGCAGGGCAGAGCCGGGCCAGTCTCCCATCAAGCAAGGACATTCCTCACTCCCAGCGGCGTCACCGCCTCGCTCCTCGTTCCCACCCCGGCACCCCGGGGTCTGCCTGGGCCTACAGCACCTTGCTGAGGCTCAGCCTGGCCCTCTGCAGCGCTGGGCACACAGCGTCCCTGCTGCAGAGGGGACGAGGAGGGAGGGAGGGAGCACCCCCCAGGCCTTCCCGAGGCCAAGAGTGCAGCTTCTTACGAGCTGCACGTACACCTGAGCTTGGGGCAATGCTAATCCTAACCACAGGGGCTGGACAGCTCTCCCAGAGACCCAGTCCACCTGCGCTCCCCGCTGCAGGGTTTTTCCCCCAGGTCCCCAGCCTGCTGCTGGAAAGCGGCCATCTCCTCCCCGCTCAGTCCAGGCAGTGGCTCTAGCTTGGGTGTCTGTCACTAATGTCACTATCGAATGTCACTTCTTTACACCCCCTCTAGTGACGCAGGCCCTGGGCTGTGCTTCTTTGCAGAAACTCTTCTAGGAAGCGACTGCTCCCTCCCCCTGGTACCCAGGGCAAGCTTCTCCCTTTGTAACCGTCTGTGTGAAGAATTCCTGCAGGATGTTTGGCGAGCCTGGTCCCGAGTCTGCCCAGCTCCATTAGACATCATCTGCTCGCAGACATAACAGTTTAGGGGAGATGGAAAGCCAAATAGAAAAGGATTAAAATTTGTCTTTTGAACAGATGGGTTCAGCCATCGGTCTGATTGATTGCTGGGCCTCATGCGGCTCAGACACAGCCCACACCCTCCCCAATAGGTTCTCAGCAGGGTCCTCAATCAAAACAGCCCTGGGTTGGCTTTGAGCTTGTGCCTTTTTATGGTTTGGTTGGTTGGATTTTGCCAACCCCAGTCTAGTCTGGTCCGCTCCCCCTTGCATGTGGACTGGAGAGAGGGACTCACCACAAGTTGAGCATTTTCAGGCAGCTACAGAGAGTGTAGAGAAAAAACACAGAAAGGAAGAAAGAGCAATTAGTTCACAGAGGTGGGATGAAAGCATGTCACTGCAGCCATGCAACCATGCAGTGCAGACTGGCAGACACACACCATGCCTGCCCCCGCCCGCCCCAGCCCTCGTACCTCCTCTGCCCTCGCCATGGCGCTGCCCAGTTTTAAACCAGGGTCGTGAGGCCTCAGACCAACACCGCATGTTCTCCCCCGGGCCACAGGCCCCAGGAGGTTCTTTTTGGAGCCTGGGATCAGAGAGGGGCTCCGGGCCACTATAAGAGGACACTGCTCTGTCCCCTGCAGCTCCTGCAGCAGAAGGGCCAGCGAAGGGCTCTGTGTTCAGCGAGGCCCCCCCAGGATCAGCTTGTCCCCAGAGCCCCCAGGAGCGTGTGCGCTGCTCTTCTGCCTGCCAGGAGCACCAGGGAAAGACCTTTCCAGTGCTGTACTTCATCTCAAAACAGAGCCCCAAAGCCAGCTGGTTCTAACTCTTTTTGGACCGCTTCACAGCAAAGCGGTCTTTTGAGTCTAAAAACCCTTTGCTCTCCTCATAACCAAGGGGATTTATGATCACGGATGCAAGGAAGGACGAAGGCAGCCCTCCCCATGGCAAGAGGAATGAAGCAGACTACACTGGGAACTACAGCAAGAGCCCCCGACCTGTGAAACCCCCCAAAACCAATTCTGAACCACACAAACAGGGCCTGGGAAGGGACAGAACAAACCATACAACAGAGCATGGGCAGCACGGCCGTTGCACGCTTCTTTTCATCCGTCTTGACACCTCCCTGTACAAGAGCTGCTAGGGGTGGCAATTTACTCCAAGCCGTGCGCCCGGGAGCCCCTGCTTCGGTCATCCTGACCAGGACACAGTCTGTGATGCTGAACCTGCAGTCTTTGTAGGCCACACTACCCAAATTTAAGAGGAATGCTGTCCCCTCTGCAAGCTGCACCTGAAGGCCTACCCTCCCTGCCATGCCAAAACCATGGCTCACTCCTTTGGCTGGGAGGAGAAAGCACATTCACTGCTTGGACAAACCACTGCCAGGATCACCCCCAGGCCAGCTACCAGCAAGGAAGATCACACAAGTGCTTTTTGAGGGACAGACAGCAAAGGACCTCCAGCACAACAGTGACGAGGTGGGAGAGCAGGCTCTGGCCTGCTGGACATGTAGGACCACCCCTTCTCACACCTGCCCATTTTCCTTCTTATCCTTCCACAAGCCATTCCTAGCAGAAGGCTGAGACAAGGCACACCAGTGTCATCAAGTCAGGTCACAGCCAGGCACTTGGGCGATGTCACAGCACCGAGCAGTCTGAAGGCAGCTCTGGGCCTATCTACCCCTTGTATGGGGAAGGTGGGATCACACCATGACCTGCTGGGGTCCTGCTCCTGTTCAGAGGCAGCAAGAAGGTCCCGTGGTCATGCAAAAGGTGACATGATGGTGCCAGATGCAGCACGTGTGCAAAGGAGGCCAAAATGATCAAAACAGCAAGTTTGTATGTCACTTCTCTCTCTTCACCACAAGTTATAGAGGAGAGGTCCGCTCGAAGTCAAGAGCAGAAGGGCTGTTACTGGTTTCTCTCCCAGCTCCCATTGAGCTGGACTAAGAGAATTCAGAGTGAAAACCACAAGTCCCTGCAAAGATTCCTTTGGGACCATTCTGGATACCTGGCATCCACTTCTTGCAGCCAGAAATGAAGTGTTACCTTTTGGACCAACAACTTCTTCACTGAGCTGTGCTCAAGCTACTCCTACGCTCTCAGTGTGAGCACACAGTGAGTTCTCCTTCTGGAGATTCCTGAAATCAATCACTTTGGTATTTGTGCTACTGACTATTTCACAAGACGTGCTCTGAGTAAGAGTTAGGTTCTCTAGCCACGACAAGTGTAAAAAGAAGCAGCAGCAGCACTGAAGGCACCATGCACAAAAGCAGCAATATGCAGGAAAAGGTCATGGGACATGAGCATCGAGTACTTCACCACGGGTAAACATCCCACTCGTTTCACAGGAGGATTAATGACCACACCAGTGGAAAGCCTGTTGGTAAAGAGCACGTACTTAGCTTCCTCCACCACCTCCACCTCCGCCTGTGCTGTTATGGGTGCGTTGGAGTGTGCCCCCGTCGGGTCATCCACGTTCAGCTCCCCGTTGGTCGAGCTCACCACCTGGAACAGAGAGAGATGCCCGTGATGCGTCTCCACCCATCTCAACAAGGGGTACTGCAGGAATGGGCCGTCTGTGAAACAATCTCTGCCTGTTCCCACCTCCTGTGGGATTCCTGGGATGCTTTTAAATCACATTCCCCATTTCCAGCAGCCATTTGGAGAGACTCGCCTGCCTCGTGTAGCAGAGTGCCAGGCAAGGGACTGTGTTCACAGGCACAGGTCTGAATGTCTCTGGGAGGCTGTGCTACAGTCTAGGGTCTGCAGAGGGAAAATCACACACACAAGCTGCATGGTGCTGATTGCTTTCTCCTTACACCTTTACAGGCGTGTGACTCGGACCCGTCGCCTGCCACTAGTGGGGGATAAACTCATTCCACAGCCCCAAAAGAGCAATCCTTGCACACTTTCTGGAATTATGTCCTTGCCCAAAAGCTATCTTTTGTGGTCTCAGTTTGCTTCACAGCTTACATTATGGCTTACTTATTACAGGAGAACTATCCAGATGCCCAGCTGTCAGCAGCTGTTCCCCCACAAGAACAGGTAATTTTCTGGAGAACTCATGATTGCAGCTGGCACTGCCACTGCCCACCAGAGATGAAGGGAATGAAGCCAGATATATATATATAAACACATCTCCTCATGATGCAGCACATCGGTACGTGTTTGTTTTGAACACCTACGTCTTCCCAGCAGCCGCTGTTTCTGCAGCTGAAGCCCCATGCCAGTCTCTGCACCAAGAGGTCAGCACCGAGCTCATGGGGTTTTCAGAGCTTTCTTCTTGTGACAGCCCCTTGGCCTCACTTCACACCCCCTTCCCAGAGCCATGGCACCGTGCCCCCCCCAGGCTCTCCAGACCCCTACACTTCCCACTCAATTTGCTAAATGCTACCAGTTCATTGTGCTGTTCCCAGTGATCTTCCCACACTTCCTTCAGCCAATTCTTGCCGCGTTTCAATTTACAAAAGTATCTGATTTTCCTCCTTTCTTCGCCCCCCCCNCCACTTCATCCTGATGTGGCAAACCTAAATCCTCAAAGAAAAAAAGCCTCCTGAAACTGGTGACTTCCCAGGGGTTCACTGTTAGCTGGGGCCTCTGTTGAGAAACAATTTCAGCACCCATCAGCTGCAGCTAGAGCAGCCAAGCACAGCAGCAGATTTCCTGTTCTCGGCTGCAGATGAGCAGAATGTGAATGCTTACAGTAGCACACGGGCAGCACAAGCTGCCCAGGTAGGCAGCCCTCACGGTCAGATTCAGACTAGCACTGGCTTATTGCTGTAGCTGCTCCAGCAGAGTTCATGGGGAGACGCTGCTTGTGCTGACTTTGCACAAGTAAACTATTCCATTGCCTGATCCAATTCCACTCTGTAGTTCCTGAGAGCTGAGTTCTCCTGCTTACTGTCTGCTGTTGAGATCAGAGCTGTACATACATCAGTTCCTCCTTATCTCTGGATGTCTCAGCACTTGGCTTTTCCCAAGCATTTAGCCTCATACTGGTACAACAGCAGTCCCAAACTGCACTTAGGAAGCCCTTCCTGAATGCAAAACAAATCACTGTTGTGAGAGGTGCACACACCGCTCCAGAAATAAGACTTCCCATCTCCTCAGCTCAGCTCTGTCCTGCCCCAGGCTCTGCTCCCCACTGCAGCAGAGCCAAGCTGCAGTCCCCCCAGAGCTGGGCCTGGCACTGGAGCCAGCTCGGAAAGTCCAATCTCTGCCAGGCGCGCTTGCCAGCAGTACTGCAGTTGTTTGGTCCCGTGACTCCTGGAGTTTTTCTCTAGCACACACCATAACATTGTAGCTGCAATTCAGGGGGACTTCAGAGGATTTAACACAGATGCTCGCATCGAGGCTGTCCGCAGCGGGGAGAATTACCTGCACTGATCCTCCGTGCCGATCTGCGGCCAAATGAGAGGTCAGGTATGAGGTGTTGGTCTGCCGGCCGGGCTGGATCTCCCACTCTCCTCGGCGATCTGACGATGCCTGCTCCAAGCCCGCAAGCAGAGGAGAAAGAAAGACAGAAGGTGAACGAGGTGAAGAAATGAGAGGGGGATTGTTAGTGAATTAGTCAGTTTTGTTTCTTTGTGGTTTTTTATTTTTGGAAAAAAGCAAGGCACTTCAACATTCAGCTGGGATAAAGTTTCACTTCACCAAGTATAAATCACACCTTTCTTCAGCTCTACCCACTGCAAGAGTGGATTTCTTCTCTGGGTGATAAATGAAAAGAAAGTTCAGACCAATTCAGCAAGTTGTGTCTTTGCACAGCTTCATTTCCATGTTTCAGCACAGAACTAAACATGCTGAAATGTGTTTCACCCTCTGTCAGGTCCCATGCCGGAGCATTGCATGTGGCAGCAAGTTTGGATACACAAGCTAAACCTCCCTTAAATACAGGGTTTTTAACTCACATTTGCAACATCAAACAAAGCCACCTTTCGTTTCACCAAAAGCCACTTCCACACGCTGAACTGCCTGTACCATGCAGGAGGAAACATCCACCACACCTCAACTGGGATGAGGGCTGGTGGATTTTTCTTTCTGCAGAAAAGTACAGTAGATAAGAAACTTTGCTAACAGTTTCTTCTGCATCCCTAGTACACGCAAACTTTATAGAATCATCGAATCATTAAGGCTGGAAAAGACCTCTAAGATCACCCAGCCCAACTGCCCACCTCCCACCAGCACTGCTCACTGAGCCGTGTCCCTCAGTGCCACATCTCCACGGTTCTTGAGCACCTCCAGGGACGGTGACTCCACGACCTCCCTGGGCAGTCTTTTCCAATACAAGGGAATTATTAGAATTTGATTTATTAGAAGAACTACTTTGCACTTGCAAGTGAAGCTGCTTACAGGTCATCCACCATTGTCAACACCACACCCAGCTGTCACCTAAGAGCAGTGAGCACAGCCAAACCCAATGGGTCAGCTGCAGGAACTCATTTCTAAGCCTGGGAAGCACAGGACAAGCAGGCAGACCCGTGCCAGACCTCTCACCAACAGCAGGAGATGTAGTCAAGTCCGTTACTGATGGGGCACTTTTAGAAGGACACTGTATAAAAATTAAAGCAAATGTTTCAAAGCTGAACCAAAATTTGAAAGAAGCAAGGCCAGAGAAGCAGAGCCCTGCCAGCACACATGCACCTGGACAAGGGATGCTGAACAGACAAATGATTAAAAGTGATTAAAAATCCAGCCAGAGGGCAGGAAACAAGAGGCTAAGGTGAACAAAGACCAAGTTATCAGCAGTGAAGCTGAATCAGCCACCGAGCGGTGCCCAGGCCCTGCCTTCCCCCAGCACCACTTTGTGCTGCTCCCTGCAGTCCCAGGAGCCGAGCCTGAGCCCTGGCCACAGGGAAGAGACAGGGCTCAGAGCTGCTGTCTGGCCAGGCCAAAAGAGAGAGAGAGACTGCAAGCAATCCCACACAGGATGACTCCTGAAAGCGTCCACTAAACTTGCACAGCACCAACTGGCAGATTGTCACCGAACTAGAACAAGAGCATCTGCAAAAGGAAGCAGAGCAGAAGAGCAGCCTGCTTGCATCTCATACAAGAAGCACTATTGTTTCCTCTGCCAGTGACCTCGGAGCCCCTCTCAGGATGACCCACGGTGCAGCTCCTCCTTCCAAGCAGCCAACAAACCCAGTTCATAGGCAGCGTTTCCCCAGAGGTGCTTTTGTCCAGGCTTGTCCTAGCAGATCTTCTCATTAAATGTTTGTCCTGTCAGCCTCGGACGTTATTCACACTTTTTGTACTTGCTAACATTCAAAGGAGTTACTGGAGAAGCACTTCCCTTGAAATTCTTCTTTAATTGCTGCAGGTCACAAGATTACAAACAACTGGAGAATTCAACTGCAGGTCTGAAAAGCCAGTGAAAGGCAGATCCTGAGCGCTGCCCCCTCCAAGCCCTGTACTGTCAGTTCTCCTGGCCAGCCTGGGGGATGAAGTTGTAGCAGGTACATCAAGACGGGGAGGAGCATACTTCTGCCTAGGAGCCTGGAAACAGTTTCTAGGAAAGGCTTTAGAAGATGCAAGAGCCAGAATTTTGTCTTTTTGGTTCTACAACCAAGCATGTGATGGACTGATTTTGAAGTAGGTTTGAGCTGAGCAGCACACAACCCAACCCAAGCTGGTGATGCTCGTGGATTTGAGAAGATCAAGTTCCCGTCAACACTCACAGCTTTCCTACCAGCTCCCAAAGACACAACTGGCATCTGAAGACAGGAGGGACAGGGCTCACCCATCTCTGACCGTCAGTTTCTTCTCTTTGTACAGGAAAAGGCTACAACAGGGAGACCACTCTCTTGTCAGTATCTTTACTGGGAAGCCAAATATTATAAAAGAGAATCTGCAGTGGGTACACTTGGAAACAAAACCCAAGCAATTAACTGTGGAAATGAAGGCAGTCATTTGACCCAAACCCACGTCTCCAATCCACTGCTAACATCCATTGGAAGAGAACTGTTTATGTTCTGCCAAGGGAAATCTTACTTTCAGTGCATATTGGAACTATTAAATAATTCAGCATCCTAAACAACGTTAAGGTGAAAAAGATGACGGAAGGTGCCCTGCAATACAGCATTAAGACGGAGAGGCTCAGAAGAACAAAGACTGAAGGCTGTCTGAATAATATTGTGGGAATATGACAGCTTTCTTTGTGCTATTTTCTAAAATCTGTGAACTAATATGCTTGAAATGAAGCTGGGCATCATTGTCCATTGAAGAAACAAGATGCCTCACACGTACACAGCACGAAGATCTGTCGTCAAAGCAGACAACTGCAAACTGCCACCCCAAACGGAGTTAATGCATTCATCAGGCAATCTATTAAAGCAGATTATTTTACTAGTACTGCCATACCAGTCCACACTAACGAGCATGCATACATACAGTACTGCACACATGCTTCAAATAATCCAGCCTCCTCCAAGCAACACTTCTAATGAGGAACATCCTTCCTGATTGTAGCCGATGGCTTTAGATGCAGTCTGTATTAGGGGTTCTATCCCTCCAAGCCCAGCTGCATGGAACAAGGAAAGCCGAGCCCAGACAGGTCGTTACATCTCACACTCGATTCTGTGCCCACAGACCCCAGCTCGTGTGAGCTGCATGGTGCAGGGGTGGCAGCAAGGAGCCAGAGCAGCACGCAGCAGTAAGAGGAGCAGAGCAAGCCCAGAGCCACTCACTGGGATGTAAGAGCACCAACAGCTCCAGCTAGGAGCCAGCAGCTGGACATCTACTGAATGTCTGAGCAGCTCTGTTAATACAGAAAGTCCAGATTCTCAACACCAATATTACCACTAGAAAGAAAAATGGGGAAATTCAGAAACTTGCAGTTTATTTGGACCATGGTGCCCAGCCTACCCAAGGGACCCTACGCTGGCAGCTCTTGATGCTGAGCAACAGCCATGCCACAAACAGGCCATCCTGAGCTGGACATTGTGCACCTCCCCAGGACACACTCAGCTTACTGCACTCCATTTGTTCACAATCCAGAGGAATTCCGCTGGTTGACACAGTATTTCAGCAATTTATTGCTTTGACAAACTCAGACTACAGTCTTCCTAAATTAAGCAAGAAATGTGCTTGCCACAAACAAGGCAAGAATCAGCCCCAGCGACCCCACTACCCCAGCTGGGTGGTGAAGCACTGCACGGGTTGCCCAGAGAGATGGTGCACGCCCCTTCCCTGGAGGCATTCAAGGTAAGGATGGAACAGGCTCTGAGCACCCTGATCTAGCTGTAGGTGTCCCTGTTCATTGCAGGGGAGTTGGACCAGATGGCCTTTAAAGGTCCCTTCCAACTCCAACCATTCTGCTGTACCCCTATGGGCGCAGGGTTTCTGCCATCCAGACCAAGAGGAATTCAGGAGGTTGCCATGCGAGGCAGCACTGCTGACGCAGGGGGAACAACGCACCTGGTTGCGAAGGGCCTGCTGCGAGGGTCGGTCCCTATGGATGTGGCTGTCCCTTGTGATAGCAGATGTCCCAGAATCGACGTGAACGGATCCCACTGGAGTAGGCTGGAAAAGAAGGCGTTCATCTGGATGAAGCCAGAGCCCACAGCACATCTCCCAACACACACGTGCACAGACCCAACTTGTCAGATTGGCTTCCAGCACGCAAGAACAACACAGGAAAACATCAAAATGTTGCCCAAAGGTACTGGCAGCAAGCAAGGATAATTACAGCTAGGGCTATGAAATCCCTGTGATTTGACTGCTTGCTGGATACCAGCATCAGACATCTTGTAGAAAAGTGAATTAAAAAGATACATTTCAGCCTGTTTACCAGTGTCAGATTGCACGTAATGTGTTACAAATAAGATTATTGCAACTGCAAAATATACAGGCTTGTTTTCCTCGTCTCATTGTCTTGCTGCTTTTAAAAACCACACTTGCATAGAAACAGAACATGTTAAAATTAAAGCTTCATCTCCTCTATTCTCACCAAAGTCACAATCTTTGCTCACAACATCAAAATCTCCATAGCAACCACTGCAGTTGTCAGCAATAGCAAGCTTGTCTTACAAGGTACTTTTTATCAATTGCCTTTGTAATTAAACAAGAATGAGGAGAAAAATCATGATTCACAAAGGGAATGATTTCTTATTAAAAGGAACCGGTCTGGGCACCACAAATGTTGGTAATGCTAAATATAGCTGGATGGGAAGTCATCAGCAATGGTACCAAGTTTATCCCTGAAGGCACTTATCTGGCACCAGTGACAATGACTTTGCAGGTGCCTTTGCCATGGGTGGTGCACAGCGACTGGCTGCTGGCAAGGAGGCCATCAGCAGAACAACACAAAGTGCAGGAGACAGGCTGCAGCACGGATCCCATCAGACAGGCAGCCAGTGGAAGAGCTTGAGACATTTTTATCAGATTTCCCCGTGACACATCATTTGGCCAAGGTCTTCCTGAATACAAACGGTTTTTGACAATAGAAGTGATGGATCGAGATCACAGTTATGTTCCACCTGGTGCTAAATGGAGCTTGGATACTCCCACGTTTCCTTGCCATATTTAGAGCTGGCTCAGCCTCCTGGAGCAGGGTAAGCCCCAGGATCTTCTGAGATCAGAATGGGTTTGCCTCTTCTTGTTTTCTGAGTACCTGTCAGAGCCCTGCCCAGATCTCCTGTACTTCTGTATGAGAACTCAACTGTTAGGGAAGTCTTCCATCACTGAGTGCTGTGGAAGCAACTATGTGCTCCAGCTGTAGACGGATGCCTTTAGGTATTGATTACAAAGGCTCAAATCCTGTGCTAGGCTGGAGGAAATTTAGTCCAAAGTTTGAACCGGTAGAAAGGGGCCCATCTGCCCCTTAGAAAACTCAGGGCTCCAAGAGAGCCCCCTGGACACAACAGCAGGACAGCTCACTGCGCTGAGCCTGTGCCAGCTGGGGAAAAGGAGTGAATGATTGATCCTGAGCTCCCTGGCACTAATGGACATTCTTAGAACAAACCAAGAGCCAGGTGGGGAAGCGGCAAGGTGCTGCATCTTGCAGGAAGGACTTACAATTGGCCTGCCGACCCAGTCATAGGCGTAGTCAAAGGTGTAGCCTTTCTTTTCAAACAGCTCTGTGAAGATGGTTCGTAAATAGTCGTAGTCTGGTCTCTCAAAGAAGTCCAGTCGCCGGACATAGCGGAGGTACGTGGCCATCTCCTCTGTTGGAAAAGGGGAAAAGAGAAGTGGCGTCAGCTCTGCCCACACGCTGGCTCCATCTCTGACAAGGCACACACTGCCAACACGCTCCTCAGCTAACTCCAGCAGCGGCACACAGCACGACAGTGCTCAAAGCTGGACCGAGGGCCCGACCCCCGGTGATGTGACTTGTGCGGGCTGTGCTGCCTGCAGCCAGGGCAGACTGATGGCAGCTGGGGATGTCCAGCAGGTCTTCGTCCCCAGGACCTAACCAGTGCTCTGCTGCTCAGTGAATCTCACCCTGCTCTCTGGAGCCCTCTGGCCCTGCCCCAAGTCTAATAATAGTCTGCTTTGATTCTGAATCTTCAGAATGAGCTGCTACAAACCAAGGCCTGTGTTGCTGCACTGAGCACCACGCTGTGAGAGAACTGCTGGAGCTGCTGGTGTTAACCTTGGCTTTCCTCTAAAAACCACTGGTGTTAGCAGTGCTCCACACTGCTGATCAGTTCCAGCTCTTCTCAAACAGCACTGGAGGTCCCACACTTGCTCCAGAGGGCTGCTGCTCTGCCTCAAGCCCAAGTCCCATAGCCAGTTGTGCTCTATACCTTTGTACACAAACAAACACTAAAACATGCTGTACAATGAAGGACAACTCGCTGAGCCTGCCAAGAGGATGCTCACCCATATGCCTGCGCACAGACATTTAAAATAGGCACAGCAACTTTGTCTGAATGCTCTGCAATCAGAGGAAAGCAGGAGATGGTCATGTGCACCTGGGGGAACCTTGAGCTCCAGCAGCAATGAGGCTCTGCGTGCCCAGCATTGTTGTGTCGGCTGCAGGCTTGGACACTCCAAAACAGACTTTGAAGGGGAGGATCCAACATCACCCTACCAGGCACGCACATAGTGCTGTTTGTTGTTAACCTGTTGCTGTTGTGAGCCTGTTAACCTGTTGCTAACAGTTTCCCCACATCCAGACTGTACCTTCCATGCAGAGAGAACTGAGCAGGGGTAACTCCTGTCCTGCCCCTGTCCAGCCCTCCCTTGTCCTGCACCGGGACAGCACTGCTGTGTCTGAGCAGAGCTCAGCGTGAGGCATGAGTCTGGGTGCTGCAGGAAGGATGGCACACCAGCATGAGTTTTGCCTTTAAATGACAAAAACAAAACCAGCTTTGCTTAGCGATGCGTAACTGTAGCTTGCAGATCGCGTGTCACACAGGTAAATGAGAAAAAAAGGAGAAGAAAGGTCACTTCCTCCTCATGCTGTTGTCTCTGAAAGATGGAGGACCAGCAGGTTTCAGGCAAGCACAGAAAGAAGTGCTCATCTCTCTTCAGCCCAGATCTGCGTGTGACAGCTCTGAGGAAGGAATACAGGGAAAGGAAGAAACATGGAAGAGGGCACAAGATGACAACAGCCAACCCAAAGCTGTTCTGCTTGGAACCAGCTGGATTTGGGATGGAACTGGGAAACAACCATGACTTCAGTGAAGGACAGCCCCTTCCAGACTCACTGCTCCTTATGCTGGTAAAGAGCCATGGGACAGAACAGCTCTGACAGTAGTGGGGCTCACTGTGGGGACCTGGGTGCTCTCCCTGATGTCAGGATTTTCACTTCCCAGCCAAAACACTCACACCACTCCACGGAGGCCACACAGTTGAAGCCCTGGGAGGGCTTTAACTTTGTACTCTGCTCTCCCAGATCTATGATGGACTTATGTTGAACTGGAAGAAAGGTATCAGGCTTAGCTAGAAGAACACCCTTAATAAAGCTCTCCTTAAAACTGTTGCTAGAAGGTGTTATTCCATGAGATGCATCATCCCATCTTCTAAGCTGGCCACCTAAAATTTTAGCCCCTGTAAATCTTTTCATTTGGAAAAGAATTAACTCAGTAGAGCCAACACAGGGAAAATAACGAGTTCCTCTTTTGGAAGTAAGACAAGAAGGAAAGTAGGAACGTGAGGCACTTGAGCACTGCCTAGTTTCCTTGATGAGGAGAGCTGTGCTCGTTACAAGCCACAGCCACGGGCTCTCAGGCCCTGCCAATACTCAGCAGCAGCTCCAGTTGTTTGTTTGCTTGAGGAACAAGATAACAGATGCACACCATCAAAATACTTTCTGCCAGAGCTGCTCAGTGCCATCATATTTAGCAAGGTATGTCCATCTCCAACTGCACTCCAGAGATCCCATCAGGGCTTTACCTGGAAAGTTCTCACAGAGAACTTCAACCGGAGTGTTTCTCTTTGTGTCCCCAATCTTCTGATACCTCTCTTTTAAGGTGTCAGCCTGCAGCGCACAAAGACAAAACAGTTGTGGAGAAAGAGTTCAACCACATGAGAAATGACATGCTGTATGGGAAGAAAAACAAGGTGTTTAACAGTGAGGCTGGGTGGTGTCAGTGATGTTACTCCTGGCTGAACTGCATCCTAGATTACACCGCGTCTTAGCCTGTTGTAATCCTCACCATATCCTTGACGTGCCTTCAGCAGAGGACATCCAGCGAGGGAAATGCTTTCAGCACTTGCAAGGAAGGATGCTGGTCAGTGTCCCACAGGCTAATTCCTCACCAGCCCAGCCCTGGTACAGGGAAGCTTCCCTGGGGCAAGCAAATAAAGCTGCAGATACTTTGATTGCATGTCAGCACCCTGACAGTCCCACGCTCAGAGCTGTCTGCAGCCGTGACAGCTTCATCAGCAACTGCAGTTGGTGTGTGGCAGCAGTTCTGACTCGGCGTGTTTGTGCTGTGCTAACAGAGCACCACCACACAAACAACTAGGTTACATCCAGCCACACTTCTCCCAAATCCAATGCCACTTTGTACCACTTCTTTCAGCCCCCAAGTGCCTATCACTTGGCACTGATAATGCAGCTGGTCACCCAGAAAAATGGGACAGTTCTCAGTTACAGTTTTCCCACCTGGACCACTCCTGGAGCAGAGCACTCTGCTCCACTTGGCACCCTGAGAATAGGTCTCACTGCCTCCATTTCAAAATAGGCCAATTAGACATGCCAGCAACATAATTAGTACCGCACGATGTTCTCTCAAGACTTTAGCACTGACAGTAGAGACCCGAACTGTAGGCTGAAGAAACCTGCAGGTGTGAAGATGCCATATTCTAGATGGAGCTGAAGGGTTTGGGCGCGCTCTGGAGCTACAGGAACGCCGGGCTTCAAGAAGCAGTCAACTAATTCTTATTAAGTTCAGCACTGATCCAAGGAAATTCTGTAGAGTCTTGTCTAAATCTGGAATTACTTTGAAGTAATTTACAGGATTAATTTGAAGCAGATAAGTTCAACTAAAGCAGAAATAAAATACGTAGCAGTAAAATAACGCACTCCCTCATGGAGTTACCACAGGAGGTGCACCTAATGCCAGGGAGATTCTGAGTCCTTTCTGAATCATTTCTGCGCTTGAAAATCCCTCCTGTGCTTTCTGAGTTGCTGCTGGCATTCCTGGTGCATGTCTGACGAGGCAAAGCTGAGGCCAGCTCTGACAAGGTGGAGGCAAAGCAGCTCAGCAGGTCCCACCATGCCGCTGGCCACAGCAGCACTCTGCTGAGCAGTGCAGCCCAGGAGCTCCGCTATTTTCTCCAAGTGTACAAACAGGCCTAGCAGGAGGCTTCACTACAAGCCTTCTCCTAACTGATCAGATTCAGTCCCCCCTCTCCCTGCAGCTCTGGAGGTGAACACGGGAGCTCCATCGCCAGGCAGGTGACGGAGGAGCGCTGGAAAGCTGGAAAGCACCACCAGAACTAGAGCCGCGCAGGACTCATGCCCGTGTGCTCAGCTGATGGCTGGCAGCTGCAGCTGCTGTCCCTCCATAACTGTCTGCAGCCCTCTGCACTGTCCAGGGCATTTCAGAAACTTACAGCCCAGACCTGAGCACTGTGCCCGGTGTGTCTGGAGGGACGCCAAGCTCAATGCTGCTGCCAGAAAAACATCTCTTCAAGCTCAACTCTGCACGTCTAAAACCATCAAACCGCTCCCATTACAAGCATGGTCCCAGATGCAGCTGGGGTCCTGTGCTCCATAATTGGAACTTTGTCAACAACCACCGTGCTCCCAGGCAGGCTCACACTGCAGCAAAGCTCCAACAGCCCCACCGCTGCCGTCCCCGTCCCCATCCCAGCTGCTCTTGGTCTGCACTGCATCTGCCCTGCAAAGCTGCACTGCCCCAGCTAATGCTGACCTGCAGGGATGGGTAACACGCTTCTGCCCCAGGACGTTGTCTGTAGGTGAAGCTAATGCCTGATTATTACACTTCACAGCCATCCAGACAGGACAGCTCTGTTCTGATTTTCCACACTTTCCCCCACCAGATTCACATTTGGGCAGAAACCTGAGTTTAAAAGGGCAAAACCTAAGACTCACACCTACCTTCAATCCTTGCCAGGGCAGGCTGCCTCGGAGGAAATACATAAACATATGGCCAAGGGCTTCCAAGTCGTCTCGGCGGCTTTGCTCTACAACAGAAAAGATGACAAGGCATTGCTGCAGCTGCAGAAATGGTTCTGGCCAGTAGGAGAAGGGATTTCGGACAGGAGGCTGTCACAGGGATGTTTGCCTGCTACCCACAGCTCAGAGCTGGTGCAAAAAGAACCTGGAACTTGCTACACTGAACATACAACACACGGATGTAAGATCAGCTGGAAGACTTGGGACAACACAGGAGCTGAGCCAGTGCCCCGCGCTAGGTGCAAAGGATGGGAGATGGAGGTGCTCACTGCAGGGGAGCAGAGCAGCTCCCCAGTTGTTCCCAGGACTGCCAGGGCTCATGCTGCAATCGCAACGCTGTGCTGGGTTATTTCCTCTGAGCTCCATGGAGCATGCAGGGGAACTTGCAGCCAGCTGCAGGGAACTGCCAGGCTGCACAGTGCCAGCTGTCCCTGACTGCTCCTGGAGCTCAGTGCATCACAGTGCACCAAAAATAGCTCCTTTTAGTGGTGCTTGTGCTTATGAAACACTTGCTGCTGTTGCCATGCAGATGTTACCATTAAAAATGAGGGAAAAAAATAAAAAGGGGTCTCAAGCCAAAGGGAAAGCATCTTTAAAACAATCTACCAAAATGCAGCCCATGCTGTTAAAAAGCCAAAGGATACAAGGGAGAAAACAAAGGCGGAACAGAGCAGCAGGGGTTGCCCTGCCCCTCGGACAGATGGTCCGAGTGCTCCTCGGCAGCACAGGGACCCAGGGTCAGCTGCTGCCTGCCTCTGGCTTCCATCAGGAGCACCCCTTTCTCCTCCCAGCCCCCGGGAGCACCCCCTCTATCCCAGCCCTGCCTTCAGGAAGAGCCGCACGCAGCCGTGGGCTGGCGGGTAGCTGGTGGCAGCACAGTGCCCTGCAGAGCATCGCACTGCAGCGGCTCATTTCCTCATCCCCTCCTGGATCTCCCCTGAGACAGACACTGGGCCCAGCCCTTCTTACTCCCTGAAGAGAGAAGCTCTCCGAGATCCAAAGGCCGCTGCGGCCTTCCCCTCCCTGCTGGGGCTGCTCGACGAGCACCCTGCCTGCTGACTGCTCCTATGGGTGGAAGGGAACATAAGCATTTAATGAGGGCTTTTGCCTTTCAGCCACAGAAATGTGATTTTCTAAGAAGGACACAAGGCAGCGAGGAGACAGAAGATGGGCTTCAAGTTAGTTAACATTTTCTCCAATCAGTTGCTTGGTCAGGGAACAGCGAACAGTAACACCTGAGACTGGAAGGTGCTCGTGCAGGGATGTGCTGTACAAAGCTCTGCGGTCAGCGCTGAACGCAGCCATCGCTGCCCACCTGCTGCCATTCATCAGTGCAGGGCTGCTGCCAGCCGTGTCATTCCTAATAAAAACTGTTGTTACAAAGCTGCCAGTTCCTGTGTTTTAGCTATCTCGACTCCTCGAAAAAACCCCAAAAAGCAAAAAACTCACGGCTGTACACAGTATCGGAGTGGTCTGCAAAGATGTGAAGGACGGCAGAGCCACAAGCCAAGTTACAAGCAGAGCCCTCCAGCACCCGGCACCGCACGCTCGCACCGCCTGCACACACCTTTGCCGAGATGCGTGTTGATGGACATGTATCTTGCCGTTCCAGTTAGGCTCTTGTGCTCCCTGTAAGGTATGTGTTTTTTGGTTTCTGGATCAATGTACTCCTTCGCCAATCCAAAGTCTATGATGTGAATGACGTGGTCCTTCTTGTTGCCTTGCCGGCCAATGAGGAAGTTTTCTGGTTTGACATCTCGGTAGATGAGGTTCTTCGAATGCACGTATTCCATTCGAGATATCTGTGAAAGGACGAGGCAAGAGTTACTCCCAGGCTGCTACACTGCCAGCAGAGCAGCAAGGCCTGGCTGGCCCTCCACCAACCCTCAAGTGCTTGGTGCTATCCAAGCATGCAGATGTTCGACAAGAAACGCACTAATGGAGTGAAGTGTGGCACCAGCTACTGCCTGAGCTGGGTCACATCCAGTGCACAGCTGGAAGAGGAATCTGCTATCCCCTCCTTCCTGCCTGTGCTCCCCGACTTCATCTGAAAAGAAACTGGACATGTTTCTTCCTGCACCAGAACACTGCTGGAAGGGCTCCATGGAGAGCTGCAGCAGCCTTTTCCTATTGATTTTAAACACACTGAACTGGTGACCGCGAGCTCCTCCCTTGCCCATAGCCTTCCCCTGCTGCTCTGTGCCTTACCACCTTCCTCCTCCAGTCCGTATGTTGCCTTAGACATGCCAAATTCTCCATGGAGAGGGATTCTGGGCAGGCGTCAACTAAAAACCATAATTAATCTCATCGGTCACCAACCAGAACTAGCTGGAAGAGTCGCCAGCTTTCGACTAACTCTGTTCTGCCACGGAGGGGAAAGCAGAAGGGCAGGGCCCCGGCTCCGAGGGGACGAGGGTCACCTCCCCCCTCACAGCACTCCTCCCCCAGAGGTCACTGATAATACAGCCTCTTACAATATACAGACGGTGTGTAATGATTTTAGAGAAGGTCTGCAAGAAGTTCTCTTTCGTGTCACCAACTTACTAGATGATTCCAAGTGAAGACAATTAATGAATTAATTTAATACAGTTTTACTTTCTCTTTAGGCTTTAACTGGAAACATCTGAATCCCCATTCACGGCTGCCCCTCATACTGCAGGCTGTGTTTGTCAGCAAGATGCTTCCATGGGAAGGCCACGCACACCTGCCCAGCTGCACGCCCCTGGCTGTACCCCCACCCCTGAAGGAAGGGACGGGCAGGAGGGGCAGCTCTCTGCGCAGACACCAAGTGCTGGGCAGTGAGGGAAAGATGCAGGGAAGAATCACCTGCAGACGCCCCCGTCTTAAAACACAGGGCTGTTGCAAAGCTCTTCAGAGAAGGTAACAGCACATGTTCCAGGCCCTCTCCCCTCTCCTGTGAAGCAGTGATTTATTTCCGTGCATGGAGGAAATAGCTGCCCGGCTGCCAGCCATTATTCCCCATCAATGCCAGGGCGATGCAGAACGCAGCAGATGCTCTGTGCTCCAGCCATTCTTCACGCCTTGAATCGCCTCCGTGACACATCAGCAGGTCAGAAGACAAAAAGATGTGGCGGGAGGCAGTTCCAATCGAGACACAGCCCTTCAGATGGGAACAAAGGGCTTCCCAGCCCCCCCCACATAACAAACTCCCGGCAGAGCTGCCCAGCTCATTGATTTGTCCCTGCCCCTGGAGCAGCTCAGTCATTGGAACAGCCAATGGCAATTACACAACCATGAAAAAAACGTTTTTTTTTACTTAAAAATTCACAGCAATTTGGACAACAATACGGACAGTGGAGATGTCAGATGAAACAACACGCTCCTGCAGCACTTGGATATAGCGATGCCCCTGCCCTTGTCACCTCCACCAAGGACACACGCACGTGCCTGGGTTGCCCCTTCCCTCCCACCTGCCCGCAGCGCTCCCAGCACGGTGCACAGCCAGCGATGGCTGCAGGAGGCTCTCCAACGTCCCAGCCACGTCTCTGAAGCAGTGTCTGTGCATCATGTGCTGTGCCAGGACACAACAACCCCCAGCCTGTGTTTGCTGGGGTCAGAGGGGCTGTCGGAGCCACACCACGGCCCCACTGCCCAGCTTTGTCCCCCAGGAATCAACCCAACCCAGATGCACCATGCAGCTGAGGTTTCCAGCTCCAGAGCCACCCATCTCCATTTCAGGTGCAAGAGAAACCTCTGGGAGAGGACAGCATCCCCGGGGTAGCTGAGACGTGACAGCACTTGTGACATCTAATCGGGCACCAGGTAAACCCCTGCTTTTCTTTTCCTTTCTCTTGTCAAGAAGAACTGTGACAAACCCTCTTTATGCCAAAAGGCAGCTGCTAAGGATCTGATCCCACTGGCAGTACTCCCTGTACATCTTGAATACAGATCAGCTCAGCAGAGACAGGGAATTCTCCCATTTAACAGCTGTTCGGGTGTCCCTTACAGCAGGTGATTTTGGTGGCCACAAGTCAAAACCTTTCCATCGTGCCTCACTCCCGCTCACAGCCAGAGGTACTTGCACAACGCCTGACACAACGGGCCCTTCTCCCCTTGGCTCTGACCGCACACACATACAGCAGGGGTGGAGGTCACGGTACCCCCGACAAATGGAGCTGTCAGTGCAGCATCACATGTGTTGGACGCGGCCAGGAATGAAAAACCAAAGCCAGAATGAAAAGTGTTCTTCACCAAGCCAGCTCCGCACAGCCGCAGGACCACTTCTGATTGCTGGTGGTGGGGACTGGCCTTGGGGAACAAACTGCTGACTTCCAGGAACATCGGCCACTCCATCGATTCAGCTGCACACAGGGCATGGAGGAAGTGGTTCCAGTTTGCTGCTCCTAGCAGAGCAATGTGAAGCATGGAAATGCACCAGTCACAGGAGGAACAGAGCTCACAACTTCCACTCAGTCAGAGGAGTCTTCCTGCTGTAAACCCACGTGTCTGAATTCTCTCTTCATCACCTGCTACATCCCTTAGAGCTATCAGGATCTGCTTGTTTCTCCTGGAGGGCTTCTCGTTCTCCCCAGCCTGTCAGGCTGAGACCAGCCAAGCAGGTCTGCCTATAAAAGAACACACTTCAGGGATGTCTCTGGTTAAAAACTGACCACTTGCCACATAAAAAGGGAGATCAAGTGCCACCACACCACGTTCAAACTTCCTGCCTACCTGCAGCACCAGCGTGGTTGTGTGGGTGAGCCCAGGACATGCTGCAGCTTCAGGCTTAGGGGAGAGGGGAGAAGGCAGTGAAGGGGGATGCGGACAGCAGCAGATGTGCCTGTGCCAGGCATCAGCAAGGAATGCCACAAACAGCAGAGGAAGGTGAGGGGAGAAAAATTTAGACAGAGGACAGCACGCTGTTAATATTCCACTAGCTCAGGGGCAGCATGCTTTTACTGCAGCAATCTGCTGGGAACTAGCAAAGGGAAGAAGGACACATGCTGCTGCTCCATGTGTGCAAAAACATCCCCAGAAAACCTCTCCTCCCTCCCCTCTGGGGGGGACCAAGGAAGGGGAGGCAATGCCAAGGCAGCTCCTGGAATCGAGGTGCTTCTCTCAGCTGGGGGTGCAGGCTGCTCCCACGCTGGGATGCCTCCCTGGATGCCTCCAACACAGGTACCTCAAACAGGAGGGGAGGAGGAGCACTGCAGGTGCGGGGCGCGGCGTTCTGGCAGCAAGGCTTTATGTCTCCTCGTGGCTGAGCATCACAGCAGCTTAAGCAGCCTTGGCCGCTCAAAAACAACAGCAGAACAATTGATGGAGGCAAAACCACTGAGCGTGACAGCTCAACTCCTCTTCTTTTGTGTCTCTCTCATACTGGAGGGTGACACAGCAACTGTGATGACTTAGTGTAGGAACTGAGATAAATCCGGGACAATTTCCCCCAAAGCCTCGTGGCCAGGCAAAGGGCTTTTGTGCCCATCGAGCAGCAAGTGCCAACCCCTTCAGAAAAGGCTCTGGGGAGAGCTGAGCCCTCGTCCCAGGAAACCTCCCAGGGAAGGAGATGGGGCACACCTGCGGATGCTGAATCTGTCTCCATAAATGCACACGCTCCAGGCTGCTACCAGCAGACAGCTTCAACAGACTGGAAACATCCTCAAACACCTCCCCAGAGAAAGAGGAGAAGAACAGCCTACAGCATAGCTGCCCGACCTTCTGGCTGGCCTGGGTCACACTGAGTGACCGGGAACTGCCTTGGGGCACATATAAAATAGGTAAATAGTTACCGTGTGTAACTGACAAAAATATGAAATACATTTTTTATGAAGACATAAAAAAAGAGCAAAAAAAGCATAAAACTAGTGGGCTATTTGACCTTGTTTTTGTGAAACCAGTGCATCAGCTTGGTTCGATGGGAGCAGCTGCAATTCTCAGTGAGTTCTAAAGGTGCTCATCAGGGAGTTTTGATGGAATTTACTCTTCTTGCGCTTCATCCTTGAAAACAGTTGTTGACGAATGTACAGACTGCCAAAAGCGATGACACGAATGAGGTGTGACTGTGACAGGAGGGATGTGTTGCTCTGGTAAGACAGGGCCTGTCCAGTGGAGAGACCCGATCACATTGCTCTTTGAGCTGAACATCTGATTGCAACTCCATACATTTGAAAATTCGCAGGTATTGTATTGTTATGTCGTCTGAAAATGGAGTTGAAAATACACCAAAATATTGATTTCTTTGGCAATCTTGAAACCCATTCTCAAATTCCTGTATCAACACTGAAAACAAGGCTGCATGTTTGTCGCTGCTCACAGGACTGGGTTCAGTCAATGAATCAAAACGCACACAGCTATTCGCCATCACTGGAGCTGGCACTGCCCTGTGCCCGGCCCAGCTCAGTGCCGTCGCGTGCCGACGTTCGGCCGCTGCTGAGCGCTGGGTGCAGGCGGGGCAGAGCTGCGGCCGTGCTGGAGCAGCGGGTGCTGCACTGCGGGTCGGGCACGCCTGGCACAGAGCACACCAGCTCCAGCTGAGGATGCTTTCCTGTCCCCGTGCCTCACCCCGAGCACCCGGTTTTCAGGCTGGTGCAGGAGGCCAGGTGTGCTCACAGATGGGCAGCGGAGACCCGGCAGGCACAGCACTGCCCTGCATTCTTCCTAGGAATAAAATCATTCCTGTAAGTACTAGGAAATTTCACTGATCAACTGCAGGAGATGAGAGTCTGTCCAAGGAAGTTCTTCAGCCTTGTTTTGCCCTAGGTTATATACATGTACTTAACATTATATCCAATGTTGCTATTCTGTTCCCACTGCTCCACTGAACAAGCAGGAGTTTCGCTACCCCAAATGGTAACACTGTTTCTGGAGTGCAATGAAAAGCGACACAAACTGTATCCAAGGCTTCGCCACCTGATGCCACTTCATTTAAACAAAACAGAGGGTGCAAACGGGTTTTCCAGTGATGAAGAAGCACTCAAATGGAACAAAACTGGGCTGCTTGGAGCACACCATGCACCCAGCACCAGGTCAGCACGGCTCACAGCCGTGCATCCATGACCTCCATTTTCCACTCGAGGTTCTGTTGTGGCAAAGGGAAGGGTGTTCAGAGCAGGGCTGGCTGGCAGATGACACAACAGGCTACTCACCAGCTGGATGGCTATCATCAACACCGTCTTCAGCGTGAATGTCCTGTCGCAGAGGTCGAACAAATCCTCCAGGCTAGGACCCAGCAGCTCCAGCACCATGGCGTTGTACTTTCCGCACGGTCCGAAGTAGTAAACCTGGGGAAGCCCTTCAGCTGGAGGAACATGAAAAGAATTGGAATCAATCCTGTGCAAAGCCTTTGTTTTCACCTTTGGAGCATCCTCTCTGATCTCACACAGCGAGCAAATAAGTTCCAGCATGCACCGTGAATGAACCAAGGGTGAAACCAGGGCAGACTTTGCTGGGCTCCACCCCTGAATAGACAAATGGATTTCAAAGCAGCAACGCGACCACATGAAAGCACCTGGCTTCAGCAGCACACAGCCCTGGCCTTGGTGTAACAGACACAGAGCTCCCCGCGCTGCACTGAGCACAGAACACGGGCTGGCACTCGCCTGGGCCGCCAGGAACGTGGAAGCCCTTGCAGAAAAAGACGCATGGCCAAAACCTGGAAACCAAGTCAATCCACAGCCCTCCCTATTCAGCGCAACCTTACACAAAGGCTACATGTGTTATATTCACAAGAAACAAAGTTTTCCTTTAGAAAAGAACAGAGAGCGAAATTTTCATTCATCACCACATAAAAAAAACAATCCTGGTCCATGCAGGGGAGGGCACAGGGCAGAGCTAACTGCGAAACCTTCTCATCAGCACTGGGCACAGATGCTCAGCATCCTGGCATCAGGAGCCGTGGATCAGACTGTTTCTTCCTTTTTCTTTTTTTAAATCCAGTCTATGTCTTGTAAGCATTTCCAAAACACAACGGAAGGATTTTCATTTTGAAATAGAGAGCTTTGTCCCAGGTGAAAGCAACACCATTGCCTGAGCGCACAGAGGCACGAGGCCCCGCTGCTCGCTGCGAGGCTGGGCACGGGGAGTCCTGCTGTGCAGAGCTCACATCAGAGATCAATGCCAAAGGCAGGAGAAACCCTCGCTAGCCATCGGACACCAGCGCTGCATCGCTTGTGCAGCTGCATGGCCCTGGAGCTGCCCCAGGGCGTGCCCAGGCAGCCGAGCCCAGCACGGGGAACTGCAGGAGCACACCAGGACTGGAGGCTGTCAGAAGCACAACAGCTTTGCCCGTGGGTTCAGGAGAGCTCGTTAATCTGCCTGGCGGCACTCAGCGACTTGCCAACAATACAGGAAATGAGGCACTGAGATTACCGGAGCTTAACTATTAAAGAATGTATAGTCCCATAAATTACACAAAAAGAACAAAATACAGCTTGACAAAGATTACTGCAGGATGGCTTTAATCTCGTTGAATCACATGCTTGGAGAACCACAGCAGGCAGCAGTCACCGGGCTGCATTACCGAGCCATCCCGGAGCACTGCAGGAACTCCCAGGCTCACCCGAGCCATGTCCCACATCAAGCACGCGCCCAGGCTGCCACAGGCCATCCCATCTTGGGAGGCTGCTGCCCTTAACTGAGCTTCACATTTCAGTGAGCATTAACAGCAGAAACGTCCTCTGACAAAACAGGGTTCTTTGACACAGCAGCAACTCAGAGGCCAACGAGGGGATGCAACTCAGGCAGCTCCAAATGTTTCCATCCATCCCCAAACAAACATCAGTGGTAACTGAATGCCACCGCTCAGTGCTGGAGCCTTGAGAAGTTCAGAACTGAGACCATTGTAAATTCAAGTTATCCGTCCAGTGAGTGCTTGTATAACAATTTCTACGTCAGGGTAACAGTCTCAAAAAGCGCAGATTGGGAAGGAAAGCACTCAGGCTAGGATTACGGAACACCGGAGAACAAATCTGCTGAAAGACTCTTAAGGAGAGGGAAGAATCCCACCCCCAGAGTGAGGGAAAAGGAAAACATTTACATCCTTACTTGGTAAAGAGAGTTCACTGCAATTAAAGTTATATTCCTACTGGACATGAGAACCAGGAAGACAATTTCCAGCCAGACTCCAGCGACAGGGATTTCACGTGGGAAAGGAAGCGGGGTGAGCCTCGAGCACTCCCTGGGGCCCCAACCACCAACCCAAAGTGCTGGGAGCCAGGAGCTCTCCCAGCGGGTAACACCTCGGGCAGGCTCTGCTCCAGGTGGGAGCTCCTGCACGGTGAAGCTGTAGCTACGAACATCTAAAAAAGCATCCTAAGTAGCAGCCCACAGAGGACATTATTAGTTTCAGGTCTAGTTTTAGGGTTCTGTCGTGGTTCTGACCCAGCAGATAGCTCAGTCCCACACAGTTGTTCACTCTCCCTTCCCCCTCCCCAAATGAGATGGGAGAGAGAATTAATAAAAACAATATGGTAGAACTCA
>WBMW01003762.1:107179-168567 GCA_013396635.1 Penelope pileata
TCAATTTTCTCTGAGGGTTTTCAGCAACACTGCTGCCAGTTCTGCAGTCAAGAACTTATACACTGGCTTTGCTGGAATAAAAATTCTGTCAAACACCTCATTCTGGAGGGCGCGTTTGGAGGAACCTGGCCCGAGCAGCATCACTGAGCAGCCTCCCACAGCTGGGCAGCCCGAGCCATGCTCCTCAGCCCCACGCCAGGCACTGCCATGAGCTGGAGGGGAGGAACACAGCAAAGCACCCTCAGCTCACCCAAACTCAAGTCAATATTCAGTATCTTTTTAGGAAAGGATAAACCTGGAAACAGAAGCTGCAATATTGCCGGTGCCTGCTTGCTGCAGGACCCAAGCAGGCAGGTTAGGCTAGGTAGTTCAAGGTGGTCCTCTGCAAGTGTAAGACAGGCTTCCCAGAACCAATTCGTCCTATAAACTTAGGAAAGCATACACAAAATTTAATTTAACCACGTAATTCAGAGCGTAGCTTGACTATCTCAGCAACAAGCAAGGTCTCCTGGTCCCACCAAGTCCAGTGCCATGCTGAGTCACAGGAACTTCAAAAATATCACCCACAGATCTCTAAATACTTAAAAGACATTTACAACAAAAGAGATTGATTGAGGAAAAAGTATCTTTTGCCTAAGCATCAACTTGAGGTTTTTAATGCAAAGCGGTTGTTGTGGCAGAGGATGGGGAAGGTCAAAGGAAGACAGTGCTGTGAGGCAGCCTGTCCTCGATGAGGTCTGGAGTCAAAGAGTGCAGGGTGAAAAGCCATGGCCAGAGAAGAGGTCTCATCTCGGTGATTCAGGGCTACAACACAACACTTCAGATACAAACCGTGACCAGTTTAACCCAATCAATGAGTGAAATAACATCTAAACAAGGAATTTCTCCATGGCATTGAACGTATTAATGCAAGAAAATCCAGGTATGACATGTGCAAGCTCTACTTTGGAGAAAAAAGCAGAATGTTACATTAGAAGAGAAGTCATCCAAATTTGCTTCATGGCTTCAACTGTACTGCTGAGTGATTTGGCTTGGCTGTATGTAAGAGGTCCTGCTCCACCCTTGCCCTCGTGAAAAGTTTATCAACCCAACAAACAGAGACTGATCATTGCACTGGAATCCACAGGCAAATTCTGCTATTTCAGCAGTGCAGCGTCTTGGAAGAAATTCAAGCTGAGCACAGCAAAAACCTAGCACAGCATTTTGGAGATTAAAGCATCATTGCTGGAATGAGAGCAAATGCAGATTTCAAAGTTGAAACTCAGACTGCTACCACCATGCTCCTGCATGACTCCAGCCCTGCATTTCCCAAGACACCAAAACTTCACAGCTCCTGTGGCTGAGACCAGAAGGGATGGCCCCAGCCTCTCCCCACCCCTCATGGGGCCAGGAGGATCAGGCAGGTAACCCAAAACAGCTCCATGTTTGCGTGAGCTTGAATGCACGGCAGAGAACAGTAACCAACAGCAACCTTCTTGGAGACAACTTCAGCTGAACTGGATGAACACCACAGCACTACACCTCCAGCAAGTTTCAGTCCAAGAGTGAGCATCTTGGTTGATTCAGGTTGAGCTGTCTTGCTGTCACAAGCTTTGCGGCATGACTAACAGCCCTGACAACCCATCAGAACTCTGCATGCTCCAACCAGCCAGACAGTCCAGGCATCAGCTGTGCAAGCCACAAAGCCCATCCAAAGCCACTTCCAGGACCAGTCATGAAAAGGTGAATGGTAGGGAGCTGCCAATCAAAAGGTATGCCCAAGGGAAATCTCATTTTGTAGCGTCTGCCCTAGATAGAAGGAACAGAAAGGGGAAACCATCTGCATGGCAAAGACTTGTGCATGGTCTCAGAGGCTAAGAACAAACCTAGTACAGCAGCACAACCCAAAATATACCCAAGAAGAGGTGAGGTAGCAAGTACTGAAAGCTGCACGTGACACTTACATCAGAGGAGGTGCAAAAAGCAGAGTCCTCATCCATCAGTTCAATGGGAAGCAACCACATTTTGCAAAAGGTGATCTGCTAGCTTCTGGATCACCCACTGCTTTGCTCCCATTGGAAATTGGTTTACACTGCCCTTAGATGCCGAGCGGTCAAATAAGGAGAAGCTGAAGTCCTCCATTTCAAGAAAGACAATTACAGCTTGATTGTTTCATTAAGATTCATGCCAACTTCAAAGCTGGGAACTATTGCAGAGGGAGACACTCCTAGGAAAGCCCAAATTAGATACCCAAAGACAGAGAGAAGGGGAGCAGTCCAACACCAGGGAAACGTCTGATGCTCAATGCAGGGACGTGCTTACACGAGCAGCATGAACAAGTCCTCATGAAAACTCATCCAGAGACACAAGGGTCCCCCTGCAGCATTAATGCACAGAAAGTTCTGCAAGATATTAAAGCAGCACTGATGAATAGGATGCAGATTGTCACCAAATCCTCATTCGGAGAGAAAAGGTTTATTTTTACAAATTGCAGAACACAAAATTACGCAACAAACAACATAAATAGCAACTGTGTGAGAGCCGAACGTTTACAGCTAAAATTAAACATGTTTCAAACAAATTAAACGAATTGCTTTAGAGTCGTCAACCCATTTAAGCTGATTACACTAATGAGGATCTACCCTTCTCTTAATTTTCAAATCAGAATAAAATTCTAGCTGAAAGAGAAGCTCTGCTACCAACATGGACTGGGCCAGCATCTCAGCTGTTAACCTCCCCAAACACACCTGGTGGGAGCAGCTTTACACCCACCTGTGCTGGCTAACAGGGCTCTACGAGCCGCCTTCTGCAGGCTGAAAGTACAGAGGCTCATTCTGACCCGCAGGTTTCTGAAGGGTCCACTTGAAAAGTAGAAATAGAGGACAAAAATTAAGATAGCTTTGTCACTTGGAATGAAGTTTTCTTAAAGGTCTTTCAAATATTTGATTGCATACGTTTCAGTTTCAGGACTGAAACAAAACTTTAGGCAAAAAAATTAGCACGTGTTACTTCTCCTTAGCAAGGTTGAGTGACATCAGAGCAATCCCTACCAGCGGGATGAAATCAAGCGGGATGCTTTCACTCCGCGCGGTCAGCAGCAGGCACCTCACTGTGTCCGTGACAACGCGACGACAAAAATTGTGGAGTACGCTCAGAGCTGGCCGCAGGTCACTTGGTGAGGCTGCACTGGTTTAATGCCTGACTTCCGTGCACAGGCCCTGGGACGCACATGGCTGCAGACCAGGCTAAGCCTGGGGATGCTGCTGAAATCCAGCCCTCCTAGTGGGCTCCCCCATGGATAGACCGTGTTTGGATCCACAGCTCTGAGATGTGACACGGGAGCGTGACACACAGGTTGTGCACACAACTTTCTGCTAAGACCACATTGAAAAAGGTCCACATACCTAGTGACCCTCCCTCCCCCATGCCAGCCTCTGAAGTCCCTCTGCAGGAGAGAAATGGGGAAGCTTTTTGCTGTGTGTGTTTCAATAAGCCTTAACCCAGCTAGCCAGTGAGATGCAGGCACAGCTTTCACATGAAAATTTGAACCTGCCAGGCTTCCAGTCATGAGCAGGCTACGTTAAAAGCTCCTTGCAGCCTAACACTCTTCAAGCTTTCATTAGGTCCCTCAAAATCACCTCTTTCCCATACAGTTATTTACAAAAATCATCTGCGTGTTCATTGTGGCTCACTCTCCAAGTTGGAATGATTAAAAGTAAATCTGCAGCTGAATCAAACAGGCAGCTTTTTAACCCAAACGACTGCAGTGGAGAATCAGTAACACTAAGGGCTGAAAGATACCCACGTCCTGGGAGCCTAGTAAAGGACGTCAGCGTACTGCTTTAAAACCACCCTGGTTTTAGCCTGGTAATACCCAATTCAGCAGCCACAGGAGCCTGCAGTAGTCCGGGTTTAGCCTAGGAGTCCATCACTGACTACAAAATGCAGTAAAATTCTTCCAGAAGGATGCAGCCCTGTGAGTTCTCTTACAAACAGATTTTACAACATCCCCTGAAGCTGCTGGCAGCATTGCTCATTGCTGCTGATCACTTAACGTCGTTTCTTCACAGGAAGGTGCAGACCCATTAAGACTGCATTAAGAACCAGTTTGGAGGAACCAGTGAAACCTCTCACTGACAGGTGGAACAGACCAAAGAGCCTGTGTGACAAGGAGCATCCAGTCACCTGCCAGGATCCCATCAGCTGGACCCATCGCGTGAAGAGCATCTTCCACCCAAGATGAGTCTTTGGAAGAAGTAACAAAGTGCTTGATGCACCAGTTGTCACCAGGCACTCAATACAAGCTCAATAAAGTGTTCTTCATCTCTTCATGAAATTTAAAATGTGGTGTTTAATTAAGCTTCTTGTTTTAATGATATCCTTCATTTCCCTCAGGTACATCCTTAAGGGGAAGAGTTTGGGGAGGGAGAGAGCTCCCCTCCCGCTGCTCTGATAGAGATCACAGAGGTCCAACCTCGCTGGGCAACTGCAGGTGCTTTCAGCCTGTCTGAGGACTGTAAAGTTTCTGGATCGGCCACTGATGGATCCTCAGCACACCCATCTGAGTGAGCCACCTCCTCAGAGCTGGGCCAGCCTCTGTGCTGCTGTTCTCTGCTCCCAGCCCCCTTTATTCCACATACTTCCATATCTGGAGCTCAAGCCGCTCGCCCTGCTCCAGGTAGCAGCTCAGCAGCCCTGTCAGTGTCACTGCAAGCTCCTCTTATCCATGCACCCCAAACATTCTCACGTTCTGTTTGCTGCTGCTGGACGCTGAGCTCTCCATTGCCAGATCTTTCAACATCGTTTTTGTTGTGCTTTGGTTGGGTGGTGAACCGTCTCCTTTCTATCAAGTACTAAATGCTTTCGTGCTGCTGCCCAGCAGGACTTGCTGCTTCATTGCAGCAAAGAGCCCATCAGCATCCCCAGAACCTCTGGGGAGCAGAGCACGGGGAAGGGTCCCACATTTGTAGTATGACCCATTCCCTTTCGCTGATGCTCACAGAGTGACTGAGCTTTTGGGGGGGGGGGGGAAGAGATCAGCAGACAGAGGCACAACAGCTGTGTGCCTGCAGACAGAACTGCTCCATTGCTTTCCCACGTTTCCACACGCAGTGTGGCTGCTCCTCAGACCTCAAGGCTCCGAATTCACTCCAGCAGGTGAGCAGATGTTGTGCCTTGTCTCAGGTACACAGGATGTATTGAACCCCTGCTGCGCTTTGAGTAGCTTGTGCCTGCATCTACAAAGGCATGGGAAAAGGAGCAGCGGAAAAATAGACATGGGAAGGACAGAAGGAAGAACATATTTGTTCTCACTGCTGGTAAAAATCCAAATAATTTCATTTTACTTCCGTTACAGACAAACAATTTTCACCATTGCTTTGCTATTAAAACAGGGCAGCATTTCATTCTCCTGGAGCTGCATGGGCTGGTTCCCTGACAGCACGGCAAGGCTCCAGCAGATATCTCTTCACATACACAAAGAAAGAAGCCATTTCAGGGTACTCAGAGGATGTTCGTGTTCATATTCACACAACTCAAATCCAGCTGTGCAGCAAAACCAGCGCTTTCCACTCAGTGTTGTGCAGCCCGAGGCAGCAGTGCTGATGGCCCGGCCCAGGGAAACCTCTTCTGAGCTTGGACGGACACGATGCATGGGAAGCGGCACCAGCAGCACCTCACCTGCCCAAAGCACAGGGACGAGGACAGCCCCAGCTGGAAGGCGAAGCAGCAGGAAGAGCTTCAATCTGCTCTGCAGGAAATCCATCCAGCAACACCCCTTCACCTGCAGCTTTCTAGCTCCAGTAAGTAAACTAACTACAGTCAAGTGAATTCATTTCAGTTATTTACAAAAGCAATGAACAAAACACAACACAATTTTGGCAAGTTTTGGGATGCTGATTTTGGCATTTCACCCCTAGGGCTCACCCAAGGGAAACGACTTCACTCAAAGCCCCACACCACCGCTGTGCCCCTGTGCCCTCCGCCCTGTTCCGGCAGCAGCTGGCATACAGGCAGCAGCTTAGCAGGAGGATCTAAAAGGAATTTTAGAGCAGTTATTTTGTAATAGTTATTTTAAACCACCTCCAAAAGTTCCAGCTTTAGTTAATTATCTGTGAGAGCTGTTACAGAAGCGCTGTGCTGAACTGCTCCTCTGCTGCCCAGAGGAACACTTGGCTCGGACTGCACCACGTCCCAGGCAGCTCCTGCCCTCTCCCCTGGACGATAGCAGCAGGATGCTGAGCTCCTGCTTGCACCATCGTCCTCTCCAACCTGTAGTGGGAGCTCAGTGATGCCTTAAGCTCACAGCACCCTGCCAGCTTCAAAATGCGGTGGCACCGCTGCTACCTTGTGCTGGAGGGAGCTGCAGCCGGAGCTGCAGCCCACGGCTCCGCGCAGTGACCAGGCTGTCCCAGCCAGGATGCTACAGCAGCGCCCAGCAACGCTGGCGTGGCCAGCAGCATCGGGGCTGATCCAACAGCATTTGGTTCTTGGACGACAGATCAGAGCGTTCCAATTTCAGGGATAAAGCATATGAGGCATGTGTTTCCAGCTTCAGGTGCCCAGCAGCTACCATGGGACCTCGGCCACACAAACCCTCCCGCGCTGGTGCTGCCATCAAAGTGCTTTGTGGCAAGACCCAATGCAGAATCCACGAGACTGACACTAGTACTGTAGGAGCATCAAACCAGGAGTGGTAGATGCCGAGCCAAACACTCGTGCTGTCCTCACCAGCTCCAGAGTTGGGCCATCAGCAGCCCTACTACTCAAACTGTCACAGTTTTTAACGGGAAAAAAGGATTTGTCAGGTTGGGAGGTGTTACCCACAAAGCCTGGTGCAAAGCCTCTGTCCCCTCCCATTAGAGAAGGATCTCTGCAAAACAGATGCACTAAGCCACGTACTGCCTCCAGGCTGCTTCACCTTAGGGCAGCTGAGTACAAACAGGAGAGAACAGAGGGAAGGAGGAAAAATGAAGCTGCGCTCAGAACCGTAACCCCCCAGGCAGCCCCTGCTGAGCAGCACTGCTGGCACGGCTCCGTCCCACGCAGTCACCGCAATGCAGACTCCACACCCACCAAGAGCTATTCTGAGAGCCCTCTGCACCGCAGCCTCACCTGCACGACCCTCCTGCCCAGCTGGAGCATCCCCCCCCACAGAGGGGCTTTGGCTGCAGAGCATGCACAGGGTGCTGCTGGGGCTCTGCGATCACTGCAGTGAACAGCAAAGAGAAGAGAAGGAGACGCAAGAGGACTTTTTGAAATGTAAGAAGGAAACTGCCCTAATCTCATATTCAAATATTAATGGCCTTGCTTTTAAAAGTATCTGATAGCTTCCAATTGACAAAGCCTAAATTTAGCTCGAGGAAGTCAGACCTGCTGATGTTAAAGGAGATGCTGAAGCGTGCCCGCTCAGCAAGCCCTCCTAGCAAGGGAGCTGCCACATTTTTAGATAGCAAAATATTATCGCTCAGAGCTCAAAGCAAGCTCTGAGAGCAAGCAGGCTGCAGCTGGGTGTGCACAATGCTGCACAGCACTCACTCCGTAAATCAAAAGCTCTGAGTCAGAGACCCCACAAGCTCAGCATTTCACTGGACTACTCTGACTTTGTCATAAAGAATACACAGAAACGCCTGGAGCTGTTGATCATCGTTCTTCCTGGGCACAGCTAACTGCCAGGGCCCTCCATGTGTTGCACTTTTTGTTTCAAAAAACCATTTTTCACTGAAGGAAACCTTACCTGTCAGCACTCCTTGCTGGGGCATCTTAGATCTATCTTCAGTGGCGAGTTTCTTCTCACCGCCTTGCAAGATGTGAGAATGGAGGCAGAAGAGTTTTGCTGTTAGCAAACCAGCCCAACAGCTTAAAAGGAACGCGAGCTCTGCGCCACGGACCGAAGCAGGGAACTGCTCAGACATGGGATGTGATTCAAAGGGGCAAATTGCTTTCGGAGCAAGTGGATGTCAGTTTTGCACACCCAGACACCTTGCATCAGCCCTTGCTCAGGCAGCCCCGTGTTCCTGCAGCCCCCGGGAAGTGCTGCGGGCAGGGAGCTCCCACGCAGCAGCATGGCAACACCCCCCTCCCACTGCCCTGCCTCCATTCCCCTGCACGACGGCTCTGACTGCAGTGACCCCTGCCCAATTGCTGCTCAGTGCCAGCATCGTGCAACCAATGAGATGGGTGCGTACGGGGCGTGCAGCAGGTGGAGAGCAAAGCAGGAGAAAACGTGCTGAAGGCAGGCAGTCCTGAGGAGCAGCTGAAGGCGCAGGACGGAGCAGCAGACAGCTATGCTGAGAAACACACATGCAAACATTGGCTGGAGCATGTAAACGCTTGGTTATTTATACCACCTTCGTTTTTCTTGGTCCTGCTTCCTGACAAGTAAACAGACTGCTTCACTCCTGCAAGTTGTGCAACAGAAAGAGGTCCAGAAGTAAACACACAGACTCAGGATTTCATGAGAGGTGAACTTGTTTACAGAGCAAGAATCAGAGGAGAACTCCAGCACCCTTCCACGTTCTGTATGTCACCGCACCTCCCTCCTGGCTCAGAGGGCCTGCTCTGCTCACATGCTGTGATTCCCGCACCACGTGGGCTGGGCACAGGGGGATGTTCTGGCTTTCCTGGGGCTCTCCTGGACACCCCACTCCTCTGCAGCACAGTACTGCAGGGCTCGCTCCTCGCTGCCACCCACCTGTCCCGGGAGCCAAGGAGTGGCGTGGAAGGGGAAGCGCGTGCCACTCCAGGCTGCCATGAATCACTGTGCCATGGTGGAAGCGCGGCGCGGGGACGCATGACTCAGGCGGCAGCTGACGGAGCGTGATGCTGCCACTGAGCCCAGGCTGGGGGCTGCCTGCACTGCAGGAACCAATGGCCAGAAGGAAGCTGGCAGGGAGCAGCACCCCAGCTCAAGGCCTACGGGTCAGGCACCCCGTGCGTTCCCAAGAGCCACAGGTGCCAGAGATGCCCCAAAATGCAGCAGCAGAACTCCACCCCTGCACATCTCCTGGTCGCCTCTGGAAGTCAGCACTTCCCAGCCCACGGTGAATTATTCATCAGTGCAGAAGCATGAGATCACAAAGCAGCTTCCTGACTGCTTGGAGATGTTCTTCAGGCACAGTCACATTCTCAGAGAGAGGAGCGGGGCTAAGAGCCAGACTGGGACTGCCATGTAGGGTGGGCTCTCTGTCCTCAAGGAAAGCACCCTGGGCAAATACTGAGCACTGGGCAATAGATCATCCACACATTCTCAATGCAGACATTTGCCTCAGTCTGCCGGGCTGGACCAGGCCCTGAGCACCTGATGGAGCTGCAGGTGTCCCTGCTCAGTGCAGGGGAGCGGGACCAGATGGTCCCTTCCAACTCAAACACTTCTATGATTCTGTGAATTACTCAGCAAAGCAAGGTTCATAGAAGGAGATAAATGTTCTTCCCCTCCAACCAGCACAGCTGGAAAGGAAAAAAGCTTCTGGACAACACTTGCCTCAAGGTCTCAACCTTCAGCTTCTATTTCAGGTGACAGCATCTGGGCTAGGAGAGGCATCAGCTCCGCAGCTGCCCCAGAACCCAGTGCAGCCCCAGGCACCTCTGCAGCACACCGAGTGATGGGGAAGGGCTCCAAGGGCTGTGCCTCCAGTAAGAAGGGGCTGCCCCACCCCCGGGAACACCATGGTTGTGTAGAACTGTCCATGGGCAGTGTCTTCAGCTTCCCTTTGGCAAAGCTACGTTAAACATTAAGCAAATGAGAGACGCGCTTATGGCACTGAGCGGGAATACAGAGGCTCCAGACTCCCTTTGGTCCTTAATTTCATCTGAAGTGATGGCTGGTGTTCAGAAGGTGTCCTAACATCTCTGCATCCACTGCATTAGCCCATCAGCTCCAGAAACTTAACCACAGCAGGAAACACAGCAGTGTTTTAACTTTATAAATTCAAAACGCATTTGAAATGTTTCCCAGCAAAGGAGGCTCCACCTTCCTGCACGGCAGGCTGGAGTGGCACTGCGCGCTCCCCATCACCACCCAGAGCACAATCAGAGCAGCCAGGAAACAGCAGGGCCCAGCAAATGCCAGCAGATGCAAAGGAGCTGCTGCAGGCTGCTGCCAAAACCCAGGAGATGGGATAGGGAGAGATAAAAACGTGGCCACGTGCTCCGGTGTGCCCATGGTACACGTGGAAGAGAGCAGCTCAAGGCAAAGGCTGCTGAAGACAGAAAGACCAGGAAATACAGGCACTATTTGCTGACAAAAGTTGAGTCTCCAGTAAAAATTTTGGAAAAGATGGTCTCCTTGGGAAGTCTGTAGGAGAGCTTAGCCTGAAGGTGAGAATTTGGAATTCACCTGGAAAAATAAAAAAAGACTGAGAAGAGTCCTGGGATGTTGCTGAGTGAGCAGGGGGCAGTTGAGCAAAGCAACAGCTCTGCCCAGAGCTGTGGTGCCCCATCCCTGGAGCTGATTCCAGGCTGGACGGGCCCTAGGTAGCCTGAGCTGGGGCAGGGGTGGGGCTGGGGGGCCCTTCCAACCCAACCACGCTGTGATTCTATGATTTGATTCTTTTGAGCTTTTTGGCACGCTGCCCAGGAAGCAGAACCATCTCAGGAGCTCAGAGCTGGGTCTGTCTGACCACGGTTGAAGGAACTTGGCTTTGCTCTGCCAACAGCATCTTCCTGCAGTCCAACTCTTACAGGAGCAGACCCAACAGCCGCCTGCAGCGGGGATGGAGCCCTCCACTCACCATCCTGATAACTGATGATTCACAGCTTTCTGCTGTGGCTCTTACTCTAAAAGATCTGGGGACACAAATCACACCCCCAGGTGCCTGGCCAACGAGGACCAGAGCTGCAGGAGATGCAGCAGCACCCCGCTGAGCTGGAGGGCACATTCACCTCCTTCCCAGGGAATGGAAGCAGCAGATTCAGGTGGCTGCCCAGGAGCTAAACGCTGAGAATACTAGATGGATGTATGTGGACCTTCCTTCACAGGCAGCTGCTGTTCAGCAAGAAAAAGCTCAGGACTGACGTAGGCAAAGCTTGGCACCCCCGGCAGAGCTGCAGCAGATGGCCCAGCCTGCAGGGCAGGCATCCGTGCATGCTCACCTGCAGCAGGGAACCACCACGGAACCCTTCAGTGTGTGACAGCAGCATCTTGCAGGAGTGATGACAGAGCAACACAACAAGTTTGCACAGAAGTGGGTACAACTGCCCCAGTGGTGCTGGTCAGCACACAGGTCACATCCCAGCCCACCTAATGCCTCAACAAATCCTCGTCCTTTCCTGAGACGCCATATGGACCAGCCAGCCGGGCCAGGCCTCCAGCCTGTGGGTTTTGTTGGCATCCTTGTTGGTTTTTCCCTGTTTCATTGCCTGCATTAAGGTAAAGCACTCATACGCTATTTTAGGCTATTAAATATTTAATTCTGCAGTGAGACAGAAGAAAGCAGCATATGGTCACTGGGCAGCAGGCCCCTGCCTCTTCATTGAGGGGCAGAAACATTAAAGAAACAACCATGAGAGCACTTATTTCCAATGGGAGCCATATACACCCCAGTGCTGGGTCAGAGGGTGGAAGAGAAGCTGAGGGCAAACAGCAGCTCTCAGGCATTCAGTACCTCTGCATCCCCACTGGCAAACCAGCTGCAGGTGGACAAAGTCAGTTACACAAAGATGAAATACATCATCACAGACCCTATGAGAATGTTCCTACCCGGTCCATGGCACGGGGGTCCCCTCCTACCTAACTTTTAAAGTATATTACTGTTAAATCATAGGAAAAGTGTTCTGAACACCCAGGGAAATCATCCAGGTTTTCTCATTTGAGAAAACACCTCCTGTCTGCAAGAGCTGCACAGGGCAGCAGGTGATGACTCCCTGAGGTGCTGCTCACCAAGGCAGCCAGGGCTGCACCAAAAAGGGAAGGCACTGCCACGGCGATGCTCTCACCAGTACTGCTTCTTGAGTTAGCAGTGGGAGGCTCACAGTCAGCCCTGATACGTGGCAAGATTAATTGGCTAATTTATCCAACAGCACGTCACACGCAACACCAGTGCTGCTCTCAGGGGAGCCACACACACCATGGGTTTGGACACCTTTGGAGCTAATACGGAAAGTCTATGATGGAATTATAGGATGTCCCAAGCTGGAAGGGACCCATAACAATCGCTGAAAGCACGGCAAGACTAAAGATAATTTAAACTTTTAGTGGCAGAACAAGGGGTAATGGCTACAAACTGAACGAGGGTAGATTTAGACTAGATATAAGGAGGAAATCTTCCCTGTGAGGGTGGTGAGACACTGGAACAGGTAGCCCAGAGAAGTCGTGGATGCCCCCTCCCTGGCAGTGTTCAAGGCCAGGCTGGATGGGGCTTTGGGTAACCTGGTCTGATGGAAGGTGTCCTTGCCCATGGCAGGGGGGTTGGAACAAGATGATCTCTAAGGTCCCTTCCAACCTGAACCATTGTATGATTTGATGATAAAGCAGCCAGCCCGGCTCAGTGGTGGTTCGAGACTGCCTGCCTGACAGCTGAAGTTTTTGAAGCAAGGACCTTCACAGGGAGCATGGCATTAACAGTGTCACTGAGATTACTCCCAACTGTTTCCCCAAAGTCAGCACATGCACAGCACCAACTTATTTTATGGTCTTCTCCTAATTCTCAGCCTGGCGCGCAGACACCAAGTGCAGACTCCCTGATCCTGGCGGTCTGGCTCCACCAAAATTTGTTTTGTTAAGCTCCCAAGTTGCATGGAAACACCAGAGGTATGGCTCACATCCTCCACCCTAGCTCCTGGCCTGTTTCCAGTTGTTTTAGCAAAACACAAGAGCTTCTAATGGCATCCGACAGGAGATAGACCAGGTTTGTGATGCCTGTGGGACCACACAAAGGCAGAAGTTCAAGTCATGGCCTCTGGGACACCTCCCAACAGTCTCTCGACCAATAACAGCAAAGAACTTGAGATGGCAGCCATCCCCCCATGGAATGAGGAGAAGACAGAGACTGAAGGCAAGATTCCCGTGTCTGATGGCAGCACACTCAGAAATACTTCCATCAGTGTGCACAGGATCAGACAAGGCAGGAATCTAGGTGAAAAGGATGAAAAGTTTAAAAACATTACAAGCAGGAGAAAACACATAAAAAAATACTTAATCTAAGCAAAGTTAAGCCTCCAAGGTTCAATCAGCTTTTAAATTCCTCCATAACTTCTTTAAAGAGAGGCAGAAAGCTGACGGGTATAGAAAAAGCATGCTGGGGTTCACTGAGGTGTCGAGAGAGACGGTCACTGGGGTATCAGAGAGCTCAGGGAAGAAAGGGCAGTTAAGGGTCTCACTGTGTGTGCCTACATTGACTCCTGTACTTACAAAGGCTTCAGCAGAAACACACCAAGTCTCAAAAGCACGGGTAACTAGAATTCAGTGGTGATGACATTAACCTACCAGATCTGTGTGCAGTAGTATGCAAACACCAGAATACCAAGTACGTAGCAGAACACCATATTTCAGTGCCCAAGATTTGTTTACACAACACCATCACTTCAGTATTTCTAACAGTGACAACTCGCTTTGCTCCCACATCTCAGACTTAGCGTGCTGTAAGGAGAAAAAAAGCTACAAAAAAGTGCAATAGCACCCCAGCCACCAGAGGACAAAATTCAGGAAGCTGATTAGAAAAATTAATTGAAACAAGAAGAACAAAGCTGTATGATGACTGCTCAGGTATTGCACAGTAGGAGCTCAGAGCAGATCTGTCATCCTGTTCACCTCGGTATTTTGTTGACATTTGGTGGTATGAGAACATCCCCTGCAAGTGGAAGCTGTGGCCATTCAGGGAAAATAGGGCAAAAAATCAGAAGTGTAAGAAAAGCTACAGTACGTAAGAAGCTTGCCAAAACGCCACGTCAAGGCATTATCAAGGCACAGAGACAGCAGATAGCTGCTGCGGGGAATTCTTCGTGCAGCGGGTAGCCAGGGCCGTGGGAACCCTCGTCACTGGAAACAGCACATGCTAGAAGTACATACAGGCTTAAAAAGCAACCATAAATTCACAGAGAAAAAATCCAAATGCTCTTGGACACAAGCTCAAGTCCTGTATTAGGGAAACCAAAATCCTGTATTAGGGAAAGCAGAGAGCTTATGGCCCCTCAGAAACCCTACAGCAACACAAACGCTGCGTGCTTCTGGCTCACCTTGCTGTATTTTTGTCATCTGACACAAGCTGATGTCACACTGAGCTTTTGGGCACACTAATGATCTGGCAAATACCAATTAAATCAGAAGTTCTGTGCTTCTCACATCATTTCATAGATTTTAAGGGTCTACATCACATTTTTGAAGTGTTACTCTATACAGAGAAAACTTCCCATTCATGTTTTGCAGATGGGTATTTCCCATATCAATCCTCACTAACACAATGTTCATTTTACTAATGAGAGTTTCTCTAATGAGAGTTTCTAGCTCTGAATAATTATGTTATTCTGACCAAAACTCTCCCACAAGCTTGTGTGGGACTACAAGGATTTGCCCAAATCAGGAAATTCACGTCAGAGATACACAACAAACACGAGGGCAACGTCTGGTTTAATAGAGGAACCACAAGCTTAGGGCAGGTTTACTTACCCGCACTTCCAAGTTGTTTATAAAATCTGTATTCTAAATGGAGCTGCGGTGCACGTGATTTTATTGGTTCCTGGAAGAGAAAAAAAAAACAACTGTCTGAAATCTTTGACTGAAAGTTCTATACTTCAAGTTTTGTGACTGTAAATAGTGCTTCATGATGAAACATCTTAGACAAAGTCTAACAGTAGAGTTCATCATTAGATGTCATTTAAAAAAACAGAACGAAAAGTGAAAGACTTGCAATAGGCACTCTGGAGGAGAAATAACTTCCTCGTTAAACAACAAACAAAGCTCATCCATGGAAGCCAAATTCCGGGCTTGCTCAGCAGAGCTCCTGGTCCTTGCAGGACGACCCTGAGCGGGCAGGGTGTTTGTGGGAGGCACGGCAAGGCTGCGGAAGATTAAGTCACAAGTTCAGCCTGCGGACTTGTGGTTGCCCACAATGTTTTTGTTGGTCACTAGCTTTTATTTCTGAAAAATGTTGAGTCATATACCCTGTTTTAGGTCAGACCACAGTTGCATAAATGTATAATCTTGCAGCAAGCTCAACACAGATATGGCAGGAAGGCAGGAAGAAGTCTCCCCCTTCACTAGCAGGTGCCATTCAAACATTTTAAAGCACTCAAGAATATTCTATTTCTAAACACAGGATAAAAAATGGATAAGCCTGCAACGCACCCAAAGCAGTGCATTCCTCAATTGCCACTCACCTGCACTTGATGCACAAAACGAATGCCTACACTCTATGATGCATTAACATGCACAATTACAGAGCTTCTGAAAATACGAGCTTAACATGGAGAGGATTAAGATACATGAGGAATTGCATTTTCAATGAAACTGCTCTCAGGGTAGGCAGCGATGTGCATCGTCTCCTGCCAAGAAAGCTGAGGAAACAAAGTTAATACTGGCCTCAGTTGGTGCTGGTATTTTCTCATATCAGAAGAGAAACACTCCATGCTCAAATCAAGTAAAATTCAACTCATGGCACCAAAATTAGCCTGAATTTCAAAAACTTGCTGAAAAGCCCTAAGATGATGTTTCACATCAGCTCCAGGGAGTTTCAACACGAGCACCCGGAGAGGTTTGACAGAGGCAAGAGTTTGAGCTGGCACCTTCAGCGTGCTTAACCCTTCAGCCTGCACGGAGACATGAGGCTCCAGCAGATCCCTGTCTTGTTCCACTGTAAGATTAGTGTCCACACTTGCCACGAATTCCACCTTAAAGACTTCTTCTGAAGACAAAGAACCGTTTTTGTACAGGAATTCAGGCAAGCAGACTTCCAGCCAAGCTGCCCAGCACTTGCTCAAGTCACCCCCTCTGCAGCCAGCAAGGGGAACGTCGCTCCTGGTTGCTTCTCAGCTTTGACATTTAAAAGGTTCAGCAGTCCAATCTGGCCAACTACTCAGAAAACATTCCAAAAACTTGCACTGAAGCAAATACAAAGAAACACAAAATCCATTTGCTATACACACCACAACTACATGAAGATAGCTGTCAGTGCTCGTTTGAGGGAGATGCTTCCGAGACCTCCACAGCAGAGGGATTTAGGGCGACAGAAAATCAAGTCTACTCAGTGAACAGTTCATTTACTCCAATAGACAGAGGGATTAACGCACGAGGATGTGAGGCTGCTTGTGACAAGCAGGGAAAGCCGTGCCCACATCAGGAGCCGCAGCTCTGGATGCTGGCCCGGCGTGGCAGCTCCCGAGTGGATCACAGCAGAGCAGATGGCTGTCCTGCAGGCTGAGGGCTTAGGCGTGCAGGCAGATGTTGCATTTGTGCTGAAAGGAAGGGAACTGCTGCTGCCTAGCAGACAAAGCCCACAGCTCACACCGACAGCAGCAGCTCGGCAGAAACTCCTGCTATGTGCAAGTCAGCAGGAAAAACCTTCAGTAGGTTAAGGGAGAAAACACTGCTCATGCACTCCCACAGATCTGCAGCTGAGCAGGAGCTGCAGATGGGACCCCACAGGCAGAGGACAGGCAGAGTCCTCTACTCTCCCAGATGCAGCATATCTCAGAAATCCTCATCCCAAAGACAAACCAAGAGGTTAGCACATAATTTCAGGGCATTTTCTGATCAACTCCTGGCATCCATCACATAATTCTCTCATCTTCCTCCCATTCATCTTTACCAGGAGGAACAAGCTGCTGACACAGCAGGGCTGCAGTCGCCAAAGAATCTCAAACAGCCAACAGGATTTGGAGCAGAGTTTTGAGTTGGTCCAGTGATGCAGATAAAGTAGGAAATGTAACCTTCAAGCACAGTCAACGCAGCCACTAGTCTGCAGATTACTTGAAGGATAAAGAAAATCTTTGGAAATTCAGCAAGTTTTTACCAAAAAGTTAAAAACTAGACAAAATGCAGCTGTTCCCTAGAGAAGAAAGCAAAACTATTTACAACAGCTCCTGGTCTCAAGCTTTCATGGCTATTTTTGCCCCCCAAGAGAATTACACGATTTATCCTGTCTTGGTAAATGCTGTCTTATTTAGAAAAACGTTGGAAAAGTTGGAAGGTTTTTTTGCTCAAACTTCAGAATGGCACACAGGCAACGGCACAAAGTCTATCAGTTCCTTAATTCCTTGCACCGCGTTATCTGCAGCTGAAGCAGGGCTGCCTCATGGTTTTGTCTATCGAAAGAAGCACTTCTTCCCTGAGTGTCTTTGAAAAGCAAAATCAAATTAGAAGCATTATTGATCCAACGAAACAGCCAGTCTGTGCACACCAGTGCATTTTCTGTTGTCAAATCTGCCAACGAGTGCTGGTCCTTCTTCCTGATGTGGATCCATACCCAAACACATCCTGCAGACATTATTCAGTTATTTTAGGGAATATCTTCTGATATTTGCCAACATGCTTCAAAACACGTCCCTCCTGCAAGGCACTAATTATTTTTCATTTACTCTGCATCATATAAGGAGAACACCAGAGATGTCAGATGTGAGGCAAAATGAATCAGAACTGATGCACCAGGTCCATTCCTGACCTGCTGCAATGTGATCAACTCCTGGCGTTTGGCCAGACATGGCCTGGGAGACGCCCCACGCTCGCTACAGATACCAAATCAGTGCCATGACTTTAACTTCAGATTCTAGGGTTTGCATCTGTGATTAAAGAGCATACAGATGAGGAAGGAGCACTGGGTATTTTCAGCATTGTATTTCAAAAACCCAAGAGACCAATGAAAGCCATAGTTTACAGGCAGAAAAAGTTAAGGCACAAAAAACCAAACTCCTGGGGTATGATTTTAGAGCTGTGGCAGAGTCAGAGAGCTTCCCCACGCCCAGGACTCCCGCTGTAGAGGTTGTGGCCATATACTCTTGGACATCCAAAGCTGCTAGAAGGCCTGACCTTGGCTGGACTGATCTTGCTTCGCTTGTTGTATCTGCAAGTTCACGGTCTGGAGAATCAGTGGGAGTCCTGAGCAGAATGGCTCAGCCCTGGGGATCAGGACAGGTGACAGAGCTGCCGTCAGTGCCACTGGTGCTGCCCACCAGGACCTCGCCACCACCTTGGGAAAAAGGTGCTCACAGCTACTGACAAACCAGAACCACCCAGCAGCACTCTCCTTGTTCAGAGCATTCTCAACAACTCATCTCTGTTTAAATCTGTTTATCTGGCTGACAATGAGAGCACCAAGCAGGGAAGCTGCTTTTTCACAGTTTCCAGCACGAGGCACAATGGGTTTAAGAGCACCTGGAGCTTCTACTTACCAGTTTGATTGCTACATATTCATTGGTGTAGAGATTTTTGCCTGTGAAGAAAAAAGAAAAGTCTTTTAGTTGCACATTCAACACTTACAGATAGGGAGACCACACAGATGAGTGTCACTGAGTGCAGGGATTCGTCTGTTCCCAATTACCCTCTCTAATTCATGCCTTCAGCACAGTGCAGGGCTCAAAATATGAAAGGCAGGCAAGCACTACCTTTTATTCAGCATAAGGTGACCCTGGTTTATGACAGCACTTATATTCAGTGCAGGCATTTGAGGAGATACCCGACACATCATGTTGTACCAACTGCATCACACTTAAAAAAAAAAGTGCAGGGAAATGCCCGGGTTGTGCTGGGCACTGAGTGACGTTATCCTGTGATCCACAGGGGGCTTCAGCAGCATAATTCTGCTATGTATCAAAGAGACTACAAGAAGGCAAAGAAAACAACTTCTGTACCAGAGCTTTGATTTCCTTCCTCACGAATAGGCAGGCAGTGTGTGCAAAGCGCCTTCCTCGGGGCAGCAGCACAAAGGCAGCACACAGTTGCTCCCAGGATGGTCAGAATTGCACCAAAAGGTCAAAAGCTGCTCTGGAGAGCCCTGAACACACAGCAGTGTCCAGCCCAACACCAGCCCTGCCTGGGGCGAACACCCCGTGCCAAGGATGAGTGTAACTGGGCAGGCACGCTGCCTTACTGTCACCCTTGTAGTACATTTTTTTGTTTGAAGGTGACTCCCCTATTCCTTTCGATCTGCCACTGAAAGCCATAACGCCCAGGCTGTGCAAAGTCAGTTTTGCAGTCACATCGGGAACAAGCAGACCCTGGAAGGTGGCTTCAAAGCACAGCCTGGAGGAGCCTGGAGGCCGGAACAGCAGGAAAGCAGGTGGCAGGAGAGAGGGCTTCACCTCTGGAGACAGCCAGGGGCTCCAGCCTGCCACTGCCCAGGAGCTAGCAGGGGGAAACTTGCACAGGCATTAAGGGAAGGCAGCCCGAGTACACCTACACTATCTGCTCCCTGCAAGTGCCCAGGAATGACTCACACCAGCAGCTCCAGCTGCAGCTCGCCCACGGACACTTCTCCTTCCCCTCCACAGGGACTGAACTCACACTGAGAGGCTCAGCTTGAGGTCGCTGGGCCAGACGAGGGGAAGCTCCAGCCCGAGTCGATGAGAAAACTATGGGCTTTAATAAGCTGCAAGGCAGTTGTTATAATGATATTCCCAGCTAACACAATTGAGACAATCCAACTGTGCTAACAAAAGCCCTTCAAGCCCAGGCAAAGCTTTTGACGGGGCAGCGATTAACTCCATACCTCAGTTTTGAGCAGTTCCACAGTCAATTAAGAACTACACAGCCTAACGAGGAGCGATGCGTTAAGCCACTGGTGTCCATGTGGGAAGCCTTATGACGTGCGTTTCCCAAGCAAGAAGTGGCTGAGAGCACAGGTCCTGGCTATAGCTTGCTCCTGCCTCCTCTCACTGCTGAGTCTTTGCTCAACCTGTGCACGACCCAGGCCAACACCTGACTTCAGAATAGCACACAATTTCTCTGGGTAAGATCCTTCTCCAAAAATCCTTTTGGTGCAGTACCTTATTAAATGAGGATAGAATCAACAGACAGGATCCAGCTCTCCTAATGTTGCTTTTTTTCCCCCTTCAAACTGGAAGAAAAGCTGCATTCACCCATTTTTAATGTAGAGTTTAACATGAAGTTTCCAGTGTCAGGTTATGTTTGCTTTGGAGCAAAAAGATTCGGACTCTGCTCTTCCTGCGGTTCACGATTTCAGGTAAATACAGAGGTGACAGCCTATGCACTGAACCTGCCTATGGGCTGCTAAAACCTCAGCAGTTTTTCCAGTGAAGGCACAGGAGCTTACCCTGTGAGCCAGCTTGAGGAGGTCAGCTGAAGCCTCTACGCAGCCTGTCCAAGGAACAGCCGTCGGATAACCATGTGTCAGCTCACTTTAGGCCAGGTGCTGATTTCTGTGCTCATCTCCTTCCCATTTCAGCCCATCATCCTACTGCTCTGCTCTCATGTGACAGACAGCTTCTGTCCTCAGGGCTATCTGTATTTGCAGCAAGAGATCAACCCTGACATGCACACAACAGCATCCCTCCCTAGAACCAGCAGCCTTTTGTCTGGCACTCGAGCACAGCACAAGAAGAGTTTTAAGTAAAAACACAACACCTGAAAGGAGAAATAATTCTTCAGAGAACTGGAAAATGTATTTTCCACTTGTTTATCAGCCTGCTGGCTGTGCACGACTTTGTTCTTCCTGCGTTACTAAAAGCATTCGCCGACACTTCACTCCTCTGAAACCTCACAAAAATAAGCCAAAAAGCAGAGGGCATGTCATTCATCGAGCAGGACAAAGCTGCTATCAGAGACTTGTTTGCTCATATTGCAGACTCGCTGCTTCTCCTTCCCCTCAGCACAACTCAGCAACAATTAGCATCACATCTGTGCAGTAGGAAGATCTGATAATTAACCAAAGAGGAGTTCTTAAAGCCACACTGGCTGGAAAAAGTAAGGAAAGTTTTATAAAATACAGAGCTTCTATATAGACTTCATGCCTATTTGCCATTACCTGGATCTATCTGGGTCTGTCGCCCAAAAGCAGCTGCTGGTTAACATGTATTGGCAAAACAGTGCACCAAAAAACCCTACCCCAAACCAAACCCAACAAAATAAGGACCACCCAATAAACACCTGTTTCTTTTTCCCTGGTTAAAAACAAATTTCTCTGTAAACTGATCTTTTCAGAAGTGAAATCTCTTGGATAAAGCCCTTTGTTGTGAAGCATTAGTCAGAAATCCAATACCACTCAGAAAAATATATGGCAAGAAGAACCGTGAAGATGAGAGATCAGAATTTGGGCTCCAGCTGAACAGAAGCAGGAACCATTTACCTGGGGGGATCCAATAAAGCTGCTGAATGCTCAGTGCTGTTTGGATTGCAAAGCAATTCAACAGCTCTTTCCATAAGGATCTCACTATCATGAGATTTGCCATTGGGAGTTCTCTGGAGATGCAGCACAGCTACATGAGCTGTGTTATTGTAAGGACCCAGACCATGCTACCTTCTGCTGCCAAGGATGCTTGCTCACATTCAGGAAGTCGGGAAGTTTTGTCCTTCTCATCGTTTCCTTCTGCCTTTGCCTCTGCTCTTGCCAATCCCTAAAACTTCTTTGACGTAGTGCTGAAACCAAGACTACCCATTTACCAAAGCAGATCATAAATTGGTTAATCTTCATCCTGGGAGCAGTAGCATGTCTTACAGATGCAATAATCAAACCTTGGGATGAAAGACGAATCACACATAGATTTGGAACAGGAATCTACAAAGATACTATCAGTAGTTAAGTATTATAGCACTTTGCTCACCCAAAGCAAACGCCTGATCAATTTACCTATCATCCTTTGTGCCTGACGCACAGGCTGTTTCAATTCTAAATGCACATCAAGTTTTGGGCAAACAGTATTTTATATCAGCCAGCCTGCTTTCAGCACCCTCAAGTTTATTAGCACAGTAAACCACTTGGTTCAGCAAAAATAAGGGAAATGCAGCTGTTCTAAGTCAAGACCACTGCAAGCTGCTGCTTCTGATCTGAAAAAGCTACCCCAAAACCACACACTGGGAGCTCAGAAGCACGTAATTAAAAACACTGCCTGCTTCCCCCACCTCACTTAAAACCCAACCAAACGCATCTTTTGTCTGGGATGACTCACGAGCCCAACGCACGGCACTCTGCAAAGCCATCTGTCTGGGCGACCAGCTGCAAGGCACGCGGTTAGCAGGCCAATGGACCAGGGGAAAAAAAAACAGCAAGGGCTGTGGGGTTGTTTCAGCTGCCATGATGCAGCAGCCATCTGGCCGCTCTGCTCCTCACCAGGGAGCCAAACACACAGGGACAGATCGGGGCGCGGGCGATGGGGCAGGAACTGGGGCACTGAGGCTAGCAAGAGGCGGGGAGCAGGGAAGATGTGTCTGAGTGCTGGGAAGCAGGGCTCACCCACTGCTTCGACAGGGCATCCTGGCTTATGAACGAGAGACTGAGAGCAAGGGTTAGCAACCCAGACAGGCAGGAAGATTTTTCACCTCAGGCGAGACATTCAGCGTTGAGAACAGTTCTTGTTGTTGGGATCATTCAAAATTTGCATCTTTGGCCTCTCCAGTGTATTTCCTTTGACTTTATGCAAATAAAAACAATGCTAAGAGTTACAACTTCTGAGTCAGAAGCTTCAGGTAAGGTAGCTTGACACGTAGGAAACAAGGGCAAGCACCTGCTTTTCTCAAGCCAGTGCAAGCTTTTACATATTTATATTCCAGTTGTGAAACGCTAGTCTGGGTAATGCAGGTAAAACAGTTACTCCTTACCTAGTCTGAGCTCGCCAAAGTTCCCACACCCAATCTTCTTGCCCACTCTGAAGTTGGGTCCCACCATAAGAACGCCAGAAGACGCAGATGAGCTCGGCCGAGAACCGTGACCGCTCCTGCCTGGCATCCCTTTTGCCGTCCGCTGCCTTTCATCCTTTTCCCTATTGGGATGGTCCATGATCTTAGCAAAGTATCTCTGCCAGCAAGCTGGCAGAACAGAATCTCAGCGTGCACTCTTCTCCAGAAATATATAACCCCAAAGTATCTCAGTCAGGGTCCAAGAGACTCATGGAAACGGATGGAGTTCGTTTGGCACTGTATCCAGTTTCCTAGTGCATCGTTACAAAGTACCAAGTGGTCCCTCCTGTTCTTGAGAGCTCAAAGGCAGGTTGCTTTCGGTTTCTCACCTGGGAAAAAAAAAAAAAAAAGAAAAAACATCAAAAAAAAAAATCATTATTTTAAAATACCAAGCAAGTAGCATACAACATGGCAAACCTCCAGTACCTTCTAGAGCTCTTTAGGTTTCGAGGCAATTAACAGTTATACAGCATCTTTACAATTTCTTAATAATTTTCTGATAAAAAACCCCAACATCATCATGAGAGGTGTTGCCCATCCACTGCTTGCTACTGGAGTTAGCAGGACTGACAGCATGTCTGTTAGGTGATCTCCAGGTGGAAGCTGCAAGGTGATTGTGTCCCATCTTTAAAGCCACTGGGAAGCGTACCTTGTTTTCTCTTTATACATTTGTAAAGCATTACACAAAAGCCAGAAAAAGAATAGAGAGCAGCAAAGGAAAGGTGCCAAGGAAAGAAAACCTTTAAGCACTTAAAGCTGCGTGCATCTGCCATACTAAAGAGTCACATTCTACTGTACTGTATAACTTTTAAAGATAATCTCCAATATGGGTGCTAATTGAAACTAACGTATTCCAGAGATGACCAAAACAAGAAACCCAGGCAAGGTTATTTTTAAAAAAATTGCAGGTTTGCTGAGAGCTGCTTGAACATACAGTTCACATCACTAACGTATTCATGGACAGAAGAATTCTCTTCTGTGGTCAGAAGAAATTTCTACCACTCCAAAGTGAAACTGTGAAGCCTCTGCAGCACACCACTCAGCAGTGGTGGCAAGCTGCCCTTTGTACCCCCAGCACCCAGCAGGACAAGCAGAAGAGCTGCAGCATGCTCGTAGGGTTGTGGTGCCATTCTTAAACAAGAAATTGCACCTAGAATGAGCACACCTGGAAATATCCTCCACGTTGTGTTCCTTTAGGGGACATCGGTGCATTCAAAGTTTTCCAGATACAAATACCTAAATGATTTTAGAAACAAGCTTTGTGCCCTACTTCCATGTGCATGGTGAAGTTCCAGTGCTTGCATGGAAGTTAGCAAACACTCCAGGGCCAGCAGAGACGTGCTGTGTGAAACCACCCACCAGGAGTCACAATGGAAGGGCATCAGCAAGGAACACTGCCAGGTAACCCAACAATATTTATGAGGGCTCAAAAGTTACTAAGGCAACAGGCTCAGTCCTCCCATAGCAACATGTAGGTCACTCCAAAAGTAATACCTCTTATTTATTTCCACAGAAATTACAAAGATACAAAGAGCACAATAACACCGATATAGCAAATTTTCATCCACAAAATGCTCTTCTTCAACATAGTCATTACCATTAGTTATGCAGTTTCACCAGCAATGAACTAGAGCCCACATGCCACACTTGTAAAAACCTGTGCCAGCAGAGGTGACCCACTGGGGTTTCGATAGGGAATTCACATGCTGCCACTCCATGGACTGCCAACTTGACTCTGGCTCATAGTGGTGACACCATGTCTCATCACCAGCAATGATGAGATCCAGGAAACTGTCACCTTCAGCCTCATATTGGTTCAACAGGTCCTGGCAAACTTGCCTATGGTGTTCTTTCTGTTCTCTTGTGTTAGCATCCATGGGACTCGCCCGGAGCAAGCTTTGCGATATTCCAACGTTGCCACCATCATTTCCAATGCACTGAAGCTGATATTCAGTTCCATATGCAGTTCCCTGGTCCTAACCTGCAGGTGAGCTGATCGAGATGCTCTTCATTTTGTGGTGTGACAGCTGTGCATGGTCATCTGGAATGCAGCTTGTCTTTCATGTCACTATCGCCACGGCTGAACTCACCACCCACCGCTTCACTGCGCTCACATCCTTTGTTTGGGCTCCATAAACATCCAGCAGGTGTCAACGAATGTCAGTGGCTGACATTTTTTCTGCATGGGGGAATTCAGTTCCACCCCATCCACACTCCCATGTCAGAAGCCATTGGGTCAGAGTGCCCCTCTGCTGCCATTTGTCATGTGGCAACAACATGGAACAGAATGCTGGGGGAAAGGTTCAACCTCTGCTGCCATAGCACCAACATTTGCCTCTCGTGTCATGGGCCAACAGCATAAAATAGGAGGCATTACTTTCAGAGCAGCACCTGTACGCTCATCAGTTATTTTGCAGAGGATTTAGCATGACTTTTCCTGGCTGTTTCATGAGATGAAGCCAATCTACCTACTTCCAGTCTTCCAAAAATAAATGACAAGAGTTATGACCCATCCACAAACCAGCGGCACGGAACAAAAGCTTTACCTCCTCTGAAACATGAGTACACTCTCCCTAACCTCCAATTGTGGTATCCTTTCATTTCTTGAAACTTTTGTTTTGATCTGAGGCGTCTGTACACAAAGCAGAAGCCATTCAGAAGGGATGCAGAGCACAAGGGTAGCTAGTTGGGAACTCCAGCTTCTGAGCACTGAAATAGTCTTTAACACAACCCTGACCTTTTCTGAATGTTGCCATCTGTAGTTCCTCAAGACAGCAAAAAGGCGGCACAGCTCTCCCCAGCCTGAGCTCCCTCCCTACATCAGAAACGCTTCTGCAAAAAAGCAAAAGATTAAATAGGGAGAATGTGCAACTTCAACAACACTTTGCAATTACTGTTTACTGCTTTGGCCACGTATCACTGGCGGGATTCTGTATCAGAGAGGAGGTTGGAAGGACTCTGAAGAGACTTCATCTTCGCAGGAAGATGCTGGTCCTTCTGCAGCGCATTTGAGGACCTCCAAAATCGAAGAGGAGCTACTAAGAGTAAATACCCATTCACACGGATCTGTTTCACGCAGGATGAGAGTTCCACGACATCCGCCTTTACCTGGGATTTTACGAACACTAAGGGCCTTGTTCAGGCTGCACAGAGTACAACCCCCAGGATGTTGCACCAGGTCACGACTCAGCAGCCTGTTCTCTAGGTGAATGAACTCTTGCTGTCTCTTTTCACAAAGGTGCGTCTCTGGAGAAAACCCATGCAGTATGTTTGCAGCAAGTGTGGCAGGTCTGAAAACCATGAGCCATCCAAGAACAATGGTATTGCACCTATCTTACACCACAGCAGCATATAGGTCCCAGTGCAACAAGAAGCACAGTGCTAACAGCCCACCATAAGCAGGCACCACTTGACCATCAAGAGAAGAGGTGAAGGTGCTCCCCTACAAGAAGCTCAGTGCTTGACGTTACTAAGTTTTACCTCTACCTCCAACACACACAATTCAAGCTTATGTACTTTGAACGTGGATTAGCAGGAAGCACCCGTTAGAGGCAAACAGGAGGAGCAGGCTCTCCACCCCAGATATCCCCACCATGCTTTCAAGCAGCAGTGCCTATTTTGACAGGGTGAGTTATCACTGCTTCTCAAAACCACTTGCGTAGGTATGAGCACAGCTTTATTGGCTTTGTGAGATCAGCTTGCAGGAGCAATGACTGTGCTCTCTCAGATACCAGCACAGCACGCTGATGGGGACCCACCCCCTGGGGCCGGGGAGAAGACTTGCTCTGAAAAGCAACCCAGAACCCACAGAATAACGGTCAGTCGTTGAAACTCGGGAAGTTCATTTCTGAACAGAACTCAAACGCGCGAGGACAAAGATGTGCTTCGAGGGCTGAACTGGAGACTAGGAAGACAAGCAGAACAGGGAAATCCATGAATGAAAGAAACACCACCTAGGAAAACACACTTGATGTTACCAAATGCAGAGAACTGCTCTCCACCAATGCTGGAGAATCCACGGCCAACAGCTGCAGACCTGACAAAAGGGGATCAAAAAGAAGTCTCCAGCAGGAGCTGGATCCTTTCCCACTTTACTGATGGAAAACAACAACAACAACAACAAAAAAAGCAATGCACCGATGCACACCACTTTGTGAGCCATGAAGGGACAGCACAACTCCGCAGACTGAAAAGATACTATCAGGAAGGTGAGTCAAATAACTCTGAAAGAAAAAGTCAAGAATCACCTCAAGGGAGGTGATTCTACCCCTCTACTCTGCTCTGTGAGACCTCACCTGGAGTCTTGTGTCCAGTTCTGGGGCCCCCAACACAAGAAGGATGCGGAGCTGTTGGAGCGGGTCCAGAGGAGGCCACGAGGATGCTCAGAGGGCTGGAGCACCTCCCCTACGAGGACAGGCTGAGAGAGTTGGGACTCTTCAGCCTGGAGAAGAGAAGGCTGCGGGGAGACCTGATAGCAGCCTTCCAGGACCTGAAGGGGGCCTACAGGAAAGCTGGGGAGGGGCTTTTCACAAGGACAGATAATGACAGGACAAGGGGTAATGGTTATAAACTGGAAGAGGGTAGATTTAGACTAGATATAAGGAAGAAATTCTTCCCTGTGAGGGTGGTGAGACACTGGAACAGGGTGTCCAGAGAAGTCATCGATGCCCCCTCCCTGGCAGTGTTCAAGGCCAGGCTGGATGGGGCTTTGGGCAACCTGGTCTGGTGGGAGGTGTCCTTGCCCATGGCAGGGGGGTTGGAGCAAGGTGATCTTTAAGGTCCCTTCCAATCTGAACCATTCTATGATTCTATAAAATCTGCATGGCAGGGACTGATTACAGTGAAGGAAGGAGGAATTTTGCTAAAGTTGCAGTTTGACTTTCTTTAACAACTTCCTTGCACATTCAGCTAACGGTTACGTGGCCAGTAAAGAGTAAAAGAAGCCAATGTAAGCTTGAAACCAGCTGAAAGGGCTCCAGAACTGAGGTGAACATCAGGTAGCCTGGGCTGCTCAAAAACACGCTCTAGGTCACATTGTTTTGCTGTGCAGTACCAGAATGCACGTAACCTCTGCTGTGCCCACCCCACCATGCAGCACCACCATCCCATCACGCAGTCGGTTTGCAGCAGAACCTCATGCCTTGGCACAGATCTTTTCAAAGCATTTGGCTACCTGCTGGCAAAAACAGCAACGTTACAGAACAGCATTTCACCAGCACAGTGGAACTGAAAGCCACCAAAAGACGAAGAGACAGCTTAACATAATTCACACGGTGGGTGTTTGAGTTGGTGTCAGCCTCCAGCAGCTGCTCGGTCAGTGCCCAGGACACAAAGCCATGGTTCCCCTAAGGGCTGCCCTACACGCCCTTCTGAGCCTCAGCCCACGGCTGCACCCCTCCTCCAGACTGAGATCTGCACCCATCCAAGCCCTGTGTGCCAGGTTTTGGATCTGACACCAGGAACATGCTGCTCTGTTTGATGCTCGCAGCACTCTGCTCGCTGCTTCACAGGCAGGACAAGCAGCTCTGCTCTTGTCAGGCAGATGAAGCACACACAGCTCCATCATGCGATTCCCAGCTTGTAAAATAAGATTTTAACAGCTACGAGCTCCTACACCCCCATCCTTCCCCAGATAATTTGTATAAGGTCTCCCCACAGGGAAAGACGGAAAGGTCATGGCTGAGTCTGAGAACACTGAGCATCCTCCTTCCTAGCCAAAAGCCTTCTGGAAACAGGAATCCAGAGCCATTGAACAAGAAAAGGGGTTGATAACCTCTTTATTATGGCCCACCTGATCCCAGCTGTCAGTAGTTTGAATTGCAGAGATCTTTCACTGCTGCTACTGTGTACTAAACCTGTAAATCTGGCCTGGAACGTGGCTTTTGAGGACTGATGAAGTAAAAGCACTTGGTTGTGGAAGAGGAGTGGCAGAAGAATGAAAAGCAGACCGTAAGCTGAAGTCAGCTGCATTAAAATTTCAAGACTACTCAGAACATCAGGACTATTTCCTGCCACAATTCAAACTTTTTCATAACGATTTTCCTTCCTACGTTCCCACCCACTCAGCAAGATTGCTCCTGAAAGTTACTTGCATTTAAACAAGGTACATGAAGATGTGTACCTAATGGTGACTCGGTGCAATTCCAGGACTCATTTCATGACAATGCACTCAGAGACAAGGGAACAGTTATTTAATAAAAGATACAGGCTTGAAAGGAAATTACTTAAAGCACGGTCAGCTAAATAAAGAAGCCAGCTTAGTATCCTACACACTTCCAAACACTTAGGACTTGAGATTTAAGTCACTACCTCCCCTCTACCAATAAATCCCCAGCGCTGGAGCTATAAACCAGCTTCCTGCTGGCACTGCAGGCACTGCCACTCCCACTGTGAACACCAAGAAAGGCTCATGGCCCTTTGAGCACATCACAACTCTGCTCTGGTCCAGAGACATTGCTGGCAGCAATCCTCTTTCCACTATGCTGTTCTTTACTTTAAAAGCAGTAAAGGACAACGCAAACAACACACTGGTGTGAACAAGTCAGAGCAATCTTTACTCCCGCCCTTTGAAGGCACAACTTGCTTTGCCCTGCACTGGAAGCTTCTCTGACCTACCTGAGATACTCTGGAGATCTCTCCAAGATAAGAATGAGAGCTGCCAGTCTCGCTTTGCGGCACAAACTCAGAAAATATCTGTCCAAATGGATACTGCAGGCTAATCTCCCTTTCCTCAAAGCAGACCAAGCAGCTTGATGCAGGTCTGCGGGCGTTTTGGATTCACAAGGGAGTCAAAACATATCAGACTGCAAATACTTGGTGCACAGATTACCAACCTGACATGTGGAAGCAGTTAGGAAACACCCCTACACTTTTTTTTCCTCCCCTCTTTTTAAGCCAAGCTCTTGAAGAAAGCCCCATGTTCTGTTGGGATGGGTAAGCTCATCCCACTCTGTACCAACACAAGAACAGCACTTCTCAAAGCAGCTCCACAGCTCTTGCTTTAGGACAAGGCATGTGCCTTCCTGCTGCATTTTCTGACGTCCACCCTCTGTGTTCACACAGTACTTCTGATGAGTCTCCTGATCTGGGGAGTGCTTTCCAGACAAGATCTGCTTTTCCCACGTGACTTCAAAGACTATAAAATCCTCCAGGGCTCTCAACTGACATGTTATAAATGGATGGATATGAGGTCACCAGCTTCCAGGCTCACTCTGTGCAAAAACTAGAGCCTTCAGCAAATGGCCCAAGAAAGATTTCTTTTTCCAAAGCCACCCTATTACTCCCTCAGGATCACAGAATAGCTTAGGCTGGAGGGGACCTTGAAGATCATCTGCTTCCAACTCCCCACCACGGGCAGGGTTGAACTGCTCTACTTCTGGTAGAGTGTCTGTGCTACCAAGGAGAAAAAAAGAGGAAAGATGGGGATCTGCCCTGTTCCTTAGGGTGAAAATTAACAGATAACCCAAAACCCTGCGCTGGCCTGACTCAAAGGAGGATCCCGCTCTGGTGCTCGGCTGTTGGGACAAGGTAGTAGGAAAGGAAGGTAGGTAGGGGTGTCCATACTCCATCACAGAAGAGAGCAGCATTCCTAAACAGCACAAGAGTGACCTGGTTTAGCATCCTCAACATCGTGAAAAACAACAGAAAAACAGGCAAAGTAGGTCAAAATTCTCTGCTGCAGTTTAAAGCTGGTAGCAGCACCAAAGCTGGCAGGTACACATTGTGTCCCATGTCCCACACCTGGAAGGTGCTGTCCAACCTGGAAGGCTGCAGATGCCTTTTAACCACCACGAGTCACTTCTGTTGAATTATTTGACGAAATGACTTCATCTTCAGCTTATGCAGCTTTGCTCAGAACTTCATAGGCAGAAGAAAAAAGAGGTGAGGCATACAAACAGTATTTAACCCTGAATTGCCGGGAAGGGATGGAGAACTGCAGCTCACTACACCCGCTCCTTGCTCACGGACACACAAGACTGTCCATCTGATGCACTGCAATTCCTATTTTCACAAAGGGATGAACCCAAATGAACTCTCAGCACTCGGGAAACGAACTCGCTTCAAGTCTGTTATATGAAGTGTTCTTCTTGAAGATCCTTGCTAAAAATTATCAATCACATAATTCTCAACCAAATGTGCTGGCAAGATACTGTTCCAAGCAAGTCTCGGACCGGCTGCTGATCATCTCACCAACAGCAGCCCCAGCATCCTGTGCCTTCAGTCCTGATCTCTGCTCTCAGAAGCCTTTATACAAGTTCAGTGTGAAAGCCAAGAATGTGCTGGTGGAAAAAGTAATTTAGTTCTTCCGCATGCAGAGTCCTGAAACAAGAAACAGACCATCTTCAGAGGGGTGGTCTGGGTGATGCAAAGTGTATGGGTCAGCTCCCCTGCCCCGCTCAGGTTTAAGGCACGCAGCACGCACACGGTATCTTCCTGCTACATTAAGTGCTACAAACCGCCATCTGCCAGGAAGTGCGTTAGCATATGGCATTAAGAGTCGCACGATGCTGGAACAGCTAGATGAAGGAAAAAAAAACAGCTAGATGAATCAAGAAAAACATTCCCTAATGAAACTTGAGGCTCTCTTTGTGTTGTCATTTAGGCTGGGAAGAGGAAAAAAGACTGAAGAGCAATGCCAGCTGAGCCCCAGCCCACCTCGGAGGCTAGCTGCAGCAGGCAGGCGTGCAGCCCTCTGCACAAAGGCCTGACAGGCTGCCAAACCCCCTGAAAGCAAACCAGCATCTCGGCATCATGCAGGTGCTCAGCCCACACGCAGCTGCACGCCACGGCCCCACCAGCACATGCACCGCTCCAGAGATCCCTGCCTTGACAGCACAGCAACCAGCCCCAGCCTCAGAACGTCCCTCCAAGCCCAGCAGAAACCCAGCATTTAAGATACCATCTGCTTGCAAAAATAGGCTGGGCAAGATCAGGTTCCAGCAAACACATATTTATGAGGATGCCATAGAGGAAATGAGAAAAAAATAGGCAGCGGTGAAAGGTCTTTAACAGAGCAAGCGCAGGACAAGCACCCAGTAGACATGCTCTCCTCTGATATCTAGGCACCATACAGACCCACTGTTTTTCCCCCAGGTTACCTAACAGGAAAAAAAAAAGAGAGCTCCAGGCCCGTCTGCACCACTTCCTTCCTTTTGATTCTGAAGAAGAAAGGGGCAAGGCTATTTCCAGACATCCACTTGCATCTTCAAAGAATAACCCACATTAGGCAAATGTGTGTGCTTCCATGGTAGACAGCAGCTGATGGGTGTCCTTGTCACTTCTTGGTACCAGCAAGGAGCAGTCCTTGAGGAGAGCAGCAGCAGCCCCAGCGCTGAGTGCGCTGGGAACACGGGGAAGCAGCCTGGAGGATGAACTACAGGCAGGCTTGGGGAGCCTGGCAAGACTGGGGATTTGGCAGCTGGGCGCTAGAGAACTTCCTTTGTGCCATTCAAACCATGAAATACCTTTTTCTGCTTTCAGAAAAGAATGCAAGTGGTAAGATCAGAGCCAACGTGGCTTTCACGGTGCGTGCGCAGGGGGAAATGTCTCTTTCCAGAAGAAAAGTCCTCCTGAACTAGAACAGAGAGGGGCATGGAAAAGCACCAATCCTTTAATAATAAGGGTAAGCAGAAGCAGTGATAATTAAGCACGGCTCGAGCTGACAGGCAGCCCCGACTCAGAGCGCTGAGAAGCACATTCTGACCTGGCTGTGCCCCAAGGTGACCACAGCACTCAGCAGGCACACGCTTCCCCTTGGGAGAAGGGATGCAAATGCCACCCAGTATCGATAAAAACATCATTAAGCAGTAAGGAGATGGGATTCAGCTGCAGGCTGTGTCCCACATGAAGAGGAAGGTCCCCTGCCCCCAGAGGTCTGATTGTCCCATGGAGCTGGCTGCCGTCCCTCTGACCCATTCAAACTCAGCGTGCCTCAAAAAGATGAGTGTGAGTGGATGAGCAGAACAGTCTCTTGCTTGTCTTAGAAGGATACAAAGCTCTGCCAACGCTCACACCTCTTAACAACAGCTTCAGATGCTGCTGGTCAGATTGAGGATCTCAGCCTCTGCAGTCAACCAAAGTGGAGACCTGGGGTGATGCTCGGCCAGCCCAAAGCAGCAGCGTGCCCTCTGCTTGGGATCCAGCAATGCCACGTCCAGAACACAGCTGCAAACATCAGGAAGCTGCTAGCTGGGGACAGCACCACAGTGATGCTGCTGGGCACTCGCACCTGGCAGCTCCAAAGATGCGAAGCCAGCCTGGTACTGAGCCCCGCACACACCGGAGCGCACTGGGGTGCCACCCCAACAGCAGCACGCTCACCACAACCATTTGGAAGAGGCCGGCCACCCTTCCAGAAGACACCACTTCCATGCAGAAGGAATGAAGATAGCAGGGTGCACCAGAAGGAGGTCCCTTCAGGGGAGCTTTATGCAAGCATCAACTCTGCATGAGGATTTGGGTGCTGAGAAAACACACATCATAAAGAAAGCAAGATGAATTCCAGCCTAGGTGTACCCTGAAGGGATGGATGCCAGAAATCATTGTGGCTGTAGGAGGGACTCTGTGCCTTTGTGTGCTGCTATGGGGCAGCATCTGGCATCACAGGGACCGATGAAGTGGCTCCTCGGCTCCACACAGCAGCACAAGGATGGGACACTGGCTGCTCGCTGCCCAGAACCCCTTCAAGAAACCGCTCATAGGAGGGAACGCAGTGACATCAGGGCTGGCTGGCTCTTAGAAAACACAGTGATGATGCCAAGAGACACAAGGACTGTAGTGAGAGGGAATACTAAATCGCTCAGAATTGAGTTCCCTTGTATGGATCATCTAATTCTAACGCCCCAGCTCCACCCTCTCCTTCCTCGAAGGCACTGCCTCCTCCAGCAGTCACGGGGCCGTGCTGCTGCTCCTCATAATTGGATCAAGCATTTGGCAGGAACCCAACTGACGTTACCCATGCACTGGGTTTGCAGCTAAGCTGCTTTTCAGCAAGGAAACCACATACCTGACAGCAGGCAGAGGGAAGCCGACCCCAGCCCGTAACGTACTGTCTGGAGGCAGTCAGAGGCGATGAGCCCCGCGCGCAGGTTAGGGAGCACCAGGCAGCTGACACCCTGCTTGCCCGGGGCTGGTAGATACATTGCTAGAGCATGAGCAACCAAGCCTGAGAGCTGCGTTCAAGAAGGGGAAGCAGCTCCCAGCACCTCATTCTCCCCCACGCCTCTATTTTTGTAGGGTCATGCATAGCTCACTTCGGTTAACAAGGGATTTTGTAGCACTGAGCAGGTAGGCACACAGCTGACTAGAAGTGTCTGTGGTGTCTTCCTCTGGCCTTGCTAGTCCCAGGAACAGCTTTTAAAGACAGAGCTTCATGTTCAACGCACTGTCACACCTGGAGCCTGGAACGTGCTGCGCTCTCCCTTGTCATTATGGGATTATGGAAACTCCACGAAGCCTTCACTGCAGCTGTGCTACAGTCCCAAACTGTGCTATAGTCCCAAAACAGGCTCTCAAAAACCTGAATGCACCTATCCTACAGGCCAGCATCCCTGTTGCCTGTCAACAATAGCCTCTTCCTTTCTCTCTGCAATTTAAGATTTCCTTTTTTCCAAGCTCCCAACTGTGTATGCTTATGAAGCATTTTAGCTGTCAAAAGAGATTGATTCTGATAGTCTGTGGGATTGAACAGGTGCCAAGAATGACATGCAGACAAAGCAAAGTACCTGCTGGCAATGCACAGCCCCTTGCAGGGGACCGGGAGATGCTGGCAGCTGCACGACAGTTTGAGGGATAACCCAGCCTCCTGATTTTTCATAAAGCAAAGGTCGCTCCTGCAAGCTGCCTCCTCCCAGGGCAAGGTCCAGGCTCAGGGACCAGCTTCCTTCTGTGCCAGCCAAAGATGCAATGGGCTATGCCTGCACAAGCACCCTGAGCTCCAGAAAACCTTGCACCTCCTCAGCTGAGCAATCAGGTTCAAGGCACACAGTCAGGCTGCCGGTGTGTTCAGTGTCTGTGCCCCGTCACTCCCTCACAAGCGCTGGGCAGCAGCCAGGACTGCCAGCCCAGAGGAAAGCCAAGCTGACCATGGCTAGAAAACACCCAGGTGCTGGAAGGGGGCTTGGGCATCTGGCTGTCAGCAAGCACTGCCTCACGCCTGCTGCTCTTCCATGGGCACAGCTCCTTCATGAAGTCACAAGGTCTGCACGCAGCGTAGGGCCACACAGCCTTGGGGCAGCACAGCTCCAGCACAACGCTGCTCATACTGCACATCTTGGGGGCACGGGGAGAGCAAGGGAGGGCAACAAACACAGAGCCTTGGGATAAGCTCTGCAGATTTATTTTGGCTGTACCCATCTGGCTGACCCTGTTTGCATCCACACACTATCAAGCCTCTCGACTTTCCTCCTTTCGTTAAGTACACAGTAACTGGATAAATCTAAATTTGCAGAGGATCAGGCTGGCTATGACACCCCACCTTCCTCCTGCATGCGGGCTCATCAGTAAGGGTTGCCAGACATCACACTGCCCTCCTGCTGACAACTGCCGATAGAAGAGGAGCGTCCCTTTGGGGAGGGTTACATTTCCACGAGATGCAGCTCGAGGTGCTGATGTGGGCAAGGACAGCAGGCACGGCCCTGCACAGCCAGGCCAAGCATCCCCACCACCCACACTGGCAGCTGCGGTGCGAAGCGCAGGGAGCAGCACTGCTGCCTGCACCGCAGCACAATGCTCATCTCCAGGATTGATAAACACCATTTCAGCCATACAAGAAGCCTCAGCTACCTCAACACATTTGCCATGGCATTTTAGCTACTTCGACCCAGAGTTACACCCCCCAGGGCTGGAAGAAGATCACCACAGAGGTTACAGGAGGAAATCAAGCATCCCCATCGGGCAGCTGCCATCCCCTTGGTCCGGGAGCAGTGCTGCCAGCATTGCATCAGAGCTGGCAGGACTGGATGCCCATCTACGGCATGTTTGGTTTCAGGCAATGACTGAGAGCAGCAGGAACAGGCAGCACTGACACAAGCTTTCAGGCTTGCATGAATTTGATGTAGCAACATCAGCTGAAGGAAACAGCATGCAGGTGAGCAGGGGACACAAGGAGAAGAGATTTCTTGGTTTCACAGAGGTGATTTTTACACCCAGCTTCTAGTTCTTCTCCTTCCCCAATGTTAAGGACTTTGCACAACTCACAGCCTGGCTCCTCTGTTTGCTGTAAACCTGACACATGCCCAGGTAAAGCAAATATTATGCCAAAACAAACAGATCTTCTGCCCACTTATGGTCCAGCAATCCATTCAGAGGGAAAGGCACATGCCTAGAAATGCCAACTGATATGAATGAGAGAGAAATCAAGCCCCACTGTTAACAGAAGAAAATGTTTTGCTAAAGCAATTAGATTTATGTGTTGGCCTTCAGTGTGTTTTGCAAGCTGCTGAGCCCATTCATCCGCTGAAATCTTTGTCAAAGGGGATTGAGAAGTCCTTCCATTTCTGCAGCTGTTCTGACAAAGGCAGAGGGGAGAGATACACCCGCTCCTTCACCCAAGCAAATAACGAAGCAGGAGCCCAATTACGTAGTGAAACAACGGAGAGGATCTGCTCACCCATATCCACACTGAAAGCTTCACAACTCGGGCCTTACCAGGCATGGGATTATCCAAGGACTGAAGCCACGCTTGCTCAGCCACTCAGGCTCCGTCACAGGATCAGCATGCATAAGACACTGAGGTAAGCTCCTGGGGATGCTCCCAGCCCAGATCCCTGCCTCATTCTTCTGGGAAGTCCCAAGCTGAAAGCTAGAGGAAACAACTCACAAATTTGAGGGCAAGAAGCTAACAAACAATAGAAGTTGAGGCTGAGTGGCCAACTCCAGAGCTATTCCTTAGGACCAGGATTATCAAGGAATGCGTGGGCTGGGCTGGATCGTCAGGGAAAGCTGAGAAGTATTGTGATGGTCAAATTGAAACAGTGCAATCTTGTGCTAAGAATGGTTGTACAATGCTTTGATGTCCAAACTGGGAACAAGCAAACAAGGAAATTTCAAGCATAGTAAGAGCAGCTCCATGCTTCTATGTTTCCCATCCTGGGATGGATGGAAAATTAGTGACACCATAGAGAGAAACTCAAAGATTTGTCAAGAACTGAAACAAGTTCCTGTGATAAGACATGAGTTTGGTATAAAGAGATATGACCTCACAGCTTCCCCTGGATTAGGGATGGGGACAAACCAAAGCCAACGCCCAGAGAAATAAACAACACACGAGGAACAACAAGCAGGAGTCATCAGCTCCTGTTACATCTGGGGAAAGCATGAGGCACATCTGGCTCTGAACCTCAGACTGACTTCTAGACTGGCAACTAGAGCAGATGAACACGTGCCCCTTCCCATGTCCCTCACCTATAGCATCACCCTCGAGGAATTACGTCCAATTTGATATCTTGCCGCTCAAAGCTCCACCTCAGGAAGTCCAGAAGAGCCTTTTAACAGCCTGCAGCTTCCCCCATGCTGCCACAAATAGGATACCAAAAAGGCTCTTGAAAGCCATCTCTTCTGCCCTTTTAAACCAAACTCTCAAGTTTAGACGGGTGTACCTTATTTTAAGAAGAGATGCAAAACAGGTACTTGTGGAGGTTTTTAACCAGGGAACACTTCCCAATGAGCACGCTGCTTTGCCCCACAACACACAGCCCTTGACTAGTTGCAGCCAGCAGATTGCTTCATGTGGAGCCTCAGCATTCATTTCACAAGCACCAACCTCACTGAGCACAGACAACACCTTATTCCACCCTATTCATTTTAATACTGTGGTCTAAAACAGATTTTTCCCTTCCCTCCCCGAAAGCACTGCAGTTACTGACCCTTCAGACTCCCCCCAAAAAAAATGGAAAAACAGCAAAGCTTGTAGCATGAAGCCACTCAGTGCTCCAGAGCGACCATAACGCCATCAGTTTGTGAGTTTCAATCATCCTGAGGCTAAACCCTTTCACAGGGAGCCCAAAGCTTTCTTGGACAAACTGATGGAGCAGTGAACAGTAAGAACACAAGGCTAAAGCAGGGAATTTTTTTGTCCCATGCAGACTTACCTCCTAACCCCAGAAAAAGTCAATGTACTTGTGCTACCACACGTTTGTCCTCTGAAAGGCACCAAGCTCTCATCCAAACCCTTCCCCCTTCCCCCCCCCACCAACAAACCTTCGGGGAAATAAAGAAATGGCTGAGCCTCTGAGGCTAGAAGCCTGCCTCTCAAAACAACATGTCACTGTAAGACAAGCGTCATCTTCAAGCTGTATTTGCAAGATGAATTACTTCATTATGGTGTCTGTTCCATTCCCTGTAAACACTATAACCTTGAGAAACCTAAAAAACCGAGTCCAATAATTCAGCCTGCAAAGCAGTTTCTCTGCATGGCAAGAAGCAAGAACACAGCATATTTCTAGGAGTAGGGCAGCATCTCTTGGTAGTGTCTAAATAATGTGCCCAATATTTGGCTGTACGTCGCTCACTTGTCAAAAGTCAACTTTTATGCTTTGAAAACCAAAAATTGTTCCGTATTCAGCTATGACATATCCCTGAGAATCACTCACTGTACATGAAAGAAGAGAAAAACCAAGCCATTGCCAGCAATGAGAGCATGAGAATTCACACCAAGACACACAAAGGGTCCACTTGGCACCATACTCCATCATAGATGGGCAGCAGCACGTCTGACCAAGACTGTAGGAGCATGGGCAAAACACAACAAGGCTCTAAGTCAGAGCTAAAGTCTTGAAGAGTGTTGCATGACCTGCAGTGATAGCGTTACAGCGACGCTGGACTGATTCTCCCCCCTTGAATGAACCTGTTGGATTTATGTAGCTTTTTGGGACCTGTAGCTCTCAGCATCATGCTGTACAGCCTGTAGCAAGCAAGATATCCACCCCTTTTCCTCTTTCCAAGAGGCGGAGGAAAGCCTACCCACATACATCCAAACCCTTGTGTGGGATGGATCAGTGTCTAACTGTGTCTACAGAGTCCTGTCCAGATGTCAAACAGCTACCACAAGCTACAGAAGCTTTATGATCTGCCCATGTTACAGTGATGAACTACAAGACTGTAAGCCTCTGTTGCTGCTGGATGACAAGCAGACAACAGCAACATCTACCTTTAGAAATCACTTACGCCTTCTAGGAAGAAAGTAGGATAGTTCCTGTCTGTTCCATCCCTAGCTGTTGTTTTGCTTCCACAGGGCACGTGTTCAGAAGCGGCAGAGGACAACCTGGGACCTCTCATGCCAAAGGGTTGCTGGATAGAAGAAATAAATGAGGTGCTCTGGAGAGCAGCTAGCAAATCCATGCTCGTTAGGGGGGCTGCTCATCACTGACCTGACCACACAGGACCTCGCTTAACTGCAAGGGCTTCCTTGGGTTCCCTCAACATGGTACCACATATAGGTGATGTGATGCCTGCACCTCCTCCGGCCTTCCCTGACACGCCTGCATGTTGAGAAAGCAACAGGATTACAATTTCACAGCCTCTGAAGGGAATTATTTCCTGGATTATTGTGGTAGGTGCATGTTAGTGCCAGGTTTTTGGTTGTTTTTAGGAGATCAGTTACTCCATGACAACTTTTCCAATTCAAGTATTTGCGTAGGAAAGCAGCTTATGTCTGACTCATCTGGTGAGCAGATGCATGTTGTACCAATTAATTAGCTGTAGTTTTCCTGGTGGCTTTTCCCCTCCCCAGTGTAAGCGCAATCAGCGAGATTGAGCATCCCTGCACCACTGGAAAATAGCTCTCGCAGATCTATTTATGCCAGCACAACTACAGAGCTTGGGTGCGAGTCAAAGCTCCATATGCACCGTTCCTGGTTTTGTTCTTACAGTAGCTCAGATACACAGTGATACGCTCAATATTTAGCGAGCTGCAAGTGCCGAAGCACAGCGAGAAGATTCAAGGTGACGTGAAAAGCTTCCAACGCCTTCCAAGTGAAAGAATGAAGCATTTCCCTCCAGGATTCTCATGACCCGAGGGAAGTGACCTGTGCACAAACCTCTCTCAGACAGCCATCAGTTTATCCCCAGAATGTTTTCTATCATTTTCATGCTGTTCCTAGTGGCTAGCTCCAGGTGAATCCCCAAACAGCTCCCCAAAACCTCTGAAGTCTGGAACGCTGCTCCAAATCACAGCACCTCCAGACTCCTCCACCCCACCCCCAGGGATGCAGCAGCCCACAGTCAGCCCAGATTGCAACAACCTTTGCTGTTTCAGCCAAGCTAAAAGCTGAAATTAAGCAGAAGGCAAGTCCAGCCCTGAGCAGCCGTAGGTCAGGGTCAGGGCTCAGCAGCTCAGCTACAACACCCTGCCCGCAAGCAGGACGGGCCGACAGCCTCCCCAAGCACCAACGTTCCCAGGTCTGGTGGCAGCTTTCCCCCATGTTCCAGAGCTGAATCCCACCAAGAAGGTAAAAAAAGCCTCAGAGGAGAGTTGCAGGGGGATGTTATCACCCTTTTCAGCAAGCTGTCAGACTGCTGTTCTATTAAATGGACGGTTGAGAGGCTTGCAGACAATTGGACATTATGATTCTTCTAACAACTCAAAATAAATGCATGTTCTCGAGGAGGTTTGCTTCCCATTTGGTAATTTTCAGTAGCTCTTTGTACCCTGCATAATAGCAGCATGCCAAGAACATAAAGGCTTTCATTTGTGTTAACTGCAGCAGCAACAGCTTTCAGCAGAGCTGCAGCCACATCTCCCACCCTCACGTGTTTATGAAACACTGGGATGTGACACAGCCTCCCTCCCCTTCCCACCAGGATAGGAAACACTGAACTTCAATTATTTAGTTGATATTTCAATTCAATTTCAATTCAACAATAGTATTTCAATTACGAGCTTCAGTTAGTAAGCAAAACATCACCTCAAACAGGAACCAGCCAGGACTGATTGGAAGGAGAAACAGATGTGGCTCATTGTGCAAGGATGGCAGCAGCAGGTGACTGAGTCAAATCCAGCCAGAATCCCCAAGCACATCACTCACAAGCTCACTTCAGCAAGGCCTTCCTGTGCCATCACGCACTGGCTTTGGGAATTGCTGAAAACACAGATCTGACGCAAGCAGCACCAGGCACAGGAGTTCAGGGTGCTACTGCAAGTACCATCTCACTAGAAGAAAAGGATATTCAAGTCCTTAAGTGGTGTCAAAATTCTGTGGGAGGCATCCAGAATTCCTGAAAAAGCAACAAAACAAAGGCTAGCACATGCTGGAACTCCTAAATAAGACAACCAGAGCATCTGCACAGAGCCCTGAAGCACCTCTGGTACTGGGTAACCACCCAGCAGAGCAGTCTCCAGCCTCAACCCGCAGACACCGGGAGCTCTGGGCACCTCCAGGGACGGGCACCCACAGCTTCTCTGGCAGGCTGTGTCAGGGCCTCGCCACCCTCTCAGTGAAGAATTTCTTCCTTACACCCAATCTAACATCCTTTTTATTCAGGCCATTACTCCTTGTCCTTTCTTTATCCCCCACAGAACACTGGGACACTCTTTTCACCCACCAGAGAAACTGAGGCAGGAGTTGCTCTCCCATGTAAACGGGAACACGGCCAGCCTATTTCTGGTGCTTTGCCACAGGTGACCCACAGGCAGGCAGGCCAGCTGATACCCAGCACTCGTAGCAGGACCAGCACAGCAGCAGATCCACTGAGAGACTCAGCCTGCACAGTGCTAATTGCCCAAACGACATTCCTCTTCATTAGATAGCCTGATTCTCCCTGCCTTAAACCAGCACATTTACAGAAGCATTAAAAGCCATGGAAAAGGCCTTACAGCATATCACTAAAATAAGGATCCCTTGCTGCTCAAATGAAGCTGCAAGGCTTGCACGGCGTTCCTAGCCAGCAAATGGAAGTCACGCTGACATGCGATTGTTCCACCCCCATGTTCGCCTTCACACATTTCTTACAGGTCAATTTTTAAGAATTAAGTCTTGTTCAGCTAAACATCTGGTGGCTGTTGCTAGAGGAAACAGACTATCTGCAACATTTGAGCAAAAATAATGAGTTACATAAAAGCCAGACTGCATAAGCAAGAGCAAGTGTTTTGCCAGCCTGTGAATCTCAAACAGCGCATGAAACCGTGCATTTAATTTCTGGGTTAGGACACAGGGAAGTTAGCCTGTATTCATTACAGCATATAAATTCAGAAGTGCCAAAAATTCAAGGTTTTGTTAAGTTTATGGAAATATAATCACACTGTACTGTAATTAGCCTTCCAGCTAGTAGCTGTCCCAAACAGCTTCCTCAAACAGCCCTGCTAGGGACAGATGAGTTACAGCTTGAGAGCGGACCAGCTCAGCTCCAGACATTTTAAGACTCAGATAAAGCCCGATCAAGACTCACATTAACTCACTGTAAGTCAACGAACTAAAAATAAGATAATTCTGGTCATTAAAAATTTGAGTTGGCCCCCTCCATACCAGTGGAAGGATGCATTTCTGCACCACTCCAAGCACCCGTTGGGTCACCGTCCCCTTTTCCTCCAGGTACTCCAGACTTCGCAGGCAGCACCCAACAGATGAAGCCACACCGTGCTGAACTGCAGGCATGACTGTGGAGAAAGCTCACAGCTGAGAAGGAACCCCAATGGCAACACTATCCAAGGCCCCAGGACCAAGCAGAAGTCTTGAGATTACAGATCTTTGATACAGACTTCCCAGACCAAAGTCCCACGACAGGAGATGCAGCATTCCCAAGAACATCTCGAGCAGCGCAACTCTAATATACTGGAATTGCACTTCACATGATGTACCTTTCTACAAATAGCTACTGCTGTTCTTTGAGGATCTTCAGCACTTAAATAATCCAGAAGCTTGATGGATGACTAATACAACTAGAAAGCTGTGCACACAGAAGGATATTTTAGCTACTGCACATCATCAGGACCACTCTGTGCAGCCACAGAATAGCAGAGGCACCTACAGCTTTCACTGCTGGCTCCCTGCCTCGACATCAAGGAGAAGATTTTGGATCCAGCTGTCTCTTTGCATTGAGAAGTCTGCTCTGCAATCCATCCTAATTGTTCCAACGGTGCAGTGTGCCCAGCACTGGTCCGGGTCCATCACATACCAGCATGCACTGAATCTACTACTAAGCAGAAAGCCACTTCCTGAGGACAGTGGAGATTAAACACAAATCACCCTTTAACCCGTAAATCCCACCCTTAAACCAGCTGCTGCTGCTTTGTTTATCCATGCCATCCAGGAAAGGCGTGCTGCCGAAGCCAGACTTCTCAAACAGGACAAAACGCTGCAGGTTTGCCAAGCAGACTGGGGGAAAACATGGCAGATTCAGTAACTGGCCGCTCTCTGGTACGGCCAAAGCCCGTCTTCACAGCATCAGTGAAGAAACAGAACGACCTGGCACAGGTTTCTCTGGGACTGGGAAGAAGCCAGGCCACTCTGGGATCTTGCAGATTATGTAAGATGCTAGCTTACAGAGGAGCACGGAGGAATGGAGTCATGAAGTGGGAAAACCAGAGCTGGTTTCAACATTAAACTACACAGAAAGATAAGACAGGAGGCAGGAAAGGGACACAAGCGTAGGCAGCCTGGGAATGAGATCTGTGGAGGAGACAGCAGCACTTTTCAATGTCTTGGAACTGATAAGGAGCTTCGGTAATGCACCATCAACAATAAAAAAAATATGCACGTGGGTCTCCTCACTGTCTGATTTCTCATTCCCATTGCCTGGCAGTCTGTGCTAAAAATCTGCATCTTCGTGCCCGTGATGGAATAGAAAGCAAGCAAGGGAGGAAAAAGTGAAACACTGTGAGCTGGGCAGAAGCTTCTCTCAAGTGGAAAAGCACAGTATGATCCCAAACCCATGGAATCAGTTTCATCTGATAAAAACCCTCTCAAGATCTCCGACTTCATACAGGCAGGGAAGAAAAACAAGCCAGTGACTTGTCATGGCAGAAACCTTCCACGTCATCACATCAACAAAGTGGACTGCTTCAGACTTCAGGGGCTTGTCTTTAAGACCAAACAACACAAAAAATGAAGCGTAGTCAGATGCCCACAGTCCCTGTTGCACTAGTTTTAGGATATTAAAAGCACTGTACTGTCCTGAACTGCTCAAAATAAAGACTTCTGAAACAATTAACAGCATTCTTACTACCGGTACCAAAAAAAAAAAAAGATCAGTTTCAGGCAACGAAACTACAAAATAATTGGAGGTACCATGTCAAGCAAAACTGAAAACCGATTTCTCCTCCAGGCTGGAAGCTACTGAAAGCAACAAACAGTTATCCATCCATCTGCCTCCCCCACCCTTCCACTGAAATTACGAAAAGCCAAAAGCTTATGAGGCTGTGTACAAGATTTAAAACGGAAACTACAGTTTAGAAAAATTGTTTTCTGAAGTCATTCTGTCCAAAAGTAGAAACAGACTCCAGAAGGATGATACACAAGTACGACTCTAAGCAGAAGCCAAATCCAGTGCCAGTTCCATTCCTGCAGCGCACCTCACCAACACCCCAAGAGATGTGCACCAAGCAGTGAGACTCGCACTGCTCTGCCAAGGCCATCACCTTTATTACACCAAAACATTTACGTTATCATTTTGTTTACCTTTACCACTAATGCTTGTTTCATGAAATGGAGGCATCTATCCATTGTGAAGCCAAACACTCACCTACAAACATTATTCCCTTTGCTTTCTCTCCTCTGGAGAGCAAAATTCTCAACACTTCCAGTTTTGAGTTCTCTGCTCGTTTCATAGGTCAGTTGTGACAGGAGGAACCCAGCCCGATTTTACTAGTCACACTGGAACAAACGCTCATTTACAGAGCACATCAACCCTTCTCCTGGCACCAAAGTTAAAGGACTTATCAGCTCCTCACGAAAGACTTTGGACTCTCCCAGACTCCTCACGAAAGACTTTGGACTCTCCCAGACTCCATCCTGCTCAGTTTCCATGTTGGAGACGCTTGCTGCTGACAGGCAGTGTGGCAGTCACCTAGATTTCAGCTCAACATGCAGGCTTCTAAAAATAAAGCTGGGGAAAGTAGATCAGAGATATAAGTTCCCAGAGAAGTTACTTCAGGTAAAAAAAAAAAAAGCGCTGGCAAAATTGAGAGAAAATATATGAGAATGGAAATAAGAACGGAACAACTTGCATTTGGGTCTCCTGGCACCTCCCCACAGACCTCCCAGATATTTTTCAGGAACAAGGGTGAGGGCTGCATGCTCAGACCCTCCACAGTAGGAAGCCCCACAGTACTCACCACACGTCCTGCGACTCACTTCTTGTCTTGGCTATCTGAAATCACAGGGCAGCAAGTGCTGGGGCATAGGAGCAGCACAGCAGCTAGCCAGTCATATCTGCAGTGAGCCTGGAAGGCAAGAGAAAACATGTTAGAATGCAACAGTTAAAACTAGAATACCAACTTGCAAGAACACTGAAGATGAAACTGAGCCCAACACCACTTCCTACAGAGAAATTCCAATCTCTCCTTACTCCACATCTCAGCAAACAAATAGCTTTCTATGCAATAACGAGAACTTCAGCTTGGGAGACAACAGGGTTTTCTTAAAATACAGACGTTTTTGTTTCTTTAGTAACCTGCAGTTCCCCACCTCGGGATACAGGTTCCCAAAGCACGAGGCAGCATCCCTGGGCTGGCTGCCTCTCGCACCGCGCTCCAGGCACTGCAGGCAGAAGGAAGCACAAGGGTTGGTTTGTTTGCGTCTTTTTCCTCAAGTAACACCCTACAGAGCACACAGCCTCTGTGACAGGGATGTGAAGGTTGAACTAAGATTAAACTGTTTCAAAGTATTTCTGGAAAGCTCTGCCTTGAGTGAGCAGATACAGGCCGTTCCGTCCTGCATAGAAAACTCGAGCATCTAGCTTCCTTTGCAGAAAAAGCATGGATTGTTCTGAAAAAAATAGCATTAAGAAATAACTTCAAGTTCTGAAAAACTGACAGCCCATTGCAAAACATTGTATCAGGAGACCTATGAGCAGTGGGCTCCCATGTGCCCAGGGCTGTGCAAAGCTACCACTTGTCTGTAATTTTATAACCATCAAAGCAGGGGTGGAAGTTTCAGGGTCCATATTGCTCTCTCCAACTGCTTGTTCTGGAAGTATGGATTCCTCTACCTCGGCCATAGCAACAGATGGTTATCACTTGTCCCTGTACATCAGCCAGGAGAGTATTTTTGCTGTCCCAGCGTGAAGTACAAATGCACCAAAATCATCACCACGCTGCCAAGAGGCACTGCTGTGACCCGACGCACGCAGGATTTTGGTCTACCTCTGCCCCGTACTCTTCTAAACTTGTTGTCAGTCACACAGTCCAAGCCACACAGGTGTTCTTTCAGTGTCATTTCTCAGTTCTATACAAGAAACTATGAGGACTGCTCAATGGTATTGCACAAGACTTCAGAAGACTCACAGCAGGCACCATCATTAATCCTCACCTACAATTACCAGCACCAACCCATGAATGAAGCCGGGCACCTGCTCTACAGCTTCAGCACGCAGCCATTCCTCTAATATGAGCAGGCTGACCACATTGAGCACATCCCCTACTATTATAGTTACTGGGAAGCATTTAAGACCAGCTTCAGCTCTCCTCGCTGCTGAAGTTTTAAGTGATTTGACCGGGTCAAACGCTACAGCAAGGAAGAACTGGCCAAACTCGTCCCAAACCAAGCCCTACAAGAACTGGAAAATTGCAAGTTCTCTATTCACAGCAAAAGAGGGATTACAGCTTTGTTGGGTTACTTGGGCAAGGAGCAGGAGCATCCCATTAACGTGGTCCACATATTTCAATACTGAGCACCTGGAGAAGCTTGCTCTTCTGCCGCCTTAAGCGTGCCCTCATTGAACTTAGGAGGAAAAGAGAAGTGATGCATACAAATTCCTGCCAGCGATCACCGACCAAAGGCTGCTTCTATAAATTCACAGTAATACCAAGCGCTATGGAGAACTGGCATCCCTAACAAGGGAGCTAGACAGCAGACCATCCCCTGCTCCACATCACAGTGATTTACTTCAGGAATAAAAGTAAACAAATCATTTCACACTCTGCTAAGGCTAAGGTCTGAACCAGAGGTTAGGCATTATTCATGTTTTGCTCAAAGAACAAGAACGCTGGCACGGTACAGAGGAGTCAAAGTGTAACATAAGAAAATCCCCAGCACTGGTGCATCTCTGTGACTTCCTGCTGGCAAGGGCAAGTTCCAAAAACCCCTCCCCACCTCACGCAAGACATTTGCTACCAGACCTTTCGACCTTCAGCACAGCAAACACAACTCCTCCCATGCTCACGTAGCAGTGTCTCATTAGATGGACTCCAGCCTCACACGAGCATTTCAAGCTCAGAAGGCAGAGCTTGTTTTCCAGCCTGATGCCAGGCTCATCCAGAAACCCCATCCAGAAGCAAGATGGCTCCAGCGAAGAGCAGAGGACCCCGAAGTAAGAGGAGGATCCAGCACACAACTGCAGCACACGTCAGGTCTGGACTAGAAACAGGAACCTCGTTCGGCACAGCATGAAATAGCCACCGCTTGCAGGGAAACAGCAGCGGTTACAAGTGAGAATATGTGGACTGCCCAGTTGGAGCACAAGTTTATCGTGGTAAACACATTCAGAAAGCCTCAAATTATGCAGAACACGGGGCAGCACATCTCTTCCTGACAGAAAGACCAAGGCTGCTATGGATAGAAGGAATGAGAATGAAAGAGGCCCTCCAAAACCACAAACAGCAACACAGACCCCTTCCAGCTTTTCACAGCTAATTAAACCTTTGTGTGTTTAATTAGTACCTCCAGACACTCAGCATGTTTCCTGTGACACCTCCTTGATGGCACTTGCTAGGCTGGGACATACTTCTTGAACTCCAGACCCTGGATTCACACAATCGTGCAAGAAGGAATCATGCCATGAAGATGCTCCAGGTCCCACCGTGCCACTCTCTTCAGGAAGATCTCTTTAATTTAGGGTGCCAAAAACAGAAGGCTAGGAACACAGAAGCTTCCAGCCTCGCTAGGTATCTTCCCCATTACTTCTCAGGAAAGGCGCAGTTGAGAAGCCAGCTTTCCAGTTGTAGGTTCAGAGTCAGACCCAACATCCCTGAAGGTGCCTCATGAATCGTTATTTGCTACCTTAACATACACAGCCAGATATTTCCTTTCCTCAGGGGGTTGTGGGAATCTCTGCCAGTCCGAACCAAGAGAGATGACTTCCAAAGCCTAGTGCTTGGAAATTCGGGGTATTCCGCAGATGCTGCTCTGCTCCCAGGGGGCATTGCCTCCGTCACAGCATGACAGCAATGCTGCAAAACCCTTCCTTTCAGTGCTCACAGGTGGGATGTATCCAGTTTTGGGATCATTTGTACTTCACCTCATTATTATTTTGTTGCCAGTCAGCAGCACAAAACACTGAATAATACCAAAAAAAGAACTTATCTTTAGGTTTGAGCCTTACCAAATTAAAGCATGGGAGCAATCCTAACGGATGCCACCCCGCTCCAAAGGCTTCACACCATCCAGCACTGAGAAAAGGGTAAAAAAAAAAGCTCCCGATGGCATGGGATGGTAGAACAAAACCTCAAGAGCAGCACACAGCCCTCACAAGGAACAATGAGGAATCTGATGAGTGGCATGCAGGACCCACCACTCTACACAAACACATGCTTTATTTGAAAAATCACCCCTTCGACCTGGACCAACACACATCCAGGCCAGCAAATTTTCAACCAAAGAGCTCCACATCCACACAGAAAAACAAGGTCTCCGTAGATCATTTCTGGTGCGCAGGCAAGTCTCTCCAGGAGACCTCAGCACCAGGGAACACTTTTGGCAAAAAGATCTGGAACATTTCTGTTCCAAGTCCAGTATACGAGCATTCACAAGTTTTGCCTACAGAAAGGCTTGCCTTCCCTCCTATCAGGCATTCACGTTTCTACCAACAACGCACGTGAGCAATCTCAAGGCACACACTGTGTTCCTGGTTGTTGTGGGGTTGTTATCGTTTTTTTGTTTTTTTTTTTTCCTCTCACCATCCAGTATTTCATTCTCACCTCCCACAGACCTTTGGCCAGAGCTATTGAAAGGAACAATTAAAACCATGAAGACAAACTCCTTGAATATTAGGAGTTTCAAAACTTCAAGGCACTCATGTTCCTAAAGACTCTGCGGGTACCAACCCCAGCGACCAGGGGAAAGCCAGCAGATACCCAGGAAAGGGAAAGAGAAGGGCAAGCAAATGCATCTTCTCTGCCTTTTATTTCTGGGTCTTCCCAAGCCAGTCTGGGCTTCTGGCCGCTCAGCAGCGCTCAGCACAGCCTCCTGATGGCCTTGTCCAGCTTCTGACCCTGCACAGACCTGACACAGCCTCAGTGGCCCTTGGCTACCCCTAGAGCTCTGCTCTTCACCAGCAGAAACACCTCCTCCTGCCCAGCTGCTCGCTCTCACCCTGCCGCCGCTCAGCTCCGGCGGATGCTCCCAAACTCTCGCCGGCAGCACAGCTCCATCCTCCCACACCCACCCCAAGGGTCTCACTGAGCTGACCCAGCCTGAGGCTGCCCTTGAAGCAAGATAGAAGCAACCTCTTCTTGTTGGAAGGGAAACTAGAAGACTGAGTTTGATTACACGGAATAAACAAGCAGCTATCAGGGAACAAATAAGCAGTATTACTTACTAATTATCAGTAGATATTGAAGCCTACGCCTAGCGGACACAAAAGCAGAGAAGACCCAAACTACATATTGAGGCTGTCTGCTTCAAAATACGGAAGAAGCTGTGCCAGAAAGAGAAGCCTTACCTTGCCAGGTAACGTTCCCGTTTTTCCACCAAGAATAAATTCTTATATTCAATACCTGGAGAAGAGCTGGGCATGCAGCCGAGTGCCTTAACAACCGTGCTTCAAGCAAAGATCCTCTGTGTGTTCAGTAATTTGCAAATTCCTCTCTGAATACAGCCCAAAGCTGACATCTACATTTATTCTGCTCAACTGGAGAATCAAAGTCAGCCTTTGTTCCGGCACCGTACTCGGGCAGTGCTCAGAGCAGCATTATTGTCTGACACCTAGGTAAAAATAAGTAGAAAACCACATTGCTGCTCGCGAAGTGTTGAGAATACCATTCAACATCTCAATTCCCTGAACTCTCATGAGTAGCCCACACATTGTAAACGCAGCAAAGCACAGCAAGCAGGCCTTGATTGCAGTTTTCCTTTTACAAAAGCAGAAGAGCAACCACAAGTCGTTTTACAGCCTGGCATGCCAAGCTGCCATCTCTGCACACAGTCTCCCAAGCTAGCAGATAAAAGTGGGAAGGCTCACCCAAGCAGTATTTGGCTTCTCACTTCCAGCTGACTTAACCTTTTCCCCCCAAACAGCTGCAGATATCGTGCAAGAAACAGGAGCCTGGGAGAGGCTGCGTGGCCCTGGGAGAAAAGAGCACACATCCTAACGCAAAACATCTGCTTTGTAACTCGTGTAGAGGCTGCTATGGAGACAGCTAGCTTGACAGCCCTGTTCTGATAACAGAAGATACCAGAACAGTAGGTGAGAGGTTAGAACAGGGCCATCCTCGCTGCATGTAAGGACCCACAGAGCCTCCTACTTTGCTTCCCCTGAAACAGAAGCTGAGCTACCCAACAAACCATGCTGAGTCTGGCGAGTTCAGAGAAAAGGGCTGCAACAGGGCACACACCTTTGATTACACAAGGTGTCCCCATGAGTTATATTTAGAAGTGGGATTTTGAACTTTCATTATCTTATCGAAGCAGGCATTCAGGAATGCTCTGATGACAGCCAGTCTGAAATGCCTCTACTCACCTGCCATCTTCCTCTGAAATGCCCAGCACCCAGATCACACGCTACGAATCACCATCATCACCATGCACCTCGCTCATATTCTGCATTTCCCCCCTGCAAAGGATCCCTTTATGGTTTACACAGCTGAGACTTCCAGCGTTGATTGCATCCACACAAGGAACATTTCCACCCTCCAGTCCCTTCTAGGAAAGGAAGCAAACCCCTCTGAAGTCTGAAAGAAGTCATCTCAAATGGGATTTGTCTTATTGCACACGCTCAAGTTCACACTCTCAGATTTCAACCCCAGCCTAGACTATGCAAGCACACTTCAAAAATAAGTAATTTATAAATATCAATCTCATTCAAGGAGTTTTCTTGCAAGATGCCTTTGATTGGCACCTGACGATGAGCTTCTTCAGTTCACGTGTTTTTAAAGAAAAGCACAATCAACGCATTAGAGCCATTGCTGCTGGGATGCCTTGCTCAGCTCTCACACTTCACACACTAGCTCACTAACTCCTTAGTACTCCAGATGCTCATCAGCACAGCTGGTGCTCCTCCTGGAGCCCGAGCACCAACCAGCAGCCATGCTGCTTCTTGGGGGGTGCTCTCCCTGCCTGACCAGCCCAGGCTGTGAGCACTGCAGAGCAGAAAGCTTATCACAGACTCAGGTGTCACAGCCAGCCCTCTACAGAGGAGGGATGTCGCTTTCCAGAAGTCTCCATCCAACACCACTTCTGCTGCTCCTCAGGAGCTCCCTTTCAGCAGGCTTTAGGTTCTCTGCAGCTTCTGTTTTATCCTTCCCGGTTCTCTTCCTCCACATGTCATCCCCTATTAGAAGATGCCACAACCTGGTTAACAATAACTAACCAGCAAGCCTATTTTATTAAGTGCCTGCTATTTTATTAGGTTTAATGTCTGTGATACCTCCTTCACCTGAGCACGCGTAGTCATGATCGTTTAGAATTAATCACCTGAGAACATTAAAAGTTTAGGAAAACCCACGCATAAGCACTCCAGAAGTAGGGGAGATGCTTGCAAACTGAAACATGCACAAAGATGACATGATATCTTCCAAAAAAACCCCAAAGTGTGCTGTCCAGGAAGCGCAGCAGTCTCAAGCAGGAACTCCTGTTGGTTGCCTTATCGGCCCCACTTGTGAACAAGTCTACCTCATTACAGCAACAGGGGAAAACCAACCCAGTAACACCTGGAGAGCTCTGTGTCAGATGAGAGGCAGGGCAGCTCACAAACAGGTTTGACAAGCAGCAGGAGCAGCGCATGGAAAAGGCAGGACCCAAACCTCCCTTTTGGGCACAGCACATCCAGCCGCAGCCCTCCAGGTGCTGAACACGTCCCTACGGCACACTGACATATCAAGCAAGGATTAAGCTCCTCGATTTTGTGTTTAGGTGCAAAGCTCCACCAACAGCTCCTCAAATGTGCTAAAAAGACCACATTCACATTTTCATGGTTTGATATACCAATTTCTGATTAAGACTTTCAGCAGGCAGCGATCAGTAAGCTAAGAAACTACGACAGCAATCCTCAGTTAGTCAGCCATGCCATGAACACAGTGGTGATGCCCGGTGCTCACCGCTGGCCAGAGCTCGTGCAATCAGAGCAGGACAGGACCAGGTGCACTCCATGCTGGCCACTGTGACGGCCCAGCTCCGGGCTGCGTGCCGCCTGCAGAGGAACCGCTGCTCGCCAGCCCACGCTAGGAGAGCTGAAGCGAGGCATTATGATCACCTCCTCCCACTTCCTGCATAAAAAGGGGAATTCAAACAATTTTCCCTTTTAAAACGACTGAACTTCATGTTCAGTTACCTTATTTGTCCCTTATTTCTATTTTTTTCCTATTATTTGTTTTAATTTGCCTGGTTTCAGTTTCTACCCACCCCACCTTGAAACGCCCTTACACATCAACCACAGCACGCGGTGTGACAGACCTCCTGCGACTGCGCGCAGCATGGGAGAGCTGCAGGTATGTGCAGAACGCTGAGACCTGCCTTGGGACCTCTCTCCTTTAGGTATCCACAAACCATTCTCCAGAGCTCCTTGGAAACATCATCTCCCCAGTATTTCCAAAAAAAAAAAAAAAAAAAGGGATTCGTGAAGATGCAATAGATGAATACTCACAACATGAAATCCTCAGCTGGTATTCTACCACCATCCAGGACGACAACAGACACTGTGGGGGCAGCTCCAGCATCTGGAACCACTGGATTAAGGATGTCAGCATGGACATGGCCACCCCACCCTAAGATTCTGTTGACCTGCTGACCACAGCTTTCTGTAATCACTTACAGAAATTCACTCAGCATTACTCAGTGACCCTGTACTTAATCAGATTAATATTTCAGCCCCCAAAGAATTAAAACAACCATGCGTGCTACCTGTAGCAAGCAAGAGACCGCTGTGCCAACAACAACCAAGTTGTTGGGAGAACAGAAATTCTGCAAGCGCAACCAGCAAGCCATCGCCACGCCATACACTATGGGTTTTGCTCACTTACCTGCAAAGAGTTTCTTTCACAAGCCAAAAAAACCACACCACTCACTGCACTCCTAAACACAAGGAAGCACAACAGACACCTGAAAGTCCTGTTCTGCTTCCCAGCTTCTCCCCTTCAGCCACCAGTGTGCTGCCAGCTGCAGAGAAGCTCAGCATTTTTAGGGGACAGCAGACGAGCTCCAGAAGCCTGGTTACACATTAGAGGTGTAAATAGTGGGCTCTAGGATCCAAGTCCTTCATTACACTCACAAGATGACCTGTGTATTTAGTTAGACACAAAAAGCTGCTGAAAGTGACAGCGTAGGATAAGGGAAACTCTGTGCGGAGCAGGACAGCTCTGGCACATGCTTTATTGTGTGGATTTACCTCCTTGTGCACACCAGCACCTCCTCCCAGAAGCTGAAGAGCACTGGTCTATACAGACAAATCTAACCTCGCCTTGAAGGCGAGCCTTGCCACTCACACAGTGAGGAAATCACACCTGTATGAAGATGCCTTGCTTCAACTTCCACTGTCAATGCGCAATCTTCAGCGCAGCTGTCGATGAGAAGCCTTCACCACCAAGTGGCCCCAAGCCACATCCTCCTCAAAGCCCCGGTGCCACCAGGGAGGCTCTCCGGGCCAGCAGATCACTCGCAGGCCTGCTGAGCTGCATCCAGACAGGGAATTACTGCCGGCAGCAGCACTGGGAGCATCAGCCGATTATCCAACACAAAAAACACGAAAAGCCTTTCAGCGTCACTGATCCCCCAAAGCTCTGGCCACCACAGAAATGCAGCCTTGACATTCTGATTTAGATATCTACAGATGAGCAGCAAAAGCCCTTGTAGCACAAGGTCATACCTAGCTTGCTGGAAGACTAAATTTAGCCCTTCGTGCCTCAGGCAATTTTATTAGTTATGGGAAGAAAGGATACTGGTGCTGAGCACTGGTCCAAGAGTAAATCCCCGGGAAGACTTGACTCCATTTAATTGCAAACGATCTCAAAGCTATTAGCAGGGAGCCCGAGCCCAATTCATCAGAAGACAAACAGCTACATGCTGCACAGCACGAGCAGCAGGGCCCCGCCACGCTGCTGGAAGGTAGCTTTGCTCGAGCGGTGTAAACTGAGACTGTGTGCGGTGTTACGACACAGAAAGGCAGGACTTTCAGAAGGTGTAACAGATGGGGTTTCAGCACAAATGTATTTCAGGACACCTCCTAAGCAAGCACATTTCCTACTCTGACACTACAACCGTTACGCATCATGGAAGAGCCGATCCAGGAGAACGCAGGGAGTATTCCGAGCTTTTGTAAATGTTACCAGGGGCTGCCTGAACAGCTTTTGAAGACGGGCTCCAGTTTACTGAAAGGTGTCACACAGAACAGCTTTGTGACACATGTACTCATTTTCAAAGCCAGAAAGACAGGGACGACTCAGGTTCCCCAGCGCTGGGGGGTCAGGACCAGGCTCAGCAGCCAGGCCAGGCACATCGCAGCGCTCCGTCAAGGGCTGAAGCCCAGGATTGCTGCAAGCACTGAGAGAATCTACATGCGAAAAACAGTTACAGAATTTGGTTTGAAGACACCACTGAGGAACAGCTGCACTATCTGTCTCAGCCCCACAGACCCTGCAGGACCTGTTTTGGCGCAGGACACCCAAGCAGGCTGCGTGTATTGGAGGATTAGCTCTATCACACACAACAAAACTAGGATGACTGACACCCCACTGAAACGAGCACAAGGCTTCTTGTGTTAGATGCTGAAGATCCACGGCCCAGCTAGACACGTCGAAGTCATACCCAGCTCCCCTGCGGCTCTGCCAGCAGCTAGGAGCACAGGAGGCTGCCGAGCACCCAGCCCTCCCCTGCGCCTGAGCCCACGGTGCAGCACCCTGGCCAGGAGGAATCCCCAGAACCCACCCCAGGGCACGCTGCCTCCTTCCTGCTGAGGCTCTGCTTTCTGCAGAGACCAGAAGGAACGGAACAAGTGCTTCCAGAACACCACACCCCAACTCAGAGAATTCAAATGAAGGCACTCTGGCACATGCAGTAACTGCTAACATTGAGAAACGATTAGAAAACAACAGAGCACCGGTGCCGTACCCAGTAAGTCTAGACAAAGGGCTGCACACTGGTTTGGAGCCTAAAACCAGTTTTGGATCCCAACCACTGAATAATAAAAATCTCAGCAGAGCCTTCCTCCAGGAGCACAACACAGCCCAGCTGTGATTTACCATCACTATAGTTGCACCTACCATGAGCACAAGCAAGGCCTTAGCACCGCCGACCCCATGCAGAGCTTGTCAGAACCAGGAACCTGCCAAAGCCTTCCCAAACAGGGGACAGCTGTGGAGCAGCCCCAGGTACCTGAGTGGCTGCAGGCCAGAGCTCAGCCGCAGGATGATCATCCAGGGAGGCTGAGGACCTCGAAACCACCCAGCCCAGCATCAACACTCTGCCAGCACCTAAGCCAGCCAAGGTAATCCACAATGAGATCAGAAACAGGCAGCAAGCACTTCTTGGCGCAAGGAAGAACCCAGTGGAATCATGCAGGGCATTTTGGAAGGTACTTCCAAAGCACTGGGGCAGCTTGCTGCACACTGCTGCCGTCCGTCCCTCCCTCCCTGCCCGTTACCTGCGGCTCCAGCCCCGCACCCAGAGGCAACAGGACCTGCCGACGTGCCCAAGGTGGGACCTTTGGAGTCTTAAGAAGAGCCAACTACAAAGTGTGCAGTCTCTGCCTCATTAAAATATAAGATGGTACGCATTAATAAGTTTTTATTTGTTCACTCCAGCTTGCTCTTTTAAGATCTAGGAAACAAAGCAAAGCTGTAAGAACTGGCCCTGTGCATGACAAGGACAGTTAGAAGGTGCCTGGGGACAGCCAGAGCCGCTGCAGCACCTGGAACTAAGGAACTTGAGCCCAGCTTCAGGCAGAGCTGCTTCAGTACATTTGCCAGAACTGTCAATGGAACAACTTTATAAACCATATTGTACAGGTCTTCCTCTCGTTTGCTTTTTTTTTTTTTTAAACAGATCTAAAGAAGCAGAAGTCAACCCCACAAGGAATTTTGACTCAGGAGGAACGGAAGCTTGAAGACCAAGCATGTCTTGTGCGAGCGATTGCCTGATCTCTCTAAAAATCCACTCAAAAAAACTGTCAGAGTAATAACTCAATTCCCATCCTCCTCCTTGCCATGAGCAAGACTAGAGAGATGCAAACAGATTTCCTTTTTTTTTTCCCTGTAGTGTGCTCTCTATTAATATGAAAGGGGAAAAAAAAGACTACATATGAATCAACCCCCTGATTTATAACTCAGAAGTGAATATGCAGCTGCTAGCAGATGAACAGAGCTTGGGTTGTTATTTCTGCAAATAAGATGTTACCCTAATTACAGGTGTAACAAAGCTATATGCTTAAGAGGAATCACACACAGTTTTCAGCCTCATAAGAAGGGAAGACTTACTGCTACCTGAGATCTAAAGTCATGAATTGAGCTCCACAGTCAATTGCTAAGATGGAAGTTACTGCATTTTGTAAAATAAACAGCTCTAAGAAACGCATGCTTCAGGCGGGTTGGCTTCAGAGTTCAAGCGGGTTTCCCCTCCTACTTCCTCAGCCTAGCTTTGGCAGTAGGACATCAGAATTCCTTGTGCGTTGGGAGGAAAGGAGTACTGTACAGAAAGCTGCTACTCCAGAGTTTTCTCAGCATTCTCACAAGCCACAAACTCATCAAGCTTTGTCGGTTTACATTAACACACATATATGGGACTACTCAAGATATTTATTGAATGGTGGGCTCCTCTACAACGTATCACCTGCTGTACAGCCAGCTCACCTTCAGAGGCTACAGAAACACGACAGCTTCAGGAGAAAGACAGCAGATTCAGGACTGCAAAGAAAAGCCTGTTTCTTTGTAAATAACTGCAATTCTCCCAGCCTAAAGGAATGTCATAATATAATCATAAGAGAAAAAAAAAAAAAATCAAGAAGAGGAGCAGGATAGCAGAGGCAGACAGAAAACAGTTTTTCCATCTCACAACTGAATACCTCCAATTCCTGCATTAGGAACAAAACCACACCATTCAATTGTCTTCCACAAAGCACAAACTGTCAGGCTAATCTTCCGGATAGAACTGCTGCCAACTCTTCAGGCTATTAAGTGATTATCCAGAAGAGATTTGCTCACAGACGTGCAAACCAAAACAGAAGACGCAGACAGGTGAGAGACACCTATCCATTTGGGAAAGCAAGCTGCTCTAGACAGATTTTACAGGAATAACACATGAAAAGGAGGAGAAAATGGCAGGGATCTCACACTGATTAACACTTCTGTGCTGGTTGTGCCAACTGCTCTACTTCTATAGATGGTCTTTTAAAAGGTAGAAGTGTCTGATGAACCAGAAATTTAGGAGACATCTAGCAAAGATATAGAATACTTCATCCCTCCATAAAAGAGAGGAATTCAATACGGAACACGATTAAGGAGGCACAAGTCTGAGATGTTACCTCTCCTTAACCTATCCTGTAGTTTGCGCCTTCAGCACTCCAGAGCCTTGGGTCCTGCCAGCTCGCTGCAGGTCAGGCTGACTGCTGCCATCACCTCCCCAACGTCACAAACATCACTTGGCTCCAGAGGGTGTCAGCTCAGCCACCACCTCCTTCTGCAGGAACATACTCCTAAATAACACCAGGAAGGAGCTGCTGGCCATGGTCCACACGAGTGCTGCTGACATGAGGAAGGGATGTTTCTGGGGGCTGAGAATGAGAAGTTGATGACCAAGAGTTCTGTGACAGCATTTCAAAGAATTGCTCCCACACTCGGGCTTCGACTCATTAGGAACTGAGTTTTTCGGAGAACTGGAAGCCTGTACAAGAATGAGGGGTCTGATTTAATCCAAATAGCACCAGGATACTGGCACTTGAAATTGAGAGAAAAGACTCCTCTGACACTTCAGCACAAGAGCAGAGTGCCAGCAGAGAGAGGAACACACGTCCCAGGACGACGCAGCTCTCAGAGGAAGAGACACTCATTCCTAAAACCTCATGTCCTTGAGGAAATCTTACAGGGAGGGCAAGGGGTAGCAACATGAAAATCAAAGCTAGAAAGGAGAAAATTAGCACAGCAAAATAAGATGAAAAGCCAAAATCAAGGCACAAGTGTGTTCCTGCATAAATGCTGAAAGTCAAGAAGATGGAGAAACTCTTCAAATGCATGTTTTTTAAGTGACAGCGTGGGTGCAGCAGGCACACCCAGAACACAGAGGAGGGCAGAGGAGTCAGTGGGGCACTTGGTGTCCAAGGGCAGAGCCTCTGGAAGATCTAAGCCCTCGTTAGCATGCGGCACCATCTGAGCAATCTGAGCTCACCGTGTCATTAAGAAGCAAATCAGAACTCCAAGCTCAAACCGGAACAGTGCAGCCTCAGCCACCCGAGCAGCAGCTGACCTGTGCTCACCAGGGGGTTGTGCCAGCAGGAAGCATAGCACTAAACAGAGCTTCCACGCGAACCATGCGAGCGTTGTGTCAACATGCAACACCAGGACCAGAGCAACTCCTCCCCAGCAGCACGTGAGACGGGTGACAATGCCTGACTGTACCTCCAACAGCAACAGAACGAGCACGAGGCACCACGATGAGATCTGAGCACGCTGTAGGACGGGAGAAGCCAACGCACCAAGTCACGCTGCAAGAAGGGCAGGGATGTTCCCTGTGTGGTTTCTTGCTTAAAGCTGTGCTACAAGCATCTTTCAGGTGCCCAGCAGTTTTTAAAGAGTGATTTGGAGGTATCCAAGCCAAATGGCCACACTGGGCAAGTCCTGAAGAGCAGACTAAGTGGATAGCAGGCTAATTCTATTTTATAAAATGAACTCACGTCTCAGGAGTAGTTGGAGGTTGGTCTTATTTAATTTTGTCCTTTTGAAGGAGTTGCAGCACATGAACAAGAGGCAGCTGATACACTTCACTGAAAGCAAAAAACCAACAAGTACACTAAATAACAAGATCCTCCACTGAGAGCCTTCAGGGAACAAAACTGTCATACGAAAAGGAAAAATCCTTCACGTACTTAATCAGTTAGAAAACAGGATCACCAATCAGTTTTGGAGTGGAGGGACTCACCACAGCACTCTGCTCCACTCTACTGAACTGTGCAAGGAAGGCAGTACTGAGATGACAACATCTGCCATCCTGAATAATTTATCAGTAAATAAGAGCAATGACTCCAAGGAATTGCAGTAAAACCTCATGATATGAGCAGGTGATACAACCAAAGCATGGCACAACAGGAACGATGAACTTCAAATAAGAAAAATGCCAAAAAGAGCTCAAGCCAATGCCCAGGAACAGGACACAGCAACGTATTCCTCCCAAAAAAAGAGTTTCCTAAAATCATCACTGTCATGGAGACAGTGAAGAAGCCATTTGATCTGAATTTGCTTCTTGCGATTTTTTTTAATTGACATTCCCGTTGTTTTCAGTCCCTTCCTTTTGTGTGGGCTACACGAGCAGCCTGCAGGCTTGGTGTCCAGCTCCGTGCCTCTCCCAACACCATGGTGATTCAAAGTGAGTGGGCAGATCCCTTGGAGGGCTGCAGATTCAAGTGTTATTACACCTGGCTCAGGAAGTTCATAAACCGCTGGAATGAAGAAAATAGAGCAATAGTTGCTCAAATTAAACCTACTGTATTTGTGTGCTCCCATCCCTGGGCATCTGCTGCTGGTCACCAGTAAGCAGGATGCTGGGCTGGATGGATTGCTGGTCTCACCTGAAAACTTTTTGTGGCATTACATACAAGTTCATATGTTAATCTGACAGCACGCAGCAGCTGGTTGCTGCAGAAGAAGCAGAAATTTAGAAAACATCCACCAAAAGAAGATGCAATGAGTCTGAAGTAACCAGTTAGGTTGCCCTCAGCCTGACCCAGCTCACAACTCCCTGCTCTCTGAACCTGCCCACTGGATCAGCCTTACCAGAGTATATTCCAGCAGCAACTCTGGCACAAAAAGCTGAATTGTTGGCAATACAGAGAACTGGAGTGGTGCAGAAACTCCCACGGAAGGAAAATACAGATGGGATGGAACAAGGGAAGGCCACATGCTTGGGGCTTCGCAGTGACCTGTACAAGGAACTAGAAGCTCCTTAACCCAAGGGATCAAGAGAGAGACATTAGCTTTCTGCTGCCCTGCGAGCCACCAACCCAACAGAGCAGTGAGAGACACCAGCACATAGGACCTCCCCAAGACACCTGCTTGGGTGAGCCACGTCCGGGGGTCAGTTCAGCAACACAGGCACAGCAGAGGTGGGCAGATAACCTGGAGAACAGCAGTCGTGCAGCTCGGAAAGAAGAAGCCAAGAGCAGAGCTCTCTCAAAAAGCACTGGAGGAGAGGTATTTTCATAAAGTGTCTGCACAGAAACAGATGGGTACATACTGCCTGCAAGCAAGTTTGGCCTAAGAATCTGAAGCAAGTTTTCATCCATCAGGATAACAGAAGTTTTCTACATAGAACAGCAAAGCAAGAAACCTGCGTCAGACTAAGCCAGCATAGACTCGAGGCAAACAACTGGAAATACGCTGCTAAGGATTCCCATTGAGCTTCTCCATGGCTGCACCTCATCTTCCCAACAGCTCCTCCAAAAAAGAGCAACAAGAAAAAGGCATCACAGGGCACTTTGCTAAGTCCACAAAAGGGAATTTCAGGGGAGGCAGTGGTGGGAGCAGCATTTATATCTACACAGAGTGGGGCTACCCATGCAAGGCGTGAGCGTGAGGTGCAACGGCAGGGAGCTGGCGGGCTGCTCCTCCAGCAGGGCCAGCAGGACGCCCACCAGAGGGGCTCTGACCCACCTGTACCAGGTGCTGGGGGCAGCTCCGGCGCTGAGAATAGGTTTATTTCCCTGGCTGTTCCTCACTGGCCAAGTTTTCTGAGCACTCTGTTTTTGTGAGCCTCACTAAAACAGAGTTACCTTTTCCTAAGCACCACAACACCCAAATTTGAGAAGTTTTGCCACCAGCTGCGCCCTGCCTGGGGTCACCCCCCCCCACAACACCTCCTGCTACAATTCCTCATCGGTGGCGTTTGGGGGGGTCCCCAAAGCGTCACATAGAGAGGATCACCGCAGACCCAGCACCCCGACAGGAGCCCACGGGGCCGTGCTCTGGGAGGTGCCACCGCATAGACGCTGCTTCCAGAGCCCAGAGCACAGCAAGGAGCCCCTGGCACCAAGGGGATCCCCCTGGGCCCATGGCACACACGAGCCCTTTGTATTTCTGGAACGCACCCGTGGGAAAGCGCCACTCACATTCGATAAGGGCTCGAAACGGGAA
>WBMW01003763.1:0-13067 GCA_013396635.1 Penelope pileata
AGTGTTTCTATGATTCTATATCTGTCTTCTCAATCTTAAGCGATTTTGAGAAATTGTTCATCCTCTATAGTCAGTGCTTTATAAAAACTCATAGTTTATTTGTCATTTTTCACCCAATGTCTTTGTTCTCAAGTTGATACTTCAACTTTTGGTAGTAAAATTCATAAAATTTCTTAAGAAGGAACCGCCTTAAAGTAATTAGTAGTGAATTCATTTAGATTTCTATGAAAGATTTTTTTCTGCATGCAAATCCACCCATGTATGCAACACCCTTGTTAGGCTGTGTGCTTCATGCAAGACGCAAAACAGAATACATCTTTGGAATGTGTTATAAATGTCCTCATGGTCAGATGACATAATTAATAGAAGTCCCAACAGGAAGGCAAAAAATGCAGGTTAGCAGAGAAATTTTATAATTGTGAGAAGGGTCAGAAAGACAGTAACACAAGGGAAGACAGAGGATTTTTTTCTTCCTCAACAGTAAAATCTGTACAGCAAAGAAAGCTGGGAAAATGTTGCTTTTCCACATACTTGATGCTAATGGAAACAATGTCTTTTAGCAGTGTTGAGAACAGTCCAAACTTACATAAAAAATTTGCTTACTTAGTTTTGTCAAAGTTCTTACCTACAAAGACTGTATGATACTAATTCTGAGTGTGAAAAATGTTTCTAACTAGATTATGAAGTAGAAAATGAAGCCAAAAAAAAAGAAAAAAGAAAAAAAAAGCCGCCCTCAAAAACACGTTTAAAAAAGAAAAATTTTAAAAAAAAAAAATTTAAAGAGACATGGAACTTGAAAGGATCACTCGAGACACACTGACATGCTTCATCTAGTTCCTCATCTCTGCTGCAGACCTCAGTGGGATGGATGTTTTCTGCTCTTACATCACAGGTGTCCTGGAAGAGCTGGGCTCACCAGAGTCCTCTGAGGAAACCTTTGATATGGACACATTTGTGGAAATGATGGAGGCTTTGCAGAAGTTCACAGTGGGGATGTTTGTGAACTGATGTTATCTCTCTCAGAAAGGCTTGGTGAGGCACACAACAAAGAAAAACCTAGCCAAAAAGCTGAGGAAGGCAGAAGTGAAGTGCCCTCTGGAGACCTGACCAAGGGCCAGGAATCTGGAGCTGGAGCCTGCAATGGGGAAAGGCTGTGCACTCTGACAGATGGAGCTGGGGCCCAGGAAGGTGATGACTTGAAGGGTGATGTAAAGCTGCTACTGGAGATATTCCCTGCCTGTACTGTAAGCCAAGTAGAGAAGGCGCTAGCAGTGGCCCTGGAAACTTGGAAGAGGCTGTGCAGTTAACTGTGGAAGAGAAGGTGGAAATCGGCAAAGCAGGTGCAAATGTGAAGGAACTGTCATGGCCCCGTAGAATGCCCAACCATGAGGAGATAAAGCAACTTATGTTACAGAAATACATGATGGTGGAGAGTGCAGAAGATCAGAAAACACATCGGCCTGCTCTGCCAAAAGAGGCTCCCAAGAAGCCTATCTGCTACACTGATAACCAGGTGGTGAGTACTAAGGGAGAGAGGTACAAAGACATTAACAAGCCAGAGAGTGAGGAGATGAAGAAAACCTACATCAGCCTAAAACCAGCCAGAAAGTACAAGTTCCACTGACAGCCATGTCCTCCTGTTCTTCAGCGTTCACCTCCACCTCGCTGGCCAGGAGCAGAGGATGGACATGCGGCACTAGGGACGAGGGGACACCCCCACCCAACACTAACTGGAACTAATCCAGGAGCCAGGACGTAGCTTTCAGCTTCCTGAACTAATCCACCTGACAAGGTCAAGCCCTCTCTCCTTGTGTAGCTGTCCTTCTGCACCTGGGGCAAGCCACAAGGGCTGCTGGGAGCTTGAGCATTCTCTGCTATTCCTTGCATGGGAGACTTTTTTAGATCTGAAATGTGGCTTGTGGTTTTGCAGCAAGCTCTTTAGAGGTGTCTGTGTACTGTTGCTTTGAGTGCAAGTGTTAATAGAGATGATGTGAGTTGGCGTGTAAAAAAAACAAAAAAACAAAAAAACTTTATTTCATGGGCTTCAGTATTCTGCTGTCTTTCATAATCTGAGATTAATTTTAAATAAAGTTGTCCAATTGGGTGAGTTTTCATATCATTTACATTTTAAATGGCCATACTATTAAATTGTTTTGTCCCAGGACACAGTCAGTAGCAGAGCTGAATATAGAAATGTTTTCTCAAAATTTTCTAAAAGAATAAAAAAATGTAAAAATCCTATTTGCAAGAGGAAGGAAATCATCATTATGCTATAGAAGATCAGCTATGTGAAGCTTGTACAAAGACAGGATTTGTCTGTATATACAGTATAACAATTTTATGTGTATGTATTAGTCTCAATTAGCACTCCATTCTACTATGATTTCAGTTGTCAAGTATAACACCGTTCGGACCAAATAGGGCTTATAGTTTGGCTCTAAGTATTAACTAATGCACTCTGTCAATGAAGTAATAGTCATTTGCTTTTACACACAAATATATTCATGAAATATTCTGTGTTTATTTCTAAGTATAGAAAGTTTACCTACCTCAAACATAAAGTTCATTGCCTATATACTTATTAAGTGAGAATGCAAGCTCTCAGTGGCATAAACATTTTAAAACACAGCTGCTCATCTTGTAGAGTGTAAGTTGCATACAGAGATCATAGAAAAATCTCTGGTTGTACACCATTATCTGTTAGCAAACTTGTGATAACTAAGTAGAAATCTATCTCCTCTCAATTTGTAGACCCTTGTTGACCTCAATGTCTGAAATGGTGCTAATGTCAATCTGTGAACTTAGTCTTTACTTTTCTTGGGTTTATCTGTGTGTTAAAGGAAACCCAATTCCTTTGCAGGTTTTTTGAATATTTACAAATTGTGACCATATCAGTCATTCTGTACCTCAGTAAAACTTAGTCTTTTGAATATTATTTCTATTACTTTATTTTGAATAGAATGTAAAGCTTAACATTATGTGGGTTTTATTTTTTTTCCAGAAAATGTTTCTTTTCTTTACCCCCTATGTTCTTTTTTATGACTCTCATAATCAACAGTAAAGACCTTAATTTTAAACACATTATCTACGCATTTTGCCTGGTTTAATACCTTGGAAGGATGTGAAGGTGGCTAGCAGGATTCTAAGGAGATATTTGTGGCATGGAGGTTACTAGACAAGAGCCTTAGAGAATGAGAGAACAGCTCACCATTTCACCATACTACCCTGTAGTCCTCTGAGATAAAAGTGGCAGCTCAGGCACTGATCTCCTGCCCAAATCTGCCTTTTCCATCTTTGAACTTATTCAGAAATCTAATCAAGATTATTAAGCATTTTCTAGTTCTTTTGATGACAAAGACTTCCAACAGCAACCTGAAAGTCTATGCCATCCTAGTTTTCATTTTTACCTCTATTTCCATGAGCCCGGAGTTAACCATCCAGCAAGTGACCTCTACTTATTCGATTGGCTTTCACATAAAAGACAATTTTTGATGCACTATCTTTGGAAGGACCATTGATCTCAATGTAACAGTTATTAGTATTAATAAAGACAACAAAGGCCATATATTCACAGGCAAATCAAGAGTAAGTTCCCAGATACAAGGAAACTAACATTACAGCAGCATGATTGTAAAAGTGTGTTGTGGTTTTACCCAGTAGATAGCTAAGTACCCCACAGTGGTTTGCTCACTCCTCCCCCCACAAAGTGGGATGGGGTTGAGAATTGGGAGAAAATGCGGTAGAATTCATGGGTTGAACTAAATAATAAAATAATAAAACTATTTATTAAGACAAAATAGGAAGTAAAAGAAATCACAGTAATGATAATTATATATACACATACAAAAAAGTGATTCAGAATGCAATTGCTCACTACCTGCGAACCAATGCCCAGCCAGTCCCCGAGCAGCAGCCACGCCCCTGGCTAAGTCCCCTCTGTTTTATAGTTCACATGATGTCTTATGGCACGGAATATCCCTTTGACCAGTTTAGGTCAGCTGTCCTGGTTCTGTCCCCTCCCAGCAACTTGCGCCCCCTCCAGCCCCCTTGATGGCAGGGCAATACAAGAAGCTGAGAAACTAAAATGTCATTGTCTGTGTACAGTGCTGCCCAGTAACAATTAAAAACATCAGTGTGTTATCGTTTTACTCCTAAACCAAAACATAGAACCATACCAGGCAATATGAGAAAAACCAACTTCTGTACCAGCTGAAACTAAGACAAACTGTTGTGCTATACATATAATTCATTTCCATATCCAGAGCTTAGCCATCTGTGCAGCAGCAAACCATAGCCTTTCAGTTTCATGTACATTGTTTTACATAGGTATGCAATGTACCTGGTTGATAGAAATTAATCTTATTTGTTTTCTTGTTCTTATGCATTCTTCTCTGTCCTCTTCAGTGTGTAGCAGCTAGCCATATTCCTCCTCCTAGTTCATGCTGTACAGCAGCATCGCGGATACCTTGTCTTGCAAAAGACCTAAGTGATAACTTTGGTTTAAGGCACGGGTGTCAAACCTTTTGGCTTGCCTAAGTTGCACTGAGTGAAGAGAAATTCTCTTAGGCTGCATATAAAATATATAATACAGTTAATGTACGTAACAAACGAAACTTATTTTATCTTTTCATATTATTTATTGAAACAGAAAAGAGCAACAAAAACATAAAAGTAGTGGGATATTTGACTTTGTTTTTGTGAAATATGCTTCTGTCTAGTTTAATGAAAGTGGTTGCAATTATTAGTGAATTCTCAAGGTGTTTGTCAGAGATTTTTGATGAAATTTTACTCTTCCTGTTCTTAATTCTTTGAAAACTGCTAACAAATGTGCGTACTGCCAAAAAGCAATGACATGAATAAGGCATGATTGTGAGGCAAGGGATATTTTTCTCTGGTGAGATAGGTCTCATAAAAGTCTAGTAGAGAGAAATGGTCAAATTTTTCTTTGAGTTGAATATCTGATTGCAACTCTATACATTCCATTTGAAAATTTGCAGGTAATGTGTTTCTGTCAACTGCAGATGGAGTTGCAAATATATCAAAAAATTGATGATTTTTGTCAATCTTGAAACCTACTCTCAAATTCCTTTGTCAAAACAGAAAGCAAAGCTGCTTATTTTTCACTATTTGCGGGACTGTGTTCAGTCAACGTGTCAAAATGCATAAAAATTATTTGCATAACTTGAGTTAGCACTGCACTCTGCCCTTCCTGTGTCCTGGCTTCAGCTCAGACAGTTCTAGTTTCCGAGTGATGGGTGCGGGCCCGGGTCTGGGCTGGGCAGCGGCTGGGCCGGGTCGCTGCAGTGATAGCTCAGCAGCAGCGGGGAGGGCAGGAGAGAGAGCTGTGCTCGGCCGCAGGCTGGACATGCCTGGTTTAAGGCATAGCAGCGCATTGGCAGAAGTCAAGGGATGCTTTGTCAGGTAAATGTGTTGAACTCCTGCTTCTACTCTTCATCTTTCTCTGCTTCTCTTAATGTCACAGGCAGCAGCTGGTACCTTTCATTCTACAGATATCACTGTTAGTTGCAGGGTGTTACTAGTCTAACAAAATATGAGTTTGCTGAAAGCCAGTGAAAGGTTATGAAAGCATGCTGTTGCCTAGGTGGGGAGAAAAAAAAAATAGCAAAACAAAAACAAAAAACCCAACCTGAAGCAGAGTATACATATCAGCTGCTCTTAGTCTAGCTCCAATTTCTTCTACTTATATTTGCTACAATACATAATATTGGATCCTTAGAAAACAACAATTCTACTTAGCACAGTCCTTATTCAGAGAAATCAAATCTCTGCTTTAGCTTTCAAAGATATAATAGGAGCACTGCAATGAACTGTGGTCTACTGTTCACCTTCTTTCACTAACTCAGCATTTTAAACCTTTCCTTTTCCATAGTCATTTTCTCAAATGTATGAGATGATTAATAAGAGCATATTTTTCTCCATTCAACAATGGGTTCTTCGTACCCATCTGTCCTCGCATAATTATAGTCACGCTGGTCATGCCAATATCTAGGATTGTGTCAGCACTTTCATTACAAGCCCCAGTTTCAGGAGTTTGCAGTAAGGATGGTACACTTGGCATCTGGCTGAAATTGAGGAGAACTGAAAATCACACTAGTCAGAGCTCTGAATCCAAAGCATGCACAGCAATTTGTTTTGGGCTGTGCTCTATATTTGGCAAGAAAGAGTGGCTGACAGCAAGCACAAGTGAAGTAAGAGATCCTAGTGTCTGATACTATGGCTGAGCTTTACATAATGTCAGAGAACAGCGCAAGAGCAAGTCCAGCCAAGTACGAGTCTTTTACAGGGCAGCCAATAATTGTTCCATGTTTTGGAAGGAGGCCAATGTGGTGAAAGAAGAAGAGAGGAAAGACCCACAGTAGGGCTGAGTTTGTAGCTCTCTCAGTGCCAACTCATTTATTCAGGAAGAAATCCCCAACAAAGAGCAATGAATATTTGCAATGGAGGACAAATGAGTTCTGCAACATAGCACATATTAGTGGGAAAAATAAGTCTAGAAAAATGAGTCAATTTCCAAAAATAGCTGGTGATTCTATGAGTGGAGTCTCATAGAGTGGATTCAGCTCAAGTTTTGCTTTGTGTTTAGATATTTCTAAGATCCTTTGTACAGCTAGAGTTTGTCACTCAGACAGCACTCTGTAATAACTGAAATCCAAATAACTTCAGGAGTCAAAGGTAACTCTTGATTATCCAGGATAATAGAGTGGGATAATCTAAATACAGAAATGGTGCACATTATGCAAAACATTGTCTTGGTTTCAGCTGGGACAGAGTCCATTTTTTCTTCATAGTGACTGGCATGATGCTATGTTTTGGCTTTAGAAAAAACAATATCAATAACACACCACTGTTTCAGTTTTTGCTGAGCAGTGTTGTACAGAGACAAGGGCATTTCAGTTTCTCAGCTTATTGTACTGTCCTGACAGTGAGGGGGCTGAGGGGGCACAAATTGCTGGGAGGAGACAGGACCAAAACAGCTGTCCTAAATTGGTCAAAGGGATATTCCATACCATATGACATCAAGCAACAAAAACTTGAAAAACCATAGGGAGCTGGCCCAGGGAGCAGCTGCTGCTTGGAGACTAGCTGGGCATTTGCCAGTGAGTGGTGAGCAATTGCTTGTGCATCACTTGTTTTTGTGTGTGTATATATGTATTTACACACAAACACACCTATAAAATTATCATTACTATGATCCTTTTTTTTTTCCCTTTTCTTTTTCTGTCTTAGTTTTTATCTCAACCCATGAGTTCTATATTTTTTTTATTTTATTTTTTTCAATTCTATCCTACTAGGAGAACTAGTGAAGTGAGTGAGGTCATGAGCAAACAGCCGTGTGGTGCTTAGCTGCCTGCCAGGTTAAACCAAAACAAACATGCAAGAATTGAGTTATAAGAACAAATTGTATTCATTAGTTTTTACCTTCAGAGGAGGAAGACATGATGTAAGTAGAGACAGAAAAAGATGAAGTCTTTATTAAAGTAAAAATATCTGGAGTTCAATAAACTCTTCTTGGATAATAAGGAGTTAACTGCACAACAAATACAAATTAAATAAATACAAATTAAAGAATTTATCATCCCAAGCACATTGAATTGTTTGTAAGATTTTTTGTATATATACATGGTTGTGAATTTAGCTTTGCTTAGAGTAATTAATGTTTGACTTCTTCATAGAGCTGAAGACTGGTTACAGGTATCTGTATCCTTCAGAAAAGACAACAGTACAGCTCCAGGACAGCACTAATCATTTACTACTATATATCATCATTCTTTTTTTCTTGTAACTATGACATTGGGAAAATTGAGAGATAACTATCCGGTTTCACACATATGCAAAGCAAATTTAGACATATGAACAAGTTAGCACAATAAAATATGGCCTGAGACTGCCATGTTTCAGATGATGCAATAACAATTGCCTACACTACTATTGTTATCCTTATTTTTCAAGTATCTACTTACCTTAACGTAGAAGAAAATGTTGCTGTAATCATCTGTATTGTCTGATTGTCTGTGTATGTTTCTCCATGAGTCTGTTCTGTCATTTGTTCTCATGCCGCATATGAACCAAAGAATATGATACTTATTTAGATTTGAGTAGTTGAAGTTTAGTCCTTCTCCAATGATTTTTTACTGCTACTGAATAGAACGGTTTTCTTCTGTAAATTCAAGACCAAATATGTTTTCTAAACTTAGAAATTTCCTTGTTATTCAGAGTGATGTGCCACCATTTTGCTGCACAACTGGGTGAACGCTTTGCAGGAAACAGGTTACAGTGTTTGTCCTACAAAAAGGCAAAACAAAACCAGCCTGCAACCTGTTGGCAGAATGAATGTGAACAGATATTTACTGACATGATCTGTGCTGACTTCTCATTATTTATGTACATTGTACACTATTTCTCCATGTGATTTCTTTCATAATCACAAAGGAACATGTTGAGTTACTAGTACACTGCATTTCACCTCAGAGTTGTGAGGTGAAATGCACAGAGCTACCTTGCCTACATATGCTTTTCTTCTAAGTGGTCTGTGGGGAGCAGGTGGACAGTCTAAAGCACAGACTGCCTGTGACATACTGTCCCATCACTTTTGGATCAGAGGAGCAGTCTGCATTATAAAATGAGAGTTTGACCTTTGATTTCTCCTACCATTAGTGGTTGATATCAGTCCTTTTTGGTGACCACCTCACCCTTCCCTCTGGAGAATTTCACCCACACTATTTTGCGTAACCATACGCAACCTCCACACTATTTTTGAGGAACCATAGCTTGTACTCAGTTCCTTCCCTTATTCTCTGCTGGGGTTGAGGGAGAAGAAATGTTTTCTAAGGAGCTGACCTGCGTAAAATCCCTTCTAACTCTTTAAATTGTAAAGAGAATAGAGGAAAACTAGGGAAAATTGAAGCACTTATTGGACTATCAGTTAAAGTATAACAAAGGGAATGTAGGAAACCAGTGTTAAGAAATACAACTAGCTTCTTCTCCCTTCCAGATCTGCATGGTACTTGGAGAAAATGATAGATTTTACTATAAATCAGTTGACTTTGTCAAGTTGCTATATATTTGACTCCATTACCATATTAGTTGGTGCAGTCTCAAAGATACTTTTAAACCACTGAATGGAACAAATATGCTCTAAAAGTAACGTCTCCTCTTTTATTATGTTGGCCCGTGATGTCAGAGGTGGATGTTGATGGTATGGCAGTAGAGGCTGAACCTTCCCACCAATATTCTTTTGCATTTTGTTGCCGTGCAACAGATGGCAGCAGAGGGGCACTCCGACCAAATGGCATCTGACATGGAAGTGCGAATGAAGCTAAAGTGTGGAATTGAATTCCCTCATGCAGAAAAAATGACACCCATTGATATTCATTGGTGTTTCCTGAAAGTTTCTGGAAACCAAAGTGAATGTGAGCATGGTGAGGCAGTGGGAGATGCATTTCAGCAGGGGTGGCACTGAGAGTAGTCACCTCTGCTGGTGCAGATGTTTACAAGCACGGCATGCAGGATCCTGTTTACCACTGGTGAAAATGCATACCTACTGGTGGTGACCATGCTGAAGAATGGTGTTTTGCAGCTGAGAATTTGCTCTATCAAGTTGTGCTCTTTGTATTATTATGCTTTTTGTATCTGTTGTAGTTTCCATGAAAATAAGTAGGAAGCATTACTTTTGGGGCAACCTAAGTAGAATTGAAAATGTCAATTTGCAATTCCACTGTATCAGTGAATTATAATCATGTCAGAGTTCTGAATTATTTACTTATTTTTAATTAAGTTTTTCTAGACTCTTTTACTTAGAAGATGTACATTTACTGAGCAGCACTGTCTTTAGCAAAATTGTATGGCTGGGACCAGACCTGGAAAATAAAATAAAATAATAAAATAAAGTAAAATGCATTGGGATTTCATTAGGATCAGAGTACAGTGTTTACGGTCATAGGTTAAAAATTAAAGATGTATCTTATTAAAATTACTTTTGTGATTATAAATGTATTTTATTTTAATACTTTGGGCATGACTAAATGCCTCTTTACTAAAACAAAGAAGTCAGGATTTTCCACAATGCCTTGGGCCACAGCAAAATACAGAGGCTACCTGTGTTATTAGTGTTTACTGATTAACTGTTTGAGGAACAAAATTGTAAATGGAACAAACGGGAAAAAATGAACAGCTGATATAATACTTAGAATAGATACACGTACGAGCCACAGTGTGAAACATTATTTGTACTGCTTTGATAGAGTGGAAGAGTTTTCGTATACAAGTTTCATTCTATTCACCTGAAACTTGGAGAGAATTTTTAAAATATGTTTTTAGCAGAAGAGAAAGATTTGAGTAAGAAAAACTTTGGTTTATCCTACTGATTAAGCTGTACTTGACCCCACAATTATCACACTCGCTTTTGCTGTATGAGCTTCTCTCTCTCTGAGAAAAGAAATAACAGTGGTATGAAGTAATAGCTAATTACTTTATTTGCAATTTTTACCTGTGTGATTAGTTATGCTGCAGATTCTTTCATTATCTGATGTCATTTATACTGGAGACAAAGTGTAAGATAAAGAACTTCTTCTTTGAGCAAGGAAAGGCCAGTATTCTTCCACCTTCAGCAACATTGTGTCAGGCCATGTTTGCCGATAGATTTCTCGATCAGTCAGAAAAACTGAGCCACCGTTAAGTGAAGTTATTAAAGTTTCTGGTAGGGCCATCCTGGAAAATTCCATTTTAATAGCTACAGGACAGAATCATGGAATTATAGAATGGCTTGGGTTGGAAGGGACCTCAGAGATCATCCAGTTCCAGTCCCCGTTGCCGCAGGCAGGGTTGCCAGCCACTAGATCAGACACTAGGTCAGGCTGACCAGGCCCCCATCGAACTTGTTCTTGAGCGCCTCCAGGGATAGCAGGTCCACAACTTCTCTGGGCAGCCTGTTCCAGTGCCTCAGCACCTTCTCAGTGAAAAATTTCCCCCTGACATCCAATCTACATCTCACCTCTTTCAGTTTAAATCCATTCCCCATTCACTATCTACCCATGTAAAAAGTTGATTCCCTTCTTTATAAGCTCTCTTTAAATACCGGAAGGCTGTAATGAAGTCTCCCTGGAGTCTTCAATTCTTCAGGCTGAACAAGCCCAGCTCCCTCAGCCTATCTTTGTAGGAGAGGTGCTTCAGCACTGACCATTTTCATGGCCCTCTTCTGGACCCACTCCAAAAACTCCACATCCTTCTTGTGCTAGATGCCCCAGGTGTGGATGCAGTACTCCAGATGGGACCACACACGGGCAGAGTAGAGGGGGACAATCCTCTCCCCTGCCCTACTCACCAACCTCTCTTCTGATGCAGTTGGCCTTTTGGGCTGCAAGTGCACACCGCTAGCTCATGTTAAGTTTTTCAATTACCAGGACCCTCAACTCTGTCTTGGCAGAGCTGTTCTCAAGGAGTTCTTCTCCCAGTTTGTACATGTAAGTGGAGGTGCTGTGACTCAAGTGCAACATCTTAAACTTGGCCTTGTTGAACCTCATTAGGTTCACATGGACCCACCCTTGGAGTTTGTCAAGGTCCTTCTGGATGGTATCCCTTCCTTCTGCCATATTAACTACACTGCTCAACTTGGTGTCATCATGAAACTTGCTGAGGACTCACTCAATCCTATCTTCTATGTCATCGATAAAGATGCTAAAGAGCACTGTTCTGAAGATGGACCCTTGGGGAATACCACTCATCACCAGCCTCCAACTGGACATAGAGCTGTTGACTACAACCCTCTGGCTGTGGCCTTTCAACCAATTCTTTATCCATTGAATAACCCATCCTTCAAATCCATACCTCTCCAGTTTAGAGATAAGGATGTGGTGTGTTACCATGTCAAAGTCCTTGCACAAACAGTTGCCCAAATACCGGTAACATCAAATATTGGCAAGTTGCTTAGATACTGACAGGCATCAGTAGCCTGCCTTCACATTGGATGGACACTCTTAACACCAAAGACGGCTTCAGCTTGACAGCAAGAATATAGCTGCTCAAAAATAAATGATTGTTATAGACCATTAGTGAAAATAACCTGGTTTTATTTTACTAGCTTCATAAATATTTACACTGACAACCTGCTTTATCGAACTATGAGGATACAATTTTGTGTACGGTAAGACTGAAGGTCAATTCTTGTTTAATAAACTCTAAATAAAGAATTATGTGATGCATTGTACACATTTCACATTCAGTGATGTATTAATGCAACCTTGCACTCTATATAAACAGCTCAGATGACTTCCTTTAAGGATACAGAGATTCTTTCACTTGCATCATATTTTTAACAATTTAAATGCGCTATTGGTCAAATGCCAGCAATTCAGCAAGCATTTAAGGTGAATATTATATTACGCTTATTGAATTTTGTAATTTTCCATGTCTTAAATGAGAGATAAAAAAGTCTAGTGTGTATTGCAACATAATTTTAAAATAATTACCTGCTGATATTACAGTCAAATCCAGTGCCAAAACTGTCAAATGCTCATACTTGTAGTGCTGATGTAGCTTCAGTGTTTTTCAAAGCATAAGTTTCACTATAACTGCTCAGTTCTGCTTCCTGCTTAACAACATTGAATGTGGATCATGCTATTAGTGAGTGCAAAATGCATAGATATATATACACAAATATGTATATCAATGATAAAAAGAAGACTAGGGAAGATGTGGGCCCTCTCCAGAAGGAAACTGGAGACCTGGTCATGAGGGATGTGGAGAAGGCTGAGGTGCTCAATGACTTCTTTGCCTCAGCCTTCACTGGCAAAGGCTCTAGACACACCACCCAAACTGCAGAAAGAGAAGGTAAGAAGTGGGAGAAAGAAGAACTGCCCACTGTAAGTGAAGATCAAGTCTGAGACCACCTGAAGAACCTGAAGGTATACAAGTCCATGGAGCCTGATGAGATTCATCTATGGGTCCTGAAGGAACTGGCAGATGAGGTTGCCAAGCCACTATCCATCATATTTGAAAGGTCATGGCAGTCTGGTGAAGTTCCCACTGACTGGAAAAGGGGGAACATAACC
>WBMW01003763.1:14988-89652 GCA_013396635.1 Penelope pileata
TAATTCACAATGATGGGGGGGGGACTAATGGAAGAAGGAAAGGAAATGTGAGAGCTCGCTGTTAGCTTTGGTGCAGTTCTGGGGGGGGGCAAGGTAGGCGCTGTTCCTCCACTTGCCTTGTGGTACTCTCTCTCATGACGCTCACTCTCTCTCTCTCTCGGTCTCTGCCGCTCTCTCCCACTCACTCTGTCACCGCTCTGTCGCCATTCTTCACTCTCTCGCCATTCTCCTACTCACTCTTGCCATTCTCCCCCTTCTCGCCATTCTCTCACCATTCTCCCGCCGTTCTCCCCCCCACACCACTCCAGTTGCACTCCCTCTTACCATATCACTTCGTCCCCCACTCAGGAGTGGGGCTAATGCCCTGTGTGTGTTTCTAGGGGGCTCTGGAAAGTTCTGGAAAGGGCTGGCGCACTGTTGGATGGCTCCAGGGTGCAGGCTCCTGATTGGTGGAATTTCTGATTAGTGAACACTGTCCAGTTGCCAAGGTTGTAAGATGGCAAAGTCCTGCAACCTTTCCGCCGCCAATGTTGAGATATATCCCTACATTCTTTTAGTCTCTTACACAGCCTCATCTCTGTGCCGGGAAAGATCATGGAGCAGATCCTCCAGGAAGCTATGCTAAGGCATATGGAAGAGAGGGAGGTGATAAGGGAGAACCAGCATGGCTTTGCCAAGGGCAAGTCCTGCCTGACCAAGCCAGTGGCCTTCTATGATGGTGTAAATGCATCGAGAGAAGAGCCACTGATATCAACTATTTTCAGTAAGGTTTTTGACATGGTCCTTCACAACATCCTTCTCTCTAAATTGGAAAGATTTGGATTTGATGGGTGGGCTGTTTGATGGACAAGAAACTGCTGCAGGATCAAACCGAGAGTGGTGGTCAGTGGCTCAATTGAGATCTATAATGAGTGTTGTTCCTCAATGGTCAGTGTTGGGACTGATACTGTTCAATACCTTCATTAATTACATTGACAGTGAGATTGAGTGCATCCTCAGCAAGTTTTCAGATGATACCAAGTTGTGTGGTGTGGTTGACACACCTGAGGGATGGGATGCCATCCAGGGTTGAGCAGTGGACCCAGGAGAACCTCTGGGGTTAAAAAATTCAAATGCAAGGTCTTTCACCTGGGTCACAGCAACCCCAACTGTCAATACAAGCTGGGGTATGAAAGGATAGAGCACAGCCTTGCCAAAAAGGACTTGAAGATATACTAGTAGATGATAAGCTGGACATGAGCCAGCAATGTACCCTCGCAGCCCAGAAAGCCAACTGTATACTGGTCTGCATCTAAAGAAACGTGACCAGCAGTTCAAGGGAGGTGATCCTGCCCATCTGCTCTACGTTGGTGAAACCTCACCTGGAGTACTGCATCCAGATGCGGACTCCATCAGTGTGATGGTTTATGGCCTGTGTTGCCATACTCTGGGCTGTGCCAGTTTCCTCAACTGGCTAGTTTGTTTGTACACATACAGGTTTATTTGAAATGATTCAGTCGCATTCATTTAATCCATGACTTTGGACTCATAATAGTCCTTTAGGGCAGAAGAGATCATGTTTGTTGTTGGATTGTTGCATGCTTAAGCCAGTTCTGGTTCCATCACCACTGCATTTGTCCAGTCTGATCACTGCTGCACTTTCCACTGTTCCACCAAAATTAATTCTTCATTAGTTTGGCTGACTCTTATTTTAAGACATTGAAACAGTAGTGATGACATTAGCATTACATAGGTACACTAAAATAGCAATTGGTGTCATTCAATTCTAATCATAGGCTATTCTCACCCCAAATCAAATCCCCTTGAGGTACATACCAGACTTTCGCATTTTTCTGCATTAGCCAACAAGTGCAACCAGGTCCTTGAGCAAAAGCAAACACACAGATAGGTTTTCCTCTGTGGTAAGTAGAAATAACTCAGACCATCTTCTCCAGTGCGTTTGCTATTTGCACTACAGGAACCTTATCCTCCTTCTACAGTATGTAAGAGCTTTGCTTAGGCAGGGCTAGCTTGACTGGCAGATCCCTGAGTGTTTAGTAACCAGGTGGCTTTTGCTAAATGTGAATCCCAGCGCTTAAATGTCCTTGCACCCATTGCTCTCAGTGTAGTCTTTAACAGTCCCTTGTATCATTCAATTTTCATGGAGGCTGGTGCATGACAGGAGACATGATATATGCATTCCATGTCATGCTCTTTGGCTCCGGTGTCTATGAGATTGTTTTGGAAATGGGTCCTATTGTTGAAATGGCTCGATTCTTTCTGAGGTACCATGTTGCCACGAGACTTGCTTTTCAAAGTCCAGGACAGCGTTGCAGGTGGTGACATGTGGCACAGGCTATGTTTCCAGCCATCCAGTGGTTGCTTCCACTGCTGTAAATACATGGCACTTGCTATGGCAGGTTTGTGGGAGCGATATAATCAGCCTGCCAGGCCTCTCCACTGACATTTCAGCTTCCATCCTCCATACTAAAGAGTTTTTAACTGTTTGGTTTGCATGATTGCAGCATGTATTTCACATTCATGGATAACCTCTGCAGTAGTGACCATGGTCAAGTCTACACCTCAATCCCAAGCCCATCTGTACGTTGCATCTCTTCCTTGATGTCCTGAGCTGTCATGGTCCCACTGAGTCAAAAATAATTCACCTTTATGTTGCCAGTCCAGATCTACCTGAGCCACTTCATTCCTAGCAGCCTGATCCATTATTTATTGTTTTGATGTCCATCAGTTGTCTGACTCTTGGATATGTGAACATGTATGTGAATATATGACATCCTGTTACAAGCATGTTCTCTAATTGGGCAGCAATATCTTTCCACAATGCAGCACCCCACATGGGTTTACTTCTGTGCTGCTGGTTGATCTGTTTCTATCGCTGTAACCACCGCCACATGGCACTTGACACCACCCATGAGCCAGTATAGAGATAGAGCACTAGCCAGTTCTCTCATTCAGTAATATCTAAAGCCAGCTGGACAGCTTCTGCAAATTGGCTCAATTCACCTTCTTTTCAGCAGTTTCTACAACTTCTCTTGTAGCGCTCCCCACAGCAGTCCTCCACCTCCAGTGCTTTCCCACGGTATGACAGGGCCCATCAGTGAACAGGGCATATTGTGTCTCATTTTCTTGTAGTTTATTATACAGTTAGGCCTCATCAGCATTAAATATTCTGAAACCTTTGCCCTCTCGCCAGTCCATGATCACTTCTAAGATTTCTGAGTGAAGAAAAGATAAAGAGTGTACTTGTTAATATTTTCCATGAGAAGGTTCCTGAACTGAAAGAATGTTGGCAATCTGAGTGCAAAAACCAAATTAAATCACTGGTCAATGTGGTATAAGTGCATGTTATATACAAACTGGTAAAATGATAAACAAACTTAGGCCGGCCTCCACAGTTAATAAACAACAAGAAAGTTGTTAAGAAAAACATTCTTGGGAGCAAATAAAACAACATCGTGAGTGAATAAATCATTATGTCCAGCAACTATTAAACTAATATAATGTTTATTGCAAATTTGTTTTAACATACTATGGTCATATCTGTTGTTCTCTTTGTGCATATATTTGTGCTCCACGCTGGGTGGTAAAAGGAATGTTGTGTCTTAGTCTGTCAGGCAGCTCAGCACCACACAGCTTTTCACTTATTCCCTTGCTTGGGATGGGGGAGTGTCTTAGTTTCTAACAGAAGTTATTTCTCTCATAGTGTTTGATATGAAGCTATGTTTTGGTCCCAGAGGAAAAACAAAACTGATAACACCTGGCAGTGTTGAACAGAGCCAAGGACATATTCTGTTTCTCAGTGAAGCAGTTAGGAGGCATAAGGAGCTGGGAACTGGGAGGGGCTCAGGTGATACGACCAGGGCAGGTGACTCGAACTGACCAAAGAGCTATTCCATACCATATCACATCATGTGATTTCTATGGAAGGGAAGTCTCTTTGTTGGAGGAAGCGGCTGCTGGCTGGTTGGGTATCAGTCATTGGTCTCTTGCTTTGCGTATAATCTATTGTTTCTTATATATATGTGTGTATGTGTGTGTGTATGTACTGGTATTTCTTTTATTCTTTCTGCTGTCTTAGTAAATAGCTTTTATCTCAATCCACGAGTTCTACTGTTTTTTCTTAATTCTCTCCCTCATCCCATTTGGGGAGGGGGGAGGGTGAGCGAATAACTGTGTGGGACTTAGCTATCTGCTGGGTCAAAACCACGACAGGGGGAGAGTTGAAAAAGGGTAAAATTCTTGGTTTGAGATAACGGCAGTTTAATAGGACATAAAAGGAGGGGGAAAAGTAACAATAATTAACAATAATGATAAAAATGATATACAAGTGAAGTGATGCACAATGCAGTTTCTCACCGCTCCCTGATCAATGCCCAGCCAGTCCGTGAGCAATTGCAGCTCCTCAACCAACTATCCCAGTTTTGTTTCTGAATACAATGCCCCGCCATATGGTACAGAAAATCCCTTTGGTTAATTTGGGTCTGCTGTCTTGGTTCTATTCTCTCCTAGATCCTTGTGCATCCCCAGCTTCCTCTCTGGCAGGGGAGTGTGAGAAGCTGAAAAGTCCTTGACTTAGTGTAAGCACTGCTCAGCTTACAACAACAGCTAAACCATAGGTTTATCATCAACATTGTTTTTCTCCTAAATCCAAAACATAGTACCATACCAGCCACTATGAAGAAAATTAACCCTATCTCAGTCAAAACCAGGACACCAGGTGGCTACTCGTTTTTCTTTTCTGCCAGCTTCAAGCTTGCAGTATTGTAGTTCTTCAATTATGTAGTCTTCTCTGAATTATCAGTTTCCCTGTGACTATCACGTTAAGGGGTTACATTTTTCTTTGCAATTTGCAAGAGTTAAAGCCACATGGATACGGAGCTACCACAGCCCAACTTTTTACTTAATGTCTGCATGCTGCAGTAATTCAATCACTTTATCGTATGTTTCCATACCTGTATCAGGTAGCAAGCCATCATTATAACTTTGTGGTCAGCAAAACTACATCAATTTATGCCACTTGAGGACTAGCCAGCTGTATTTACCCTTTTGCTATTAAGCACACAGTTTCAAGATAATAAAATCTGATTCTTAATTTCTCATAAACTCTAACTTATTAGAAATCAGAAGTGGGATATGAACCCATGTATTCACTGTCATTGGTAAAATGCCAAGGTGATGTTTTATTAGTGAAAATATCTTATGGTATTAACTGAGAATGTTCATAGTGATCGCTAAATAGGTAAAAATATATATTTAGAAGTTATACCATTATTTTGAGACAGGTTTCTGGCAGCCACATAAGAGACAGGGGTAAGACGCCTGAAAGACAGCAGCAGCATCAGAATTTCTTCCAAGAGAAGTTAAAAGTCTGTTTCTCCCCTCTGTCTTCCAAGAGATGGCAAGACACAGTACATTTCCCTGAAGCCTTAAAAAAAAATGAACAAATACAATTTTCTTGTAAGAATTCTGAATCACTTATAGCTAATCCAAGAGTTGTTAGAAGACAATTGAACAAATGCAGTAGATGCTGAATACTTTGTGATGCTGCATGAAGGGACGGCCTCTTCAGTCTATTTACTTCTGTCTCTGCAGATATTCTCTGGCCTTGAGGTCTCTAGAATCTATGTATACGTTTAGCTTTTTTTCTTTCTTTCTTTTTCTTTTTTTTTTTAATTCTGTGTATGTATGTGTGTGTTTCTGTGGATCACAGGCTGTTTACTATAGTGCTGATGCATTCTGAAGAGATGCAGGGCCTGAGATGTTTTATCTCTTGTCAGAGCTCGCTTCAATTAAATTAATGGATCCATTCAACTCACTCTTTCCCCTTTCAGCTGCATCACTGCAGAATACATTAAAAAGATCTTAAGTCTCAAGATGGTACATCATGGCATTAGCCAGGGCACTCATTCCCCTCTGTCTTCTTTTTCTGTAAATCAAATAATTAATGAGATCTCTACCTCAATAGAGCACTTCATCAATATTTTGTAGCAATGGAAAAAAAAGATGCACTTTTTGCTCTTGGAGAAGCTTTTATCTCCATCTGTGTAGGATCTGGTGGGCAAATGTTGTAATTCTGAAATGACAAAATATTGACTATTTTTTTCACTTTGCTCTCAATTTCTGAGAACAAAAATATTCTAAAGGCTTAGGTACCTTAGTCACTACATAAGTAAAGTGTTGTGCCTATTTCTGTAATAAAGATGGGTGCTACTTGAAGTTTAGACTTGGAATAAACTTTAATTGAAATTCATTTCTTTGTAGAATATATAATTGCAAAGGATTATATAGATAAGTATCACAATTTAACGTTCAAGGTTTCAATTAACAGAAAATAATTATACTGCGGATAATGTCAGCTATTCTGTTTCTTTAGCAAAACATTATTTACCTTGATGCTATTAACTCTTTCATGATAAGAGGAAGGAAAAAACATTAAAAATTTTCTAATTGAAGATCTTCAAATTTAGAATACAACAAACAAAATATTGTAACACATAAGTAGGTATAGAATATTTTAATATTTTTCTTTAGGTTAAATAGCAGATTTGCAGCAGATACAGGTATTAGCTCTCATTTCTTCTCTTTTCTCTGATTTCTTATTTATTTTTGCCTTAGGTTATGAAAAATGAATATAGTAATTCTAATTTAACGATTTGGCTGCAAACTGCATGTGGATGAAAGGGCAACATTTGACTACTCTTGTGGTTTGATCCAGTAGATAGCTAAGTACCATGCAGTCACTCTCTCACTCCCCCAAACCCAGAGGGATGGGGGAGAGAATTAGGAGGAAATACAGGAGAACTTGTGGATTGAGATAAAAACTATTTACTAAGACAGGAAAAAGTAAATAGAAATAGCAGTAATTATATACAAAGTGATCGCAAAATCACAGAATCACGGAACTGAAGGGGTTGGAAGGGACCTCTAGAGATCATCGAGTCCAACCCCCCTGCCAAAGCAGGTTTGCTACAGCAGGTTTCACAGGTAGGCATCTAAACAGGTCTTGAATATCTCCAAAGAAGGAGACTCCACAACCTCCCTGGGCAGCCTATTCCAGTGCTCCATCACCTGCACCGTGAAGAAGTTCTTGCGCATATTTGTGCAGAATTTCTCATGCTTCAGTTTGTGGCCATTTCCCCTTGTCCTGTCCCCACACACCACTGAAAAGAGATTGGCCATGTCCATTTGCCCTCTCCACTTAAGATATCTGTAGACATTAATAAGATCCCCTCTCAGTCTTCTTTTCTCCAGGCTGAACAGACCCAGATTACGCAGCCTTTCGTCACACGGGAGATGCTCCACACCCTTTATCATCTTTGTGGCCCTCTGTTGGACTCTTTCCAGGAGATCCCTGTCTTTTTTGTACTCGGGAGACAAGAACTGGACACAGTACTCTAGATGTGGTCTGACCAGGGCAACGTAGAGGGGGACGGTCACCTCCCTTGACCTGCTGGCTATGCTCTTTCTAATGCACCTCAGGGTACCATTGGCCTTCTTGACCACGAGGGCACACTGCTGGCTCATGGCCAACCTGCTGTCCACCAGGATCCCCAGGTCCTTCTTTGTGTATCCTTTGTAATACACAAAGCAAGGGCTCACCACCCACTGACCAATGCCCCGACAGTCTGCAAGCAGAGGCCCCTCCCCAGTTAACGACCCTCCCTTTTATTTACATGATGTGATATGATATGGAAAATCTCTTTGGTCCGTTTGGGTCAGCTGCCTTGGTCCTGTCTCCTCCCAGCTCCGCGTGGCCCCCCAACCCCTTGGGTGGCAGAGCAATAAAAGAAGCTGAGAGACACTGAAATGTTCTTGGCTCTGTTCAACACTGCCAGGCAACAAGTATAAACAATCAGTATGTTATCAACTTGGTTTTTTTACTAGAACCAAAACATAGCTTCAAACAAGACACTGAGAAAAGTAGAAACTAAGACAACTACAGTGAGAGGGGAAGAGTCATATGTAGTCTGAGTTGTTAAAATATAGTAGAAAATTTTACTCAAATGAAAAGTACAAACGTGCAGTACTGGCCTTCAAGTGAGTTCTGTTAAATATCATTACATTGCTCTGACAAAAATAGTAAGTCCCTGCAGAATAGACATAACTGAAAGCTCTAAAACTGTAAATGAACATAAATGCATATAATGTCCATCTGCATGGGGTTCCTCACAGAAAGAGAGGTGTTACAGACAAGAATCTGTGAGTTACACAGCAATTTATCTCCAGAGAGCAGCACTGTGTTTCTGAATGTTTATTTTTCATTTCGTGATGGCTTTGACCATATGTACATTAATAGATGCATCCTTCCTGAAGACTGATTTGTGTCCCTCAAGAGAAGTGTGGCTCAGCTCCAATCATCTTGGGATTAGCCCACACTCTATAGAGTGGACTGGCCAAATCCATACAGCAGCTGACCTGGTTCCATGTGTTGGCTTTGTGCATCTATAGCATGCATGTACACGCACAATCGTGTAGTTTTTCTATTTAAACTGGATAAAACTGTGTGACAAAACACAGAGTTTACCTCAGAGAGACAAAAAGAGAGCCCAGGTGTGAAAGATGCTGTGTAAAATATGGTCAGTTCAGCACCAGCACACAGAGGAGGATTTGTGTGACAGTGGAGACATACAGTGGCTTGTATAAAACAAAGACCATTGGCTCATAACAACAAAATAAGTTTCTCTGGTTGTTATTTATTATCCTGTTCCTGTTTCTCTTTTACAATTCTTCAGCTTCAGCATCGACATTCAACTCTGAATCTCATACTGAAGCCAAATTTAATTCAATTTTAATATGCAAGTAGTGATTTATGCTTTTGTTAGTCGTTTGTTTGTTTGTTATGTTGCATAGAAGCCTTTGCCTTTATAGGTCCAAACTCCTCAAAATGTCTGCTTAGTTTATGACCTTCATGGTTTTTTTTAAGAGAACTCAATATAAGAAGAGAACTTCAGAAGTCAAGCAATGTTACCATGTCCGTTGACAAAATTGGTTCTTGTGCTTTTCACATGGTGCAGTGTCTAACTGGTGCTACTAAATCATTAATACTGTGAACAAAGTATTGCATCGAGGAGTAAGGAAAGGGTCAATTTCTGTCAAGAGTTTTTGGCATAGGTTGTGTATCTTTGGAGTTAAAACCTTCTGACATGACATAAAATTCTTCAAGGTTACAGATTTCTTTGCGTGTTTTGCTTTTAGTGAAATCTGGAATACCATGTTGTTCCCCTTTTTGTGACGAAACTAAAATCACCTGCGATTTTGTCCCTGTGGCATGTGAAAATATTGACTCTTCTATCACATTTAAGTTTACCTGGCTTATTTGTGACATTACTTTTCTAAACTAAGAATCTACTTTTTCCTTTCTCAGTTTCTCCTCTGACCACTGGACTATAGAGAAATAAACAACAAAAAAAAACTTGCCTAGTGTCACATATGCACACACTGTATAAACCTTTATGCAAACTTTACACTCAGGTGTCTGGGAAAGTCAGAACTTTAGATTCTCTGCTGTACTGATAGTCAAAGTAGTATACATTCAAGGAGCTCAAAAGCCTTCTTGTGTCTGGTTGCAATAGACTATAGAATACTATCTAGTACAATAGTAATACTGCTAAAACTTGGTATTCCTTTCAACTGGCTTAAGCATGTTTAGGAGAACATCAAGACAATGAAGAATGTAAATGCTGTAATCTATTATTTGTAATGTTGCTTAGTTTCACAGGATGTTGTATAGTAGTTAAAATTATAGGGATAAACATAAATATCTATTTTTTCTCTCTTTTAAATAAGCTTGTAGCTGGTGTGCCTGTAGTAATAAACTTGAAAAATACGATCCAACTACCTTCTTCCTAATGATTTAAAAACACAGACAGCAATTAGAAGTTGCTTATAGTGGTTTATGATTTTTAGGACATGACATTGTTTTTGAATGCTCTTTGTGTGTGTGTATTGTATGAGAGAGTTTTTGTTGGTTTGTGTTTTTGCATATCTATATTTTTCTATCTTTTACAATATCTAGCTGTTCTCCAAACCATCAGTACTAGGTTTACCGCACACAAGGCCACCAATGAATGACTTCAACTAGATGAGACTACTGGCTATTTCACAGAGGCTGTGCTAGTAACTTTAACAGGAGCAGTAAAATCATGACTGTGAGGATTGGACTAAACCACAACTTTCAATGAAGCTCCTGAAAGAGGATGAGCCCAGTGTAGCCTTTCTCGAAACTTTCACTGCGTAGCACTTGTGTGTTTCCTGATGCGATTTGGCTTGGAGTGGTATATAGCAGTGCTGGCAGCTTGGATTTCTGCCCAGTGTTTTTATTCCTACCTTGTGCAAATGAGTAATTCACCATGTACTTCTTTTCCTTGGCAGCCTTTTCAAGTAGTGCCACTTGTTTTAAGCCAGATGATTGCACGTGCTGCCAGAAAATTTCTTGCTGCTGTTGCACATTTTAGAATTTCTTAGAACTGCTAACACTAATAAATAGAAGCCTGGATACATTATAAAATGAATTAATGACTCCTGGTTTTGTATCCCTCTTTCAACCAATTGTCCATCCATGTTATTAATTTTCATGGTTTTGTTCTCTCATTTATTTTCCGTGGAAGCAGCCTTTTCTCCAACAAACAGTTTGATAACTAAAGCATCCAAATTGTTAGTTTATTTAATGAAAGTCTTAGTACTGTCTCATGCAAATAATGCTATGTCTATAGGATATAGTGTATGTGTAAGGAAAAGGAAAATATAATGTATAGTTGATTTCTTAGTATTCACCTTCCACCTCTGGTAATTGGTAAACTGCGTAACACAGACTGGCATTCCACAAAAATTTCCATGTTATTTTGGAAGGTTGATTGAATTCTGTCAATCTAAGGACACGTAGATGACTTCTGTCATCTAAGAATACTGATGCAGACTCCCATGCAGAAAGATTCTCCAAGAATTCATTGCTCAGTAAACTCTTGTGCTTTCTACTGTTTCATTCCTAACAAAAAACAGATGAACAAATAAATAAATAAATAACAATTTAATTTGTTTCTTAGATTCCTTGAGACAGCAAAAGGTTGGGATGGAATTAGTTTTGAAAATGTGGTTTTTTTTACCATGACAAAGGCAGTAAACACCTTGTGAAATCAGAGTAATCACCGAAAGAAGTTCTGGCCTCTGGGTAGATCTCTGTGTCAAGAAAGTGCAAACTATGACTGAGAAAAAATTTTTATTATGTTTTCATGTAAAGCTTTTATATTATTTTTTTTTGTGAAAATCAATCCTGAATTGGAAAGTAATAATAAAAAGCAATTCTAAAAAAGTCAAGTCCCTGAAGTTTAACCTCCAAAGGTTGCTGTAAATTGTGGTCATGTACTTAGCTCAATTAATTTATTTATTGCAATGTTCTTTCTTGGTTTATTTTCTGTTATCATAGAGATGTAGGAGGCATGTACAATATATGACCTTGTGAATTTATCTGTATGTATGCATTTGTGTGTAAGTACTTATTTTTGTATGTCTGTGCATATGTATTTACCAGCTGCATTTCCATACCCTATTAAGTTGGTAAGTTTTTAGAAAAATACGGACTATTTCTTTTTCCATGTATTTTATACAGAATTTAATGGCTGTGTATAATCTCTCATACACACAAACTGCATATGAAACACAGATAAAAGACTGCTCAGGATTGTCCTGCTGTTCTGTAGGTGACAATCTGCCTAGGACACATTTGCCTAAATTTAAGTGCTAGTCCACTGACCCAGTTGTGGAGTACACGAAATATCTGTAAGAGACTGTCAGGTGTGCCACTGGTCCTCCAGGTTTCTTATGCCACTTGCTGTTTCATATTTATTTTCTTGCCTTCTGCTTTTTCTTGCGATCTTCAAGAAAACCGAGCGATAGTAATCGGGTGTTTGGACTTCAGTTTTGGGTCTGTAAGATAAAAATCTACCTGTGTCCTAAACCTTCTCCTAAATCCAGTACTGGTCTGGCCATTATCTGAACCGCAACCAAGTATTCATTACTATGTGTCACATTTTGTTTCCTACTGCCATTTTTTTCCTACAGCTGCAGTGAACAAAGAATACACAACAGTATGTTTGTACACATCTTCTCATCCAATATAATTTTTCATTATAATTCTGCCTCCCGTCCACAACTTTCCTCACCTCTTAATCCAAATAGCCATATACTACCTCACACTCTTTTCATCTCTCTTTTCATTTTCCGTCCTTTGAGCAAAAGCAATTTGTTTGGGTAGTGGGTTAGTACATGAAATTAGTTGTCTGATATGGCTAAGGCACAACTTCACATTGCAGTATAGGTAGAGTCTGTTTTCTCTCCAGTAGGTGCAAAAGTCTGGGCACCTGCAAGTAAAAATGACTGTATGGGGAGGAGGGGGGGGGGAAGCTATAGCTATAAGTCTGTTTGCAGTGCAAGGTCTGGTACCTTAATGTGCTAGAGTTGTTGTGGTGACAGACCTGGTGTGAACACGTTTTAGGACAAGTAGTTATGTTTTCATTCCCAATAAAAAGAATTTGCAATCCAGACTCTGCTGATTCAATTCAATACAAATAATAGATAATAAATTAAACAGATGGAACTGTGCTTTCACCATTAGGAGTCATCTGGGTTGTAATGAGATCCCCTGTCATAGTTGTACGTGTGATGTAGGAAGGATCAGGATAGGAAAATGCAATGAATCCAGAGTGGGACACATACAGCTGCATGTAACTGGCACACAGGTGTTTGTGTTTTTATTTGACTGCTTGCCAATATCAAAGCCAGATTCATTAGAGGATCTACATTGTTGTTTCAGAGAAAAATGACTTATCCTGTGGCACTAATAATGATCCTTTCTCCCATATCAAGCCCTGTGTTTGGGCTAGAGCCGCTACTTCTTTTCTACAGACTTAGACAGTATCAAGTTATCCACCCTTTCAACAACTCAGTGAATTAGGATGAGGTAGGTACAGGTGGTAGCAGCTGCTGAAAATATAGGCTTTTTTTTTCTTATAATTTTCTACTGACTCTATATCTTTTTGTTTGTCTGCTTTATCCAGGTGTCTTCCTGATGATTAATTTTCATTGAAATGTTGAAGGAATTTTCTGGGTTCTTTTTTTCCCAATAAGGACTGGGTAGTATTTCAATATTAGAAATTTTGAATCTCAATGGCAAAGCCTGATACTATCTTTAAAAAATCAAAATTTTATGCAAAAAAAAAAAATCAGCATATTAATATGACCACAGTCCTTTTAATGAGAAGGAAGTAAAAAAATCATGCATGATACAAAGACAAGTATGTTCTTCATGAAATGATATTGGGCAAAATATAATGGACTGCGAGGAGGTCATTCAAATTCTAGCAATCCTGCTGGGACAAGTGAATTTAAAAAGAACTTTAGAAAAATCAGGCAATATACAAATATACATGGTGACATCATGGTTCATAGCAGTTACCTAAAAATCTCGAGTACAGAAGGTAATAGTAAAAGCACTGCTCCTTCCCATTCTGAATGGCATGCATACTTACTCTAAGCAGCCTAGTACTGGCACTAAAAGTTAAAAGCTAGGTTAGACTAAATATTTAGTGAGTGCAAATTTAAGCATAGTAAGGAACTTAGTTATCACCACACAACATACATGAAACCAAAGTTATTAAGTCTGGTACAAGAGGCTTAGTTTTGGATTACCAGCTATTCATTTTACATGACATGGTAACATTCTCAGAGATGCCCAAGCACTCTCAGATGTGTTCAGCTCCTCTCTGACATCTGTCTGTTACCAATGTGCCAGCTGTAATGAGTAGCAAAGTTGAACCCAATAAACTTACTAGCGGACTGAGACACCTCTCTGCCAAGAAAAGAGAACAGCACAACCCTAATTGTTGCAACAGATCAGTAGCAGATAAGCTATGAGCAAAATCTCTTTGTCTTTCACTTTTTTTTTTTATCTTAATAAACACCTATCTGCAAAGAGATCTTTCTGTCCTCTCTTTAGAGCTAGAGCTGTCATGTTGCATACTAATGAGGATGTTCAGCACTTATGGGGGATAATTTCTTAAGGTATTCTGACCACTTGACCTGCCAGGTTGTTTAACCTAAATACCTGCAGCTTTTTTAAGCTACACCTACGATTATCTTGCAAAGAAAGACATCACATCTGTAATTACGTAATAATTATATATAATTTAACTACAGCAGATAAGGAGAAAAGATTCATCTTTTCTCTGGCAAGTACTTAGCACTAGATGGAATCTGTTAGAAAGTGCAATAGTTAAAGATTTATTTTTTCCCATAATGTATTGTAGATCTATTAAAAGCCATTTTGTTATTATTCTTTTTGTGTGTGTGTGTGTCTAATGAATGAAAAAACTGACAGTTATAGTTATGTGAGGCCTGATGCTGGATTCTGTGACAAAATTCCTTTCAGATGCTTTGAAAAACTGGAATAAAACAGACAACTTATGCTGCTGAATCTTAATGGATCCAAAGGGAATACACTTCACCTAAAATGTGGCAAAATATTTGGCAAAATAGAGGAGATCTCCAGAGAAAAATCTTCCTTAGGAGGGAAAGTGTAAGAGAATAAATTCAATGATAATTGCTAACAGAGACTTCATATTTTCTAAAGAGATTGTGTATTCAGATTGCTTGGTGTGAAACAGCATTCTGCACTGGCTTGGTTTCACACGCTGAGTAACTAATCTTGGTGTGGTGGTGACAGGTGCAGACCTTATGGCTTTCGTTGCCAGTTCCATCTGAAGCAATGGGCATGTATTCCTTCATCTGTCACTCAGCAGCTAGTGTTCAGAATCTCCACTACACTCTACTTCCTCATCAGTTATTATTTACTAAATTGATTAACTGAGTGAAAAGCAATGGGTAGATGCCTTTAGTATCTAGTTGATGCTCAATTCTCAAAATTGGCACTGGGAATAATTGAAAAGGCTGCTGCCAAGAATCTGATAGTGAAAACTTCATTGGTAGTAGGAGATCTGAAAACTGGATGACTACAATACTTGCATTCAACTTTTCCACTGGTAGCTATAAGAATAATGAAATATACTTTAAATTATTTTTTACTCTTTGTTTTTCACTTTTAAAAATGAGAGAGGAGATTTTAAGCTGAAGATTTCTTACACTCCCAAATTTGACTGCTGCTGTTTCCGCTACCATTCCTCTTGTTATTCCCTGATGTCACTGTGTGTGTGAAGAGGAGAGGAAGATAAGGAACAACAAAAGTGGGAAGAGAAGGCAGCGACTAAATATGTAGTAACAGGCAACAGACTCCTGTGGCTTCATTAAGAGTTCAGTAATAGATGGGGTGAATGGAAGTGTTAGGGCTCTAATGTTCATGAGCATTACACATTAGACTTTCATTTCAACAAGACAGTCTTCTTATTTCTGTCTATTGTTTCTGTATCCATGCTCTTTTTAATGGTCCCTGGTGCCAAGGCAAAAAGCAACAGGCACAAACTGAAACACAGGAGGCTTCATCTACATATCAGGAAGCACTTTTATACTGTGAGGGTGATGGAGAATTGGCACAGGTTGGCCAGAGAGGCTGTGAAATCTTCTTCTTGGAGATCTTCAGAAGCTGCCTGGATACCCTGCTTTGAGCCGTCCTGCTTGAGCAGGGATTGAAGCAGGTGATCTCCAGGGGTCCCTGCCAACTTCAACCATTGTTATTCCTTCCCAGAATTAGGTAATAAAATCTTTGCTATTTATCTCTGTTTCTCGCTAACAGATGAATAATTTTTATACCTGTGTATACAATATGGAATTCTAGTGAAGAAGCCCTAGACATCCTTGAGTGTTACAACATCAAGCTTAATTTTAAGCTTCTCTGCCATGAAGGAGAATCCTAAGATCTATGCTGTGTGCCTATTTTCCAAAGGTGACCAGGATGACAAGGTCTCTACAGAACTCCTATAGTAATCCATGAGACTCTTTTCCTGACAGTCCCATGTGGCTCAGCACAAATTTCTCTCCATCCCTTCCCTGCTGCCTCCTGCCTTATGCACTCAGCAGCTAACAGCAATCTGTGCTGCTTGGCATCACCTGATTAGTTCCTTTTATAAATCTTTCCCTGGATTCAGTGCTTATCTAAGTAATGAGTTAGTTTTCCTGCATTATACCACATGCCATATAAGCAAGGAATGGATAAGTTTTGTAAATTCACAGTATCTCAGCTTTTCCTCCATCTACTCTGGAGTACTCCTGGCACTAGATATAAGCCAGGGAACACTTTTCATGGGAAGGAAAGTGTCGAAAATCACTTTGGACACTCCATAACAGTTTTACACCTTTTTGATATTATGGAATCCAAAACTGCACACACTGTGTTGGGTTTAACTGGACAGGCAACTGAACACCACACAGCCATTCACTCACCCCCTTTCACCCTCCCAAAGTGGAATGAAGGAGAGAACTGGACAGAAAATAGAACTCATGGTTTGAGATGAAAATGATTTACTAAGTCATTTTTCTGATAAAAGAATGAAAAAGCAATTATAACAATGTACATAGGTTGCTCCAAAAGTAAAGCCTCCTGTTTATTTTCATGGAAACTACAACAGATGCAAAGAGCACAGTAACACTATTTCATAGAGCAAATTCTCAGCTACAAAACATTATTTTTCAATATAGTCACTGTCATTAGCCAATCCACATGAGTGAGCCGATGGAGTCTCTCCTCATTTTGTGATGTGACAGCTGTTGCCCGTCCAGAACATGACTTGTCTTTCACATCACTATCACCCCTGCTGAAACACACCACCCATTGCCTCACTGTGCTCACATCCACCGTTTGGTCTCCAGAAACATTCAGCAAGCATTGATGAATATCAATGGGTGCAGTTTTTTGCCCATGGAGGAATCCAGTTACTCGCCTTTGCTTCATATGCTCTTCCACGTCAGATGTCATTTTGTCTGACTGCCCCTCTGCTGCCATCTGTCACAAGGCAATAAAATGGAATAGAATGTTGGCAGGAAGGTTCAGCCTCTGCTGCCATGCCACCAACATCCGCCTCTGACATTGTGGGCCAACGTAATAAAATAGGTGACATTTCTTTCTTAGCATCTCTCGTATATATCCACAATGCAATTACTTGCCACCTGCTAACCAAAATCCAGCCAATTCCCAAGCAGCTGCCACCCCCCAGCCAGCTTCCTACATCTTTATAGCATTCCACATGATGTCACATGGTATGGAATAACCGCTTGCCTAGTTCGGGCCATCTGTCCTGCCCCTGCCCCACCTCCTTCCACTCTGCCATAAAGGCAGGAGCACTTTCTTGCCAAGCAGCATGTCCTGGCTCTGGCTGTTCTTTCATTGTTCACCAGCAACCAAAACATCTATCTGCTACTAATACTGTCTCAGCTGAAACTAGGTCAAGCCTCAAGGTGAGGCTGCACCAGTGCAGAGGAGAGGGGCAATCCCTTCCCTTGACTGGCTGCCAATACTGTGCCTGATGCACTCCAGGCTGATAGGCACCATGCTAACTTGTATTCAACTTGCCATCGACTAGAACACCCAGAGGTTCTGCTACTTCAGTACTTCATATAAGAATGCAAATTTCTGTGATATACTGCCAGACTAAGGCAAGATTAAGGAGATAAAGGAAGCAAAAGGGAATTTATATTTTTTAGACCACCTCCCCCAACCCTTTTGAAAATTCTCCTTGTCAATCTGAACTGCTACTCAAATGAAGGTTTCCATATGATGTTTTTTATTAAGCTAATAAAGACCTATTTTTCTGTGTAAATATTTAAATACCCATCCAATATGACTGTTCTGTTAGGTATTAGTTCTATACTAGTAATAGCAAAGAGAAGCAACAGAGGATTTGCTAGTCTTATATTCAAAAGTTTAACCTGTTTAGCTAGAGTAAGTTCTCATCAGAAATTATTTTCAGACAGCAAGGTAGGGCCTAAAAGATGGAACCCTGTGGAACTTCATAATTTGTGTCAATAACACAATAAATGATAGTCTAACATGATATTTGGAATATAATCTACTATCCACTGAAGACTGAAAATTCTGTAATCCCTTTCATCAGACTTCAATGGAAAAATCAAGAGATGGAAATCACTCTTGTAATTTTTCAAATACCTCCATTATTGTTTTACTGACATTGTTTTCTTTTTACTTTACATACCTTCTTTTATTTTCCACCTACCAGATTTTATTGTACCAGCTGGATTAAGATAACTCTAATATCTGGTTTCCACCCTGCAGACAAGTTATCATTCAATTTTCTTTCTGATAAGCTAAACAGACTGTACTTCTGATGTCCTTCTCTTCTACAGTATTTCATCTTGTTTAATAGTCTCTTCTGTATCCTCTCTAATATTTCAAGATCTTTTACAAATGTGACATCAGCATAGACAGAATAACAAATATGGCTTCAGAAATGAGAGGAAATATTCCTTTCCTACTCTTATTTTCATTTTGGTATCTGAGAACTAAATCTCATCATGGTCATATTCACATCCCATGTTAAGTCTACGGTAAAAAACAGAGTTTTTTACAAAGTTTTTCGGAATCAAAGTTAATCTCTAGATACAGCATGTATTCATTATTCATTGGCAGACTATTTTTGATTTGGTTATATTAAAACACACTCTGAGTTTCCTCAATGTACCTAGACAACTGATTAAGGATGTCAATCCTCCTCAAATATCATCTGAAAATTTTAATAGCAGCAGTTTTACATTTATTTCCAGTTCATTAGTTAAATTGTTGAGTAGCATGGGGTCTTAGTGGAATCCCAGTGCAAAATCTACATTTGACAGTGATTCTCCATTGACAAATAGAATTTGAAAGCCATCTATTAATGAACTTTTAATGTATTTAATATGTATTTTATTTATACTATATAGTACTGGTTTCTGAAGCAGTATGTCATGTGATATTACCACAAACACTGTTAAAACTCGAGACTTATTACATCTCTGTAGTTTATCAACCAAACTGAAATCTTAACAAAACAGTAACATAATTATTTGACAGGTCTTATTTAAAGGGAAAACAACAACAGAACAACAATTAAAAAATTAAAAAAATAAAAATAAAAATAAAGCACTCTCATGTTAGCAAGTATTAATTGTGTAACAGTTCTTCAATTCTTCTTTAACTGAATTCCTCTGTTTCATGTTACCTAATCTAACATACCGAGAGCCTGTGTAAGAGTTAAATTTTGTGCATTTGCAAAGAGTGGAAAAATCCAGGGAGAAGTGACTGTAGTTCATTACATACCAGCAGAGGTGTACATATTGAAATGTTCCTTTCTGCCTGCTTAAGATGTTCCCTTGAGATAAAGTTGAACATTGGGAAGAAATGTTCCTTTTTTGTTTAAGATGTTCCTTTGAGATTACGTTTAAATATTGACTAAAACAACATAATGGAAAATACCAAAAGAACCAACAGATTAGCAGTGAATTATGATTGTAATAATAACAATCAGCATTGGATAGGCTGTGCACTTGGAGTATCCAGCCAACGGGGAAACAGGAGAGGGACTAAGTGATAGAAAAACAGGACATAAAATATGATGTATTCATTCCATAAGCATGCACCCAGTAATAATTTCTGATGTGTAGACTTTAGAACAACTTGATATCCTCAAAATCTTTATTACATCATCTCATATTTTCTAAAATAAACTCTTCCCCTGTACTTCATCTCCTTAACCTACATAAATTGATGTGACCACCAGAATTTCAAGTAGTGGCAAACCAAGTGACTGGTTCAAGAGCAGCACTTTCACTGGTCTGGTGTTTCCTAAATAAGGTTCACTAAGATGTTAACAAACAAGCAAAGAACAAATGTGAATCTGATAAATATTTAATGTATTGTATTTATTATGATTCAGAGTTAATTCTTGAGCATTTCTTGGTTTTTCTTTTTTGTTTTCTTTTTTTTCCTGATAGTAAGAACAGATGAGTTGCAACAAATAAAATCAGAAATTTAATTTTTACATGGCATGGCATGCTGTCTTATAAGATGTGCAGTTTGTGGTCTGGATACAGGTCCCATAATACTTAATCATAGCCTTGGAGCATTTGCTGCTAGCACAGTCCTTCTGTAGTCACCCCGGAGAATTCCAGACATTCACAGGATCAGAAATGTACTTCACTTTCAGAAGACTGGAACTGGGAAGTGGGGTGGTGTAAGAGACTATAAGAACGTAGGGATATGTCTCAACATTGGCGGTGGGAAGGGTGCAGGACTTTGCCATCTTACAACCTTGGCAACTGGACAGTGTTCACCAATCAGAAGTTCCACTATTCAGGAACCTGCACCCTGGAGCCATCCAACAGGCCCCAAGCCCTTTCTAGAACTTTCCAGAGCCCCCTAGAAACACACACAGGGCACGCACCTCACCCCCGAGTGGGGGAGACGGGGGCGATGTGATAAAAAAGGGTACAACTGGAGGGAGAATGGAGCGAGAACGGCGAGAGAGAGAACCGAGGGACAACAGCGAGAGCAAGCGAGGGAGCGAGGGAGAACAGTGAGGGAGAACAGTGAGAGAGCGGCGGAGATCATGAGAGAGAGAGCCGCGAGGAGCAGCATGACACTGCGAGTGGAGGAACAGCTCCTCCCTCACCCCCCTCCGAACGGCGCCGTCACCACTGGTAACAGCGAGCTCTCCCATTTCCCTTCCTTTTTTCCTGTTATTCCCTCCCCCCCTCCACCCCCNTCCTTTTTCTGTTATCCTCCCACCCCGTTGCAAATTCGTCCCGTCGGTAACAGTGTTGTGGGTAACAGCAGACACTCCCTTTTTCCCTTCCTTTTCCCGCTCTTCCCCTATCATGAATCCATCCCCTGGTTAATAAAGTTTCTTCTGTTTAGGCACTTGACTCCGTTTTGAGCCTTAATTCTGCTCCTGAGAATTATAGGACCAAGTCACGATAAAGTGACATTGGATCATGACAGGCGCATAAACTGTCCCCAGGAATAATTTACTATGAGACCCTGCAGAGAAATCAGTGTTGCACATCAGATGTGTGAGTGTCTAGATTGGGAGAAGTTATGAAGAGGAAGCTGAGGCTGTATCTGGATACAAGTTATATCTTGATCCAGGAAGAAGACCTTTGTATGAACCCAGAGCTGAGCAAGATGAATGGGGAGAAAAAGGGGCAGCAGAGGAAATCAGTTCCCCAGGAGAAGCCAGGAACAATAACATAGTGGATTTTCTTTTGTGAGTTAAGAATGGAGAATTGAGGGAATGATGAAATTTTACTGTGCTGTTTCTAGATTCAATATTAGACACAGAGGAAAGAGAAGCTCCCCAAATGGTGGCTTCTTGTCTTACATATCTCAGTGTGTGCTTGGACAATTCTTAAGCATTTCAGTCACTCCCTGCAACATGAACTAAGATCAAAATATTTCAACAGATAAGATTGAAAATGGATTTCATTTTGTGTCTGAGGAAAAGCTCCAGGCATCGATCAAGAAACAAACATACAAGACTAACATAGTAACAGTGTTAGCTCACAGGATCCATACGAAAGGATCCATGAATATCTGTATTACTATTCATCTCGTTAACATCTCTTCATCTTATTTATTACATTTTCCTTAAGCTGATTTCCAGTAGTCTTCCTCTAAAAATCTCAGTCATAGTAAATAAAACAGCTGTAAAGTAAGGTTTCATAGGCTAAAATTTGAAGATACAAAATATCAAATCTGTAGTCTGCCTGTAGTGAATTTTGAAAGAATAAGGCTAACTAGCTAATCGCACAATTAGACTGATCTGCATCATGCAATCAGTTGCTAGGCTTCAAAAGACAAGAAGGAAAAAAAAATCAGAAGCTGAATCAGAATTTTCTGATTCTAAAACGAGAGCTAGAAGCACAGCCTCTTCATCCTCTTGTGGAATCACCTTCTGAGAGTCATTCACCCTGGGGAGAAAAATTGCTATCCGTATTTTAGTGTAGAGGTATGTATAATGAAAGCAGATTCTAAGGGTTTTGGAGATCAGCTTCTCAAATATCATTTACCTTTCCAAATGGGCAGGAATACGTAGACTGCTGACTCATCCAACAAGTGGACCAGTTTGACTACCTTATGGTATAAATGAATACAGTTATCACCAGTTATAGATATTGGGTGGGAAAAAGCGTTATCATACCACAGAAATTAACAAGAGTCTGAAAATAACAAGGACATAGCCAATGCTCTTCAGAATATCTTACGAAAATCCAAGAAGATGCAGATTGACCACACATTTGATAAGACGCTTAACAATAGGTAGCATAAGACCCCAGTCTCAATCAAGATAAAATAGCATCTGAACAACTATCTTTTCTAATAAACTACTTTAATTCCTTAGCGTGTTTTAATTTTGATAGAGTTTTCTGCAAACAACCTTCTCATTGTATGCAAATTTCAAAATTGCGAATGTTCTATTTTATCTTGAATCTAAATAAAATTCAGTATCTCAATACTTTTTAAGAATTGATCTTATGAAAACAATTAAGATCATAATTAAGGACATAATTAAGATCACAATTAAGAGCATAATATTCCCATCTGTTTCTTAACAATGTTTTTTTAAATCCTGGAGTTTAGAATAATTTGCTTTGTTGTCTCCTTTTCCCCTCAATTAAATTTGCTAAAATTGCATAACAAAAAGATATTTTGAACAAGAGCAAGAAACCTCTTTTGCTTTAGAAACATGAAAGCCATTCTTAAATAGTTTTAAGTGAAGAGTCAATAAAATACACTCAGCACTGTGAACTATTTCAGTTTTACGAATTAATATTTTCACAAGAAATGTGGAAAGTATCAGATGATTTTCAGCACACTCTAGTGTATATATGTTTTCTATCCATTCCTGGTAAATGAAAGAGCTTTAGAAAACTGCAACATTTTTTTCAACTGTTTGGAAGTACATTACATTTATATATAACCAAGGTTGTGAAACTATTTGAGAGTTCATTTTCCATTGATGAAAGGAAAGGTCTATGATGAATTCGAGAAAAATCTATATTTCTTTTGAGAGTTTACATTAAGTGCCTCTAACTATGCATTTCATTACAAGGACTTTTTAAGGCCCACTGTGGATTTAATAATAATGCAGAATAGTATAAAAATATTACTGAAAAAGTCCTCCAAAATCTGACAATAGAAGGAAAGAATAGTAGAAAATAGATGCAAATTAAAACTGTTATTTGAAAAGAACCTCTGCTTTAAGAGGCTTAATCTCCCTACATGTCTAAATAATTAAACATAAGGTGCTTTCCAGGGCTTTAATGATGCATTTCATTTCGGTTCACAAGGCAATTGAAACTTCTATAGAATATGATAGAAAAAAAAACTGTGGTTCATAAAAATAATAATAATAATAATAATAATGTAACCCTGCTTAGTCTTTGTACCATCAGTTAAATTAAATGTGACAGGAAGAGTAAGTCTGGAGATTTTCAGTATTAGTGACCTAACCTTGAAATATGTTGTGTCTTTAAGCTGTCTTTGGACCCATTGCGTAAGGAATTTGACTCCATGTTAATCAAGCTTGCTCTTCAACAGCCATTTAATATAGTCAGTATAATACGTATACGTATACATATTCGTATACGTATATGTATATGCATATGTATATGTATATGAGGGAGGTAGTGCCTCTGTGCTCTTCTTAGCCTCTCACTTCAGGAAAACATTGCCAAATAGGGCATGGGAGTGCCATGGTATCAACACTGAGATGGCTGGAGGAGGAAATGACGTATTCTGGGATTCATGTGTTAGATAAAGAGCCTCTCTTCAGAAGGGCTTCATTGTGAGAGTACCTTACTGACACAGAAGGTTTGGATACAAAGGCAGGAATGGGAGTATAACTTTTTGGGAGCAGCCAAAAATGAAGTAATTACAAAATATGTTTCTAATATTTACGGAGATAGAATATCTTTTGACATGACGAACAAGTTCTAAGTGGCTGCTGTAAAACCAGCTATGTTCCATACAGCTGATGCCAAAAGCAAAGCATTCCAGGCACTAAATTTTATTACTGTAAATATATTTAAATCATCGTGAAGATTCATCACAGGTATGAATCAATTAACTTTTTATTGCCGTTGCCAGCAGAGCCATAGTACTAAGCCCAGAGGTGTGTGTACCTGACCACCTCTCTCATCTCTCCAGCTCTACCCTGTTCCTCTGCTGCCATGCCAGCAACTCACATGTGCCATCCCCTGGCTGCAGTAGTTCCCTGTATGCCTGTTCTATCAAACTAAAATCTTGGGAATTAGACCCTGTTATCATCACAAACCGTCCCTTTGTATAGTCCCTATTAAAATATGAATAAAACCAAGTAAATATTCTAAGAAAGTCTATGTCCTTCAACTTAGTATGTGTGTATGCACTACATAAACTAACCTTAATAACAGGAATACAGTAAACCAAAAGGAAATATATAAAAATCATTCACTGTTCAAGTTGTCCAGCACATCAGAAAATTAAGCTAAATTCATTCCTACTGAAAGTACATTTGAAACACACCACAATTTCCTCTTTGTAAATGCCTAAATTCTCCATCTTCTCTGTAACACTTACATTATAAAAAATGAAATATCACACACATCTCTCAGTTATATGGCTCATTAATCCTCTAAGATAAAATATACCGTATAAATTTTATCTCACGTACTTTTTTCCTGTCTTCAATGGAAGTCAAATAATTAATCATTTTTTCTGAATGGCACCATATCATTGAGGTGACCTACGATTCTATATCCATTTATTTCATAGAAATGAAGCGAAGATTAGGAGGTTTAAAATACTTTACAATAAAACTTCAATGCTGAAGTTTTCTGTTACATATAGTAGCTTTTAATTTATGTCTTCCTAATGTGCTTGCAATCAATTTTAAAGGAAAGTCTGAAATTTATGGGCATGTATCTAATAACTAAATTAAATTCTGAGTATGGAAGAAGAGTCATGTATAATAGCTGTAAAATTACAGTTGTTCAGAATATGCATCATGCATCATAACCGTGGCCAAGCTTCAGCTGTGCAATATTGAAATATTTACTCTCTTTCCAGATCTTACCTATGAGTGTTCAGTGAAGAAGGACCTGTGCCAAAATGCAGCCAGGGCCCTGCCTGAAGAATCAGCAAACAAATGTTCCAGGATGCAGTGCAGATTTTTACCATGTGCTAGTATTCTTTACTCAGAGGGTGATGAGATACTGGAACAGATTGCCCAGAGAAGCTGTGGATGCCCCATCCCTAGACAAATTCAAGACGAGGTTGGATGGGGCCCTGGACAACCTAATCTAGTTGGTGGCAATCCTACCCAAGGGAGGGGGGTGGGAACTAGACTGTCTTCAAGGTCCCTTCCATTCTGTGATTCTATATTGTGTGATATATTGATAATCAGCAAAGATGACTTGGGATGTGTGTGTTTGTAATCAGCCTTGTGATTACAGTGTTTTCATGGCAGATATGAATCACAGAATCACAGAATCACAACCTGCTCTAGGGAACCTGCTTTGGCAGGGGGGTTGGACTCGATCTCTCGAGGTCCCTTCCAACTCCTACAATTCTGTGATTCTGTGATCTCTGGGCTTCCCAGCATAAGAACATGGAATTGTTAGAGTGAGTCTGGAGGACAGCCATGAGGGTGATCAGAGGGCTGGAACACCTCTCCAATAAAGACGGCCTGAGCGAGTTGGGCTTCTACAGCCTGGAGAAGACAGAGACCTCTTTGTGGTCTTTCAGTCGCTGGAGAGGTACATTTTACAAGGGCATATAGTGACAGGACAAGGGATAATTACTTCAAATTAAAAGAGGGTGGATTTGGGTTACGTATTTGGAAGAAATTGTTTGCTGTGAGAGTGGTAAAGCATTGAAAGAGGCTGCCCAGAGAAGCTGTGGATGTCCCAACCCTGATGATGTTCAAGGCCAGGTTGGATGGATCTTCCACCTGAAGAAGGGATGGTGTCTCTTTGGAAGTGGAAGGTAGTGGAAGGTGTCTCTGCCCACTGCAGGGGGGCTGGAAGTAGGTGGTCTTTAAAGTCTCTTCCAACTTAAACCACTCTATGATTCTATGAAAATACTAATTTCAAAAAGTTTTTTACCTAACAGTCTTACACAAAACACACTGTTTCTACGGATTTATTTTGCATGAAAATATATATCTTATTAAAGAATATTTGAAATGTCATGAGCCCTGAATGTGTGTTAAAATTTTTTTGTCTCTGGGTAAAGTTTATTTGTTTTATTGAGCAGAACTGAAATCTAATAACAAAAGAACCTATGTACAAATAATGGTACAGGTTTTTCTGTTGTTGTTGTTGTTGTTTTATTTTCTAATGAAACCTACTAAGTATTCAACTAGTAATAAAAAGTATTAGCCATCTGAATCAAGGATACCTGTTCACTGCAAAGCAAGCAGATTCCTTAAAACTCTTTGGGAGACCTTCAAGAATCTTGTACATGTACTTTGACATTCCATGGACTCATTTTGAAGATTTTGAAATATACCTCTTTTGTAATATTTTTTCCATTTGATTATTCATCAAAACCCCCAGGGAAACTGTCGTCATGGACAAGCGTGCAGAGCAGAGCTAGTAGATCTTTAAGGAGGCTTTCCTCAGGGTGCAGGAACCTTCCATCTCCAGGTGCAGGAAGTCAGGAAAGGATGGCAAGAGACCAGCATGGCTGAACCGGGACCTGCTGCTCAAACTGGAGAGAAAGAAGAAAATGCACAGGCAGTGGAAACAGGACCAGGTAGTATGGGAATAGTATAATGAAGCTGCTAGGCAGTGTAGGGACGGGGTCAGGAAGGCCAAGGCCCAGCTTGAACTAAGCTTGAAAAGGGATCCCAATAAAAACAAGAAGGGCCTTTACAGGTACTTTAATCAGAAGCAGAAGGTCTGAGAGGGTGTACTCCCCCCTAGTGGGGTGGTACAGCTGGGCAGGCTGGCAGCAACAGAAAAGAAGAAGGCTGAGGTACTCAACAACTTTTTTCCCTCAGTCTTCTCTGACAACTGCTCTTCACACAGCCCCCAAATGAATGGTTCAGACTGAGGAAGCAGTATCCCTCCTGCTGTCAGTGAAGATCAGGTTTGTGACCAACTGAAGAACCTGAACATCCACAAGTCTACAGGTCCCATTGAGATGCATCTCAGAGTCCTGAGGGAATTGGCTGATGCAGTCGCCAAGCCACTCTCAATGATATTTGAGAAGTCATGGTGGTCAAGTGAAGTCCCTGGTGACTGGAGAAGAGGTAATACCATACCCATTTTTAAGAAGGGTGGAAAAGATGACCCAGAGAACTACTGACCTGTCACCCTCAACTCTGTGCTGGGAAAGATCATGGAGCAGACCCTCCTGGAAGCTGTGCTAAGGCACATGGAAGAGAGGAAGGTGATATGAGACAACCAGCATGGCTTCACCAAGGGCAAGCCCTGCCTGACCAACCTCGTGGCCTTCTGTGATGGTGTAACTGTGTCAGCAGACAAGGGAAGAGCCACTGATGTCATCTATGTGGACTTCAGCAAAGCTTTTGACACGTTCCCCACAACATCCTTCTCTCCAAACTGGAAAGATATGGATTTGATGGGTGGACTGNAACCTTCTCTCCAAATTGGAAAGATGCGTATTTGTTGGGTGGGCTATTCGATGGACAAGGAACTGGCTGCGGGATCAAACCCAGGGAGTGATGGTCAATGGCACAATGTCTGGATGGAGATCAGTGATGAGTGGTGATCCTCTGGGGTCAGTGCTGGGACCAATACTCTTCAATATCTTCATCAATTACATTGACAGTGAGATTGAGTGCACCCTCAGCAAGTTTGCAGATGACAACAAGCCATGTGGTGTAGTTGACACACCTGAGGGATGGGATACCATCCAGAGACACCTAGACAGGCTACAGCAGTAAGCCCAGGAGAACCTCATGAGGTTCAACAAAGCCAAGTGCAAGCTCTTGCACCTGGGCCATGGTAAACCCCCCTATCAATTCAAGCTGGGGGATGAAAGGATAGAGCACACCCCTACTGAAAAGGGCTTGGAGATACTGGTGGATACTGACATGAGTCAGCAATATGCCCTCGAAGCCCACAAAGCCAACCAAATCCTGGGCTTCATTAAAAGCAGTGTGGCCAGCAGGTCGAGGGAGGTGATCCTGCCCCTCTACTCTGTACTACTGAGATCTCACCTGGAGTACTGCATCCAGATGTGGAGTCCTCAGCACAGGAAAGACATGGGTCTGTTGGAATGTGTCCAGAAGAGAGCCACAAAATTGATCCAAGGGATTCAACAGCTCCTCTATGAGGAAAGGCTGAGAGAGCTGGGGCTGTTCAGCCTGGAGAAGAGAAAGCTCCGAGGTGACCTGATAGCGATCTTTCAGTATCTAAAGGGGAGCTACAAGAAAGAGGGGGACAGACTCTTTAGCAGGGTCTGTGGGGATAGGACAAGGGGAAATGGTTTCAGACTGAAAGAGGGGAGATTTGGACTGGATTTAAGGAAAAAGGTTTTTACAATAAGGGTGATGAAGCACTGGAACAGGTTGCCCAAAGAGGTGGGCAGCCTCATCCCTGGAGACATTCAAGGTCAGGCTGGACAGGGCTCTGAGCAACCTTACCTATCTTTAGATGTCCCCGTACATTGCAGGGGAGTTGGACTAGATGACCTTTAAAGGTCCCTTCCAACTCTAAGGATTCTGTGATTCTATAATTCGTATAACTACATTTCTTCATTTCGTCGTAAGACATACTGCTATATGAAATAAAATATGCTATATTTTGGCTACAAATAATACATTCAGTTGAATAGTTCCATTGAATGAACCATATTTAGTATAACCAGAAAGATTAAGTCAGTGTAGATGCACCCTGTAGTGTTACTTTGTTAAAACTGTGCAGTACTTAACACTCATGTGAGAGAAATCCTAAAAAATACAATTATTTCCAAAATAATCCACTTTTGAGAAACATAAAACTATCAAGAAACTCAACTGAAACTCAGGGGAGCTAGGATGTTTATCTGGAATATAGAAGGCACAGTTTCTAATCTCTTATTCTCCCACATTCTGTTCAGAACAAATACTGGAATGTAAAAATTGCCTTTTTAGAGTATAGATACAGATTGTCCTGAGATAACCACAGATTACTCCTCTTTTAGAAAAAGCAAATAAATGATCCAGTGAGAGTCAAGCTGGTAGTTAAGGGGCAGGGGAAGAGGCATTTGCACTCTGGGTGCTCTAGGTAGATTCTAAAATTCATGCGTATGGAACACTTCGAAGATAGACAATTCAGATGTAAAGCTTGCCACAGTGTCAATTAGAGGAAAGCCTTAAGACTGAACACCCTGCAGCATGGGCAGCTATCTTAAACAGAGATATCTGGAACAGTGCTGTCTCCTTGGTTTTATAATAACCAATAACCAACTATAGTAGGTTCTTGTTGTTATCAAATGGGCAATTATTGTTATCATACGGCAATACATTCATGTACATTTACAAATCTGTGTTTGCTTCCTCAGATCTGGTATTGAATTAGATATTCTCTCAAGTTTTCTATAGAACGAAGTATGTAGATGCTCTACCAACATAGTGTACTTGTATTCTTTAAAGTGTTGTACTTGCTTTATCTCATGCAGAGGCCAAATTCTAGCTTTTCCTGTAAATTCAAAGAGCTTTCTGTGTGTTTTCTCTTTACATTTCTCTTGATATACATTTCCACAAATCAGCCCGTATACAGTTCAAATAATAAAAAGCAGAAAACACCATCACGGAATCATCATCATGGGTTGGAAAGGACCTTAAAGATCATTTAGTTCCAAGCCCCTTGCCATGAGCAGGGTTGCCACCCACTACATCAGACTGCTCAAGACCTCAACTAATGTGGCCTTGAATGTGCCCATGGGTGTGGCATCCACAACTTCTCTGGGCAACCTGTTCCAGTGCCACACCACCCTCTGAGTAAAGAATTTCCGCTTGATATCTGACCCAAATCTCCACTTTTTTAGTCTAAGCTATTCCCCCTTGTCCTATCACTATCAGACCATGAAAAAATCAGTCTCCTTCCTGATTATAAGATCCCTTCAAATGCTGGAAGGCTGCAATGAGTTCTCCAGGAGCTTTCTCCAGGCTGAACAAGCCCAGCTCTCACAATCTTTCTTCATAAGAGAAATGCTCCAGCCCTTTGATCATCTTTGTGCCCTCCTGTGGACCTGCTCCAACAGCTCCACCTTTCTTGTGCTGAGTGCCCCAGGCATGGATACAGTACTCCAGATGGCGCCTTACGAGGGTAGAATAGAGAGCAACAATCAGCTACCTCTCTGTGCTGGCCACTTCTGTTTTCATGCAGCCCAGGATACTGTTGGCCTTCCATGCTGAAAACATTTTGAAATGCTCTTTACAGAAATTCCACTGAATAAATTTTTGGGTAGATATGCCGTGGAAGACTACACATTTAGACTCCAGATCTGCACACAACTTCACCAGTCTCAAAGGATCACAACAATGGGCCCCCTTTGAATATTTTGTAGAGTATGTTCCCTTGACACAAGAGTATATACAGTAGAAAAAGCAGTGTAGTATGAGACATTTAACAACATCTTCAGGTGATTCAAAATGGACAGTTAGTCTTTAATAAGATTTTCCTCAACCTATTCCTCTACACAGCTAAGCAGGAATTCCACCTACAGTGGAGATGGAAGTAAGGCAATTTGTGCTGTCCTTTTGTTGTTCTGTAGAGTGAAGTGATCAGCACAGTAAGAGGAACATGACCTTTTGCCTAATGTCCAAATTAATGCAAACAATAATAATAATAATAATAATAATAATAATAATAATAATAATAATAAAATAATGAATTTGAACTGCTAAAACTGTCTAACTTGAATATGTCTCTACTCGAAATATTTTTACAAGGACATTCTTGTTACCAGGGTAAAAATCCTAAATGCTAACTGGAAATCACTTTCCTTTATCCCACATCTTTCCCCTTAGTAAATGAAGACAGGATGAACAGCTAAAATTACTAATTGGTTTACTGATCAGTTGTACTTTGTTCGATTGATTTGCAATTAATTCTGGTTTGTGGTGCATAGAAGAGGAAGGTTGGCGCCAACCTTTGAAGCAGCTGATACCCAATATCCTCCAAGAGATCTGTGGGCCAGAATATCAATAATCTGTTTAAATCAGCTTCTGAAGGTATTGAGCTTTTGTCTTGTGCATTTGTGAGAGTTTCAGGGAAGAAAAAGAAACTTGGATTTTGTTTCTTTCTGTGAAGGAAGAGTTCAGACATTTATAACCTTAGAACTAGCATTTAATGCCATTCCTAGTTCAAAAAAGTATAAGTATTTTTCATAATTAATACCAATACCAGAGCTAATTGTCAATTTCCAATACTTGAGCTAATACATCATATTGTTTGGTTTTTCAGGCTCTTTACAGGTAAAAGGCAAATTTAAATTGGAAGATAATACAGTTTTTCCTCCATTAATGCTCAAAATTCACAGAAAGAAACCCTGATAAGATCACAAGTGTCTGCACAATATGTGAAATGTGTCACTATTTTGAGACATGTAGGGCCAAATTTACAGTTGTTACAGCTGATTTGCTTCAGATATGCAATAAAGTTCTTTTAATTATACAAAAAAGAAACATATATGAAGGCAAAGAGCATCAGAACTCAAGTACAGTTTAGAGACAACAAAGAAAACAATTCAAATTTAGTATCTCTTCCTCATCTATTTTTATTTGTATTAGTAACATGATATCAGACATTTTCTTTTGGTAATTTGCTTTAAAATTGAATTTAATATTCACTTATTAAAATTTGATTAAGTATTCACTTATTAATTACTTTTCTGGATACTTCTTACACCATTTTATCTTATTCTTCATGGAATGGTTTTCCAGAAAGAAATACTGGTATTCCTTTTCTCTGAGACTGTAGATTGCTCAGCATTTCCTTGTTATTAGTGGTTAGCTCCTATTCCTTGGTCCAGTGCACTTTTTTTCTTCCACTTTCCTAAAGTTTGCTATTTAATATAAAAAGACCTAAATCCTTTCTATAAAATAGCCTTTCTTCTGTATCTTTCCAATTTTCCATAGATTCTTATTACATTCTTCCTTTTTTTTTCTCTGAAATGGCATTTTCATTTTCTTTTTTCAATTCAGAACTAAGAAATATCTAACAATCTGATTTTCTATGGAAAGTGTACTAGGAAATCTTATCTGATCACTTTCCATCGTCTCATTGTAGTATAAATTCTTTTTAATACATATAAAAGTTAATTTTAGATTTCAATACTTTGCAAGCAGTTTTGTTAATGAAAGCAATGAAAACACAACCTATTTTAAACTTCAGAAGTTTTTTGTTTTCATTTGTTTTGTAACCTCTATTTAATAGTACATTCAAGATACGTTTGTGGAGCATAAAAGGTAACAAAATAAATGAGGATGGGAGAAAAGAATGGCCATTCTTTGAGACTATGTTCAAGCCTCTAATAAATAAAACACCTGATTAAAGCTTTAGAAGAGAAGTGATAAGGAAAACTAAACTGAGGTTCCATGCTACTTAAGATTTAGTCTTTTCACTGAAAATGTGATCTTGTTTCAGCCTGTGAATGACTCTTAAACTGCATGTTAGTAGCTGCATTGGAGATACTGTAATAGTGGTGGATCATCCCCGTGAGAAAGGCAAGCAAGGTTTAGTGCTTCCTGTGTAAGAGAGCTGTCACAGATGTCAATTTATCTGATTGAGATTCCTTAGCTGCTACGATACTTGCACCCTTCTCTATAACAAGACCTTTTGCATCTACAAGCTGCCAGCAGGGAAGAAAAAACCCTTCTTGTGATGGGATCTTTGTGGCTTTTTGTCTCAGAAGCTAAACAATGTGTTTAATTGGCTGACATATGAACTTTGAAAGAATCCGAATTCTTATGGGATGTGAGGTTTTTTTTAACTACATTTCATAATCCTTCCATCATTTCACCTTTCTTGTACCATTTGCTGTGTATATGGTCAGTTTTGGTGAAGTAATTTATAGATCTTTTATCTGATACACTGACAAAACACTTGTGTATTTTTGTTGGTCGTAGTCAAAGCTTTCATGATCAGTTTGAAGAGAAAAAAAGAAAGGAACAAGGACAGCTGTCCAAATCATTAAGATATAAAATTAAAACAACAAATGCTGTTCAGACTTTTAATCCATTTTCTTTGTCCTAGCGTTCAATTTTGAGCTTGATAGAGGTTTAATTGTAAAAAGAAGCTTTTTTTTTTTAACCTTGAGAGCAATTCAAGATGAGGAACACACAATTCATTACTGAACAAAATGACCTTCAGTGCAAGACAGTTTGTGGGCCACATGCTTACTTGGGAAAATACAAAATGTTCTAATGCTTGCAAAACAGATTACAAACAGGTTTTGTTATACATTTCCAACACACATGTGTACACACCACCAGAAATTACATTTGCTTGGTCCAAAACAATTTTTTTAAACATTATTTTGATACCAGACTAGATATAACTGGATTCTTTGCCTTCACTGATTTATGGGAGAAGTGGGAGTGTGTTTTTACTCTTGCGTTTCTTAACAGATCACAAATTCAGAGAATAACAGTTACCCTCATTAGCTGATCTGTTATGAATGTGCATGGTTTTATGGTGAAACTAATGCAGAAAGACAAGAAAACATCCTGCAGAAGAAAGGATAAGTTGGGGTTTTTACAGATATCAACTCCATTGTTTATGATCATTTGTGTAAAATTTATGGATTTACCACTTCTTTGTAATGTATTTACTCAAATAAATTCTGTTATAAATCGTCTATTTTCCAGTAGGAATCTACATTTTTCACCCTAATCTTCAGTTGAGTTCACAGTGGCAAGAAAAGGTCAAATGACGAGCCCAGTGTTGCATGATGAGTCATTGAATGAACCAAGAACACTAGGATCCTCCTTGCCCCTAGCCCTTTATATCAACAGGCCACAGGGGCTTTGTGTTTCTCCTTTCAGCTGCCTTTAAATACAAAGTGCTAATTAGAAATGCCCTCCATTAAATCTTAACTTAGCTCAGACAGTGCAAACAAATACAGTCCTTGTAGGCTGTTCAAAGGTTGGATATGTTTCTCTGTTTTTCCTGTGACACCCTCAGTGCAGATACTTGTTTACTAATCTCCATAAATCAGTATTCGCATTCGATGTGATAATGAAGTCCTATGAGAGTAAGCCAATATTTCCACAGTTGTTAAGTAGTTATCTAAAGATTTCCTTCTTTTTGGGCTTGATTCACCCCTAGGTTTCTTCAGGTTTATGCTGGCTAAGTCTAATAGGTTCAATTTGGTAGCAGTAAATCAATGCATAGAACTAGTCCCTGGGCTAGTGTAAATCAGCATAGCTCCACTGCCTTCCTTATTTATGCCGGATAAAGATATGTCCTGTAAAGTTCAGATCAGTGTACAGTATGTTCTGCCGGGCCAGGTTCAGCTTTGATGACCAGGTATTCCCTAGAGGAGTGTTACAGTTACACTTTCCAAAATGAGAATCAGGTTGGATTAGAATGATAAAGCAGAGGCATTTTGTGTGTGTGTGTTAGTTCCATTGTCAACTATTTCTTTTTTTTCTCTGCAAAAAACAGCACTCCTTTTCATAGCTGCTTGTCTGAGGTTTCATCTGCATTGGCAGAAAACTACTGATTGCAGGCTATCAAAGTGGTAGATGTAAAATAAATCCTTTGGAATACATTTGATGCAGGTGAAAAGAAGAAACAAGAAACCAAATCTGCACAAGATAAACACAGTAGGTGAGTCCTTTTGCAGTCCTACATATTATCAGTTAGGCTATGAGCAGACAAAACCAGCTCTGAACAGAAAGTGTAGGTCCACTAAAGTCACAGAAACTAGTCATGTACAAAACTCGCTTCCTTCAAATTTTTGCCAGAAATATCAGTCCTTTTTACTAGAAATAAATATGTATTTTTAACTTGACTTTATACTATTTTTAATTTTATAGATAAAATTGAAAGAAACTTTGAGTAGAAAAGTCATTTTGAAATTTAAAATATTCCTTTAAAATTTTGCATTTTTTCCATTATATAGCATCTATAGCGTGAACATATATATTCACAACAGCAACTTTTTCTATGAAAAGTTTTAGAAGCAAAAAATAATCTCCTACTTGCTGTATATTTATGGATGAGCATATTGAAGTGGGAGTCCGGATCATCTGAAATTCTCAGTCTCAAATGAATGAGAGCAGCTTTTTTGGTAAAATATTAGTTTCAATTTTAACACAATGTCACCACACTGTATAGACAAAAATATGTCAACTCTCTGCTATTAACCATTTTCAGTGTATTCAAGTGTTAAAAGTATCTGAAGACACCTCTAAAAGCCCTTTGTGTCTTTAAGAATCTTCCACTTCCTTTAAATACATAACGAACTGTAATATGCTACCTATATGTGAGGACACTTACATAAATTCTCCTTCCTAAGGATTATTTTTCCCTTTTTTTAAAACATACTCATATTTTGACCTGTCAATCTGTGTTTTTTCCTTTCTCTATCTCTTAAATATTCAAGTGGGCAAATGATTTTAAATTTAATTTTAATAGAGAAAATCAAGCAGTACAGACAGTAATATTCTATTAATATCTATTAATGGAAACCCAAATTCCTGTATTGGTGTGTAAAGAATTGTGTATGTAATGGAACAATTCTCAGTTTACTTATGCCACCAAAATCAAAGCAGAAACAAGAAGTGCTCCCACTGATAGTCATGACCCTAAGTGATGGTTATTCTTTAGCAACCTCTTCTTTTACCTTATGTGTTCACTTTACAGCACAGTATAAGTCATAGAATCATAGAATCATAGAAATGTTTGAGATAGAGGGGACTTTTAATCTAGTCCATTTCCCCTGAAATGAACAGGGACATCTATAGCTGGATCAGGTTGCTCAGAACACAGTCCAGCTTGATCTTGAATGTTTCCAGGACCGAGGCATCCACAACCCCTCTGAGGAACCTGTTCCAGTGCTTCATCACCATTATTGTAAAAACTTTTTCCTTATGTCCAGTCTAAATCTCCCCTAAATCTCCCCTCTTTTAGTTTGAAACCATTTTCCCTTGTCCTGTAGCAACAGATCCTGCTAAAGAATCTGTCCCCTTCTCTCTTATAGACCCCCTTTAGATACTGAAAGGCCACTGTCAGGTCTCCCTGGAGCCTTCTCTTCTCCAGGCTGAGCAGCTTCAGTTCTCTTATCCTGTCCTCGCAGGGGAGGTGTTCGATTCCTTTGTTCATTTTTGTGGCCCTCCTCTGGAAACGCTCCAACCGGTCCACCTTTGCGGAGGACTCTAGGTCAGGACACAGTACTCCAGGTGCACCAGCAGGGAGTAGAGGGGCAGGATCATCTTTGACACGCTGGCAACACTTCTCACAATGCAGTCCAGGATACGATTGGCCCTTGCAGCCTAGAAAATCTATTTGTGGACAATAAATTCATTTGTGTGCAATGACAAATGCTTTTATGAATCAGATTTTCTGACTTATGGAATGTATTTATTTGCTGTTTGTTCAGATATTATTGTGAACATCAGGGCATTAAAGACAGTTACTCTAGAAATAAGATAATAATGTTTTAAACTTTTACAATTTTTTTTTTAAACTTGGCATTAATATGGCCCAGTATGCGCACGCACACACACACACAAGCAAGGGTAAACTGGCTTTAAAATGATCCAAGCTCATCTTCACTGAAAGTACTTCAGCATGTATTTGACTTTACACATGATTACAAAGCCGAGATTTTAAGTCCATGCTTTCACGGCTTTGCTGCATAAGGAAACAAACATTCAATCTACTTCCTGTAACAAGATTCCTTAGTCTATATGTAAAATCCTTTAGAGATCTAGAGTAGCATAAGGAGTTGATTAAAACTTATTTCTTGCATCAGTCAAATATTGTTTTACATGCAACTTTAAAAATTAAATGTCAAAGCTGTTGAAGGGAATCTTTTCCTTCCTTTAAATGGAAAATTTAAAATTTAAACTGGAAATAATTATCTCAATATAAAGCATATGAGGGATACATTTTGAGTTTTATGTAAGAATCAAATATACACATACATATATACATAGAAATAAACCTAATTGTGTGGCAAAATATCTTTCTTACTTTGAATGCTCGTATGTTGAAAATTCTGTTATAAAAGCTGTATGAATAGAAATTACTATAGTTAAAAGAAACATGTACAGACATGGGGAAAATAAGCAAATGGAAGTACAAAAACAATTACATCAAATTTCAAATTTATCTAAATTACTCATACACATAAACATTTGCTGTAATTTTCAATTCCTTGTATATGAAGTCCAATATATTCTTCTCCTCATGTGAAATCTTAGGAGATGTTTCAGGCTAAATCACTTATTTGAAAAGTTCTATATAAGCCAGAAAAGTCCATATAAATACTTGAAAGGATCAAATAATCACAAAACAAAAATTTTAAACAAACAAAAAGAAACAAACAAAGGAAGACTGCTCTTATCCTACCTGTCATGAATAGGAAACATCAGCATGACAGAAAAATTCTTTTTCACGTGTAAATGTCATTTTTGTATTACCAAATGTTTATCATTTACATGGTGAAACAGAAATATTATCTGATAGTTTCTGAAAATACAGAATTAGATTCCACTTGATCTGGGTCATTTCACAGATTCACAGAGATAATATTTTCACCATTTATTCTAAATTCACAAAGAACAAGTATTTCCATGTATTTTGTTTTTGTTTTAATAAAAAAAATGGATTTAACATCCAACATTTCATATATAAGGTAAGATAGTACTATGAAATACCTATTGAATGGCAAAAAATAAGCATCTGAATATCATTTTAGAGATTCCTTGAGTCTCTGTATTTTATGAAATGAAATTTACAATGATCGGTAAACAAATTGCCTGATTGAAGTCATCAGCTGAAGCTTTCTTGTGCAGATTTACTGTTCAAAGCTTCAGTGACCTCTTTAATGACCCTAAACCCTAGTGTCAGAAGTTCTTTATAATCTTTAACTAACCATGTCTAATAAATCCAGAAGGCTAATAAAAGGACTTTATTTTTTGTATTGATACTAGTATGGATTTATTTATTCTAAATTACTCACTAGAGAGAGACATTTCATTGAAAAGTACTGCACAAAAATGATTCATGAAAACCAAGGTGTCATCTTTAAACAAATTGCTGGAAATTGTATCATCAGAGGTAATTGACAATATATCTTCTTAATTTCATTTTTGATCTCTTTACTTTCCTTCATTTGAGGTCATTTTTTAACTATTTTATTTCTTTTATATTTAGTGTAATAAATACAAATCCCTTTTGTTAAAACAAGCACTGAATCCACCTTGTACTCCAACAAAATAAAAATAAGGGAAAAATAAAATATTTGACTTAGAGCTGAATTAACATGGATTTAGGATTGAATATATGTATTAGAAATATATATGGATTTAAGCTGAAAAGATTTGAGTTTTTTCTTTTTTTCTTGAAATGAACATGTGAAAGCGTAGGTCATTCTCTATGACAGTCAAACTTTAAAAAATCAATCATATTGAAATATGGAAATCAATACTTAAAATATATTAATTGCCTTAATTACATGAAGCTGCGAATTCACACAGTAACTAAAAGGACTGTGAGTTCACAACATTCAATGTTTTTCTCTTATTCTCCCTATTCTTGTTGCAGCTTATCTGCAGATTGCTCTGAAAGTAATGCCTCCTATTTATTTATATGGAAATGACAACTGATTAAAAGAGCACAATAACACTTTGATAGAGCAAATTCTCAGCTACAAAACACTATTTTTCAACACAGTCGCCACCATTAGCTGTGCATTTTTGCCAGTGAGAACAAGAGCCTGCATGTTGTGCTTGTAAAAATCTGCCCCAGGAGAGTTGATCCACTAGTTCCAAGCTGCTGTGACGGTGTCATTGCTAGGAAAATGCTGCCCGCATAGTCCATCCTTCATCGGCCCAAACAGATGGAAGTCAGAAAGTGCACATGGTGTATACCAAGACTGGTAACATGTTCCATGGTCTTCAAACCAGTAGGGGGTCTGACATGAATATGTTACAAAAGAGAGGTTGTCTTCTTCCCTGGCCTGACTCTGGAAGTTCATGCTTTCAGGTTAGCCAGCATCGTGATGTAGCGTTGAGAGTTGTTGGTTTGTCTAGGTTCCAGGAAACCAGAAGAATCACCCCTTTCCTCTCCCAAAAGACAGTGCACATCACTTTACTCACTGAAAGCTGTATCTTGAAGTTTTTTATCAATGTGGAATTCAAGTTTTTCCTCCATGAACTGCCATTTTGACTCCAGCTCATAGTGCGGACACCACATCTTGTCACTGGTAATTATGTGATCCAGAAAACTGTCACCGTCAGCCTTGTATTGGTTCCATAGGTCCTGACAAACTTGCATACAGTGTTCTTTCTGTTCCTGTGTGAGCATTCATGGGATCCACCTGGTGCAAACTTTGAGATATCCCAGCTTTGTCACCACTGTTTTCAATGATTTGAAGCCAATATTCAGCTCCATGCACAGTTCCCTCGTCATAGTTTACTGATCTGTGTAGATGAGATGATTGAGATTCTCTACGTTTTGTGGTGTGACAGCTGTGCATGGCCTTACAGAACATGGCTTGTCCTTCACATCACTGTTACCACTGCTGAAATGCAGCAGCCACCACCTCACTATGCTGACTTCCACTGTTTGATCTCCATAAACGTTCAGCAAACATTGAGAAATGTCAATGTTTGCAATTTTTTCTGCATAGAGGAATTCAATTACACACTTTCGCTTCATCTGCACTTCCACGTCAGATGTCATTTTGTCAACTGCCCCTCTGCTGCCATTTGTTGCACAGCAACAAAATGTAAGGGATATTGTTGGGGAGGTTCAACCTCTAGTGCCATACCACCAACATCTGCCTCTGATGTTGTGGGCCAACATAACATAGGAGGCACTACTTTCAGAGCAGACCTCATAATTCTTTCAGTTACAGATATATTTGCACATAAACTTAGTGCAAAAACTCTACTTGAAAAAAAAAAAGTTACTTAAAGCCTCAAAGATGAAGATAAAATTCCTAAACAATGGAGTTATATTTCCAGCAATAAAATTAATTTCCTTCCCAATAGCTAGAATTAGCAAGACAAATGCCACAGCTGGACCAAGTGAAATTCGCATTTAAGTGAAGTTCTCTCAAATAGAGCTTATGTGACCCGACAGAGATCCAACTGCAGGATCCATGCTTTTAAAACATTTTAGCGTTTTCTGTTGAAACATTTGTAGCCACAAACTGGCTACAAATTTGAACAAATTTGAACAAACTGGCTACAATTATTTGAACAATTTGTCAGCCTCTGTGTCATATCATTTCATAATTCTGGTTTCAAATGCGTATCAGCCCCCATCTCTTTAAACATTATCACAGAAATCAACTAGTTAATTAAGTAATCTCTTAGCGTTATGTCAGGAATAGTTTGACAGTTACAGCTTGTTTGAGTAGAGAGAGGAGATTTTGTAAGGAATTCTTTTCTCCAGCAACACCTTCTTGCTTTTACTCCCTATTTACTTGTGCACAATGAATAAATAAATATTTTAAATAAATGAAATAAAGAAAACAAAAATGAGAAAGGCGAGGCGAGAGGCGAGATGAGGTGTGGAGAGGAGAGGATTCTGAAGATATTGGAATTACAAATGTCAATAATTAATTTTATTCATGCCATCAATTTGTGACCCTTCACTTGTATAAATACAAAATGCATTGTTGGTTAATCTCTACATAAAAAGACTGGGGAACTGCAACCTAAGAAAGAATCATAAAATGGTATTACCTATGTAAAAGAGGATAGACTATATGTAACTTCAAAGTCTGAAATATCTACAAATCTGTAACCAAGAGCATAATCAAGAAAGAGGTCTTGTTAAACCATATGTAGCAGTCAGTTATTTGATACAAAACTGAATATAATTTCCTTTTCCATTGAAGATAACATCAATTTTGCTATTGATTTCAGTGAATGGAAGTGTCTGATCCACCTTCCCTTTTCTGACTCTTTCACCTCTCAGGTATGTGAACACAGGGAGATGAATGCAGCTACATTCCTTCCCTCCGTAATCTATTAGGTCTGCGTAGCCTTTGAGTTCTCTTATACAGGGACTTCCTCTGAGGATAAGTTTGAGAAGTGGTAAGTTAAATGAGATGCAGCCAGAAGTTTCAGGAGCCACTGCAGTGTAGGTCAGAAGTGTCTCTCATTGCTAAGCATTGGTTTAGCTAAGGAAGCACTGCAATTGAAAGCATTACGTTTTTGGAGTTTCTCTGCTTAGGTTTCACCATTCGTAATAATCCTACTCTCTTATTCCAGAAATCATAATATTTAAGCATTAATTTATGTCTTTCTGTAGTTGATTAAGTTAAGGTTTCAAGATGTAGCTTGCAGGCACTCATTTACAGTGATTAATCACTTTTGAATCTCATTCACTCTGAATGACCCCCAAATAGAAGTGTGAGGTCTTTCTTTGGCGTGGGTCTTCTCACTGACAGGTTACCAAAGAACAGGAGGCAGAAAAAAGTTGATGTTATTTGTCTGATTGATAGCTAATAAGGCCTTTTCACAAAGACATGTAGACTTGTTGCAGTCTGCTGCTCAATTAGCAGATCCCTTTTAGCACTGCTCTCTTAGCTCATCTATGTCTGTGCCATATTAGCCTACTACAAAATATATAGAGAGAAACAAGCTTCTAAATTAATCTTTATAAAAACTATGTAGAGAATATGAAATAGAACATTTATTATCTATAAATACATATGGCTATATATTCACATATATATTATTTTCATATGAGAAATCGGAGAGAGGTATATGTAGACATCTATATACAAATACTTAAAGTCTCTGTTTGCCTGTGAAATGGTTAACATGGAAATAAACTGACATTCCTTTCTATATGTGTTACAAACATTATCTCCAAGTCACATTCGAATTTCATACTTGATGCTTCAGCTCATGCCATGTTTTCAGTCAGCAATGGCCTATTAAGCTGCTAATTTATATACTGTTGTGAAGGCCTCTGTAAATGCTGCTCTGTAAATAATAGAGCAGTGATCCATAACCACCTTCCATGTAACAGCACAGAGTCCACTGCAGCTAATACGAAAGAACTGCTGGTTGCTAGGTGCCAAAATGCTGCCTGCCTATTTAGGAACTGCTATAGTTTTGTCTCCCTGCTAAGATGACAAAAGTGTAATTAGAGATTAATCAAGAGCTACATTAGTGCCACAGTTTCCTGCAGACTGACTTTTGCTGCTCACCAGCAGTTAAGTGCATCTGCCTGTATTTACCAGTTCTCAGGAGATTTAAAATATTATTGTCATGTTTACAAAGACAGCTACTGTAAGAGTTATCAGATCATGAAGGAAACTTGGTGAAATGCATATAATTTTCAATTGCAGTATGACTCTCCATATTTGTTTTTTAAACGTTCCCCATATAAGAAACATTTTGAATTTCCTGCTGTCATACACTGAATTCACTGGGATGGGGGAGAAGAGGGCTTATACCCAGACTGTTTTAAAATGTTTATTTTTATATTACAATGTTAACATATTTATGTTAATGAAGCATCATAAATGTAAAACTTCATATCATTTTTAATATACTTATTTAATTCTAAGTCGTTTGTAAACTTCTTTTGATATTCTATAGACGCCTGCCTATTTAGACAGTAAACAACTTCTAGAGCTGCTGAAACATTTAACTACTCTAATATGTAAATAATTTCACACATTGCTTAATTACATATTTAGATTTCTGAGATATCATCTTGATTATACCACCACAAGTCACTGATTTAGTGATAGAAAATTACTAGGAAATGGTTGTGTAAGGTTCTCTCTGGCTGATCACAGCATCATGTAGTAAAAGCCACAGAATGATGTGTTCAGAAACTTGTCATAATTAAAAGAAATTCTGAATTCAACTTATTGTTTCCAAATAGGAACCTTTTAAAACTCCCCAGATTTTTCCAGATAGGAAAGATGCTGTGTTTCCTGCCTAGCTCTAGTGATAACATAAAGCGGATGGATAGGAAAGCAGATGGAAAGATTATGGGACTTATCCAAGGTTGCATAACAAATCATTGGTATCTGAGAGCAAATCTCAATCATTATGTATATAATGGAGAAACTTGTACTCTCCTTAAAGGAGAGACTACAAGTAATGTTACTAAAATGTCTGCTCCAAAGCCTACCTAAGAGTCTGAGCAGGTAATCAGTCAATGTTGAGCTCTTTTCTACAAATAGATTGACTTGGGTAAAGTGGCACAATCACTGGCACATGGGAGAATACGTCTAGTACTGAAATAAAATGTGTGGTATTTCCAACTTTACAGAGGAGCTAACAATAACCCACCTGCATTAATGAGATCGGTGCTTACAGTCTAATGAGCCAATAAAATGCACAAAGAAGACAATAAAATAGCAGAGTTTGTGCAGCCCACTCTGACTAACTTCATATAAACCAAACAATCATCATCCGGATACAGGAAAATACTGCATAAACAACTTTACTGCAAATGGATTAATAATATAAAACCCTGCAGTTCAACTTTCCTTCCACACCAAACTCCTTTAACAAAGGAAAACTAAACCACATATGTTATGTGTTTGTAACTTAGGATTCAGCTGTAAAACTCTTGTAATTTTATATATACATACATATCTATGTGTATGTATATCCTATCTATGTATATATGTCTATAAAAATAAATACATATGACATCTGATGGAGTCCTAAGCAGGGAATTCAAGTACTTGGGCAATAGAGTGGGCATTCTGGGATGGGGACTTCCTAGGAACAGTAATATTTAATCATGAAGTAGACCTAGAGAAGAAAACTCAATACTGTGACATATGGCTCTGTAGATTTATTCGTAGCACATTTCCTCATGGGAAAAGCAGAAACTCTGGTATTTTCAAAGGAAAAGAAGAATTAAGCAAACCCTTTCATACTTGTTCCAGATACTACAGCCCCTTTGACTTACATAAGAACAGAAGCTTGTAGATAATATGCTCAACATGAGCCCTTCATTTATTACTTTCTAATCTTTTTGTTTCCTCTTCCTTTGGCAAAAATTTTTACCATGTATACAGACATAAAATTTTGAAAAGTTGGATTATTTCTTAAATAGAATCTGAAGCACAAGTGCAGTTTTTTGAGAAGGTAATATTTGACTCATTCATAATAACTATAATAAATTAAATTATAAATTATTTTCTACCTCTTTACGAAGACTAATTCACCTCCAAAATGAATATTGAACCTCAAAAGATTTGGAAAAATCCATTTATCAATCTATTTCTCTCTTCCCTCTTTTGCCTAAGAATGATATCTGAGTTCAGCTTCAATATCATAAAATCATAGAATAATAGAGTAGTTTGGATTGTATGTATCTTGTATATACCAAGGGCTAATATTTCCTTCTATCCTTTACTTTATTTTTCATGGAAAAAAAATAGCTTGCAACTACCAGCCAGTTTTCTTAGAAGCTTACTTATTTTTCTCTCTATTAGAGGAAGAGAATTGATTTTTTTCTTCTAAATATAACTGGAAAAATCTTTTGTTTATCCACTAAAAAATGAAACTATTTACCTTAATAAATAAATAAATAAATAAGTAGATGTGAAAAAAAGAAAAAAGAAAAAGAAAATAGTTAAGAGTTGAAAAAGTAGAATTCATCTTTCCTATCGTTTGTGATGTCCTGACAGATGCATTCCTGGATTCATAGCATCTTAGTTTCAAAATCCTGAAGGTATTTTGAACTCAGAACTCAGGAAGCACCTCAGCCATAAGTTACGTTACAAATTATAGTATCACTATAGCCATAAGTTATTTGTGCCATAGTTACAGTGAAAAAATGCACAAACTACAACTCCACCAAATACTATGATCCTAAAGTTCTTCAGAGCTCTTTGTTTCAGATTTTTTTTTTCAGATTTTTTTTTTGATTTTTTTAAATTGTTTTTGGTTGGTTGTTTTGTGTTTTTGTTTGTTTGTTTGTTTGTTTTGTTTGTTTTGTTGTAAAAACAGCTAGTGGGGTTTATAAGAGGACATACTGCCTTCTTGAATCTAGACTGTAGGAGCAATAAACAGGAAAAGTACACTCTTTCTCAGTGTGCTATGCACTCTCAGTATGGACAAAGTCTAACTTAACTGCAAAAAGAACATGAACATTGGCTATGAACTGGCAGAGGTGTTGGAGAGCGGGCAGATTAGATCACTGCCTCAGATTTTGGGAATCCTAAATCCACCTAGCATCCATTAAAGAACTGTGGATTTTGCAAAAGAAAAAAAATACAAGAAAAAATGAATTAATTTATATGCAAGAAATTGTACGCAGAGACTTGAGTTTTAAAGCAGCGATTATGTATTAAAATAAAACCAAAATTATCCAGTATTAAGTAAAAATATAAATATAACTCAGATACTTGGGATCAAACACTAGGTACTAAAGGCAGCTGCAAAGCAAAGATGAACAATTCTGCTCAGCACAATTACCTTGATTGCAGCTAATCTGGTTTGGGTTGCTGCATGTGTATGTATGTGTATCTAATCTTACATAAGGGCTGATGCTTTTCCTGGCTGAATTAGGTCAAAATACAAAAGACAAAATAGCTAATAAGTAAGGAACATTATCAAAATTTTAAATCCACAATTGTACTCTAAATCCACAAAGCTACTTCTTTGATGAAAATTGTTTATTACATGGCTAAGTTCTTAGCTAGAAGGCATCTTCTGGGCTTTGAAGATTTTGCCATAGTCTTAGAAATAAAAAATAATAATAATAAAAAAAGAGCAAATTGCTGTGCTTTTCTGTAATTTTGTAAAACAGGGTGTTTCAAGATAAATTATTCTAGCGGACGGTATCTGTCTTGTACCACAAAGTACATGTAAAATACCTGTAATTTAGTCATTTCAGGGTATGCATGAAAAAAGGTAATAAACACAAACACAGCCATACTAGTTTGTAGACATGCAGACTTCACAAGATAGAAAGATCTCGGGCTTGCTAAATATCTGTACCACACACCAAACTACCTAAAATTGCCTTCAAATTTAAGGTGCAATTTATTTCAATGGCATAAAGTTGTAGATAGCAGCACTAAGATACACAGACACGTTGGATGTCTCTGTGTGTCAGTGACTGAGTTGAAATAGAACTGATTTCTATTTTACAGATACAGTTGTATTTAGGTAGAATATACAGAATGCATGGGTAGATATACGCTTGAAATAGCCTTATTTAATTCCAGTTTTGCTCTTCATAATATCTTAAAGTGCTCATTTCTGTGAAATATTGTTTTCCTTCTAACACTTTCCCTTTCAAATTCACTTATTGTATTTCAAAATATTATGTGTTCAGTGTGGCTTCCTATTGTTGCTTCTTTCCCCATTCAGGTAGCACTTACTGGACCTGAGTTTATTTTCCTTTCTCATATTTGAAAAAGCAAAAAATCAGGTGATTGAATTGTCTTTCTTTGTGCCAAAAGCTGTGACAGGAAGGACAAGATAACTTGAGCAGGAAGAAGAACGGTGAACTTTAAATTGCCCATTAATGTATTGAATTTCATGAGAAAGCATTTATTGCCTTGAACTCATACCACTCTGAAGCTTAAACAAGTTTCCAGGAAAGACCTTTTCATAATGGATGAAGATACTTAGCAACTTGCTATGATTTTTCTGTTTTGCTAATATATTGTAACAGCACTGTTGTAATCCTCATGATAGACAATTTCTTTTAAACATGGAATAGAAAGCAATTACTTCTAAGATTGTTCACATTTCTTAGAGTGTATCACAATTTTTGTCTTCAAAGTACTTTGACAAAGGGAGTCACACACATTGTCCTTTTTGAAAATCTCAGTAGGCTCCTATCTGCATTGCAGAGCTCTTATACATCATACATAGTCATAGGAACACTACAGGGTCAGCCCCAGGCATGTAAGAGAAATTGGGATTAATCCAAGAATTGAATTACACTTTCAAAATGTTAATTCATTATAAAAAATGTAATACGAATACAAATGCAATCCTAGATATTTCTTTGAAATCCAGAATTGCAGTTGATGCTGCTCAGTGTTAGAGTTTGGATAACTTTGTGAGCTCAAAAGATAGTGATAAATTAAATAGGGTGAATCATTTGATTATGCCTAGGTGGATGTTTACAACGTGCTGCACTGGCACAGAGAAAAATGGGAAGATAGACATGGAACATGATCACGGCAGCTTTACTTTCTTCAAATTCAGAAGAACGATAGCAATGAAAACTGTGTTTGGATGGCCAGGAACCACAAAACACTGGATTGAGAATGTATGAAGGAAATAAGTATTGCAGAAATGCTGATAAGACTGAACATCTTCCTTCAAGCAGAGGTCATGCTCAAGGAATAGGCAAAGACATCAGAAAGATAAAATCATAGCGTGTCCAATTATTTTGTCACAGAGAAGGGTAATAGTCTTTACAAAGAGATAACTATCTTGGCGCCTGTGAATTTTCCTGTATATCTGTTAAGCTACAGGTTTTGGAGCTTCCTCCCTCCCCACCACCAGATGCCTCTGCAGGTCAGTGCTGTGTTGCAGCTCTGCAGACTGCTGTTCCTGGGAACAATGCTGTTTCAGGAGCAGGGATCCAGAAATGGCATTTCAGTGTTGGCTGGGCCAACTCCCTGGCTCTAATGTGTTGTTTCCAGAAGCAATGCCTCTCACATATGTTTCTGCATGGCAGACTGGTGGGTCAGAGGGTAAAAGCATGTTACCCAGTGGGTGGAAGCAGATAATGGGCATTTTATTACAAACATAGCTCTTTTTTTAGAGCTGCTATTCTCAAGGATTATTCAAGTGACCTTAGCCATGATTTTGATTTCATAAAATGGAATTGCAGCACTGTTCATTTCCATAACTGATTATGTATATGGGCAGTATTAAAAGATTTAAGAGATTAACCTCTTAACTGCTACACTTCTCTGAATAAAAGGGTGATCTCTTTTTACACTGCCCATCCCGGTTACAGAAATTAACAATTAAAATGGAATGAAAGGTGGTTCATATTTCTGACACATTTAAACTAATCCAAAGACAGTGAAAAAATTAAACACTATCCTCTTGTTCAAACATCTATTAGTCTTACTCTGAAGGACTGTAGAGATACAATGGATCACAACCTGTTTAACACATTTTTTTTCCAAACAAAGAAATTAGCTGCCCAGAACACATAAAATTTTCTGTTTAAAAATATGGAGAAATGTTTTCTGTTTGTTTCTTTGATATATTCTTCATTAGAGTGCTTTTCCATTTCCTGGTTCAGTAGAATAAATCAGTGTGTGCCACTCTTTCTATGACACCATTGCTGATCTCAAATGCTTGGACATGTTCCAGGTCTCCAAGTACTTTATATTTTCCTTCAGCCTTCTTTGCCACACATGGTAAGTCACTTCACTTTGTAAAATATCAGTGTGGATGCTAAATAACTTTTCCCTCCCTTTTTATTGCCCACAGTTCTCACCATAACCAAACAAAAAAAAGGACAAAGTTCTTGGAAACAGTGGAACTTATCACTCTTTCTAGAAGACCTTTCCATTCCTGATTTGAAGTTAAAGTGAGACAAGCCAGCAGATCTAAAAGTGATTGCACTTCACTGGACTACAATATTGTTATACTTAAAGTCTGGACTGCAAGTCTGCATTTGAATCAATATAATGTATTGTTATTTTTGTAATATTATCTGTGATCTTTCCTTATACTAAAACTTCTGTTCAATGTTGCTGTTCTGAAATCTTCTTCTAAATCCAGACATTCTTATCAGCATACATATAATATACTTATGCTACATATAGATAAACAGATATTTATCTTAGAGAGGAAAAAAGCCTTGCAGGTATTCATCTGAAAATAGGTGGCTGTGTCAGATGCTGTTGGAAGGAGGGAACAATAGAGATCAGAGTATGCCAGGCTGCAATTGCTTTCAATGACAGATAGAGTGTGATTTCCTACATTCAAGTAATGATTTAATTAAACAAGTTCTAGTAGCTCAAAAGAAAAAAGTCTTCAAAATTTCAGTACTCTTGCCATCACATTTTGCCTTCTGTCATACTCCTAAAATGTGCTAGGTGGACTGGCAAAAAATCATTTATTGGGCTTCTCTTCATGACTGTGATTTAAATGGGAAGTCAGCTTAATGCAACCGTTACCAGTGATCCTAACTACATAACAAAACATCGTTTTGAGTATCATAATTATTCGTTATCTAAATCAATGTCTTTTTTTTTTTTTACATGGGAATGTTTATCATTTTTGAAGATGAAATATTAGCTTCTTCCTCCTTCTATGATTTCCTTTCACTTGTGTTGATAGTCTCTGACTTACTATCTGTCCTGTCTTCAACCTGTCGATGGATACTTCCCACATCAGAACAAACATTGCTTCGCTTCCATTGCTGTACAATGTTTGGCCAAATAATGACCGTATGGACATTTGCCCCTAAAACTCCTACACAGCACAGAAGCTAACAACTTACTGTAATACTGCATGGCCCTAATTTGCTTGAGCTTGAGTCTGAAACTCATTCTGATGTTAGAGAGCAAAAACACAACTGTCATCTACAATGTCATTTACATCTTTATGCAAAAATACATTTCTTCCAAGCAAATTCACAGAATCAATTCTATCATATTCCCAGCCATACTGGATGGGAGAAGAATAGTGCCTCTTGAGCTCCTCATTCAGTAACAAGCACAGCAACTTTCAGAAATATTTGTGAAAAAAACAACGTCAGCAATAATATTGCCTTTCCTTACTAGGACTGTTAATTTAGAAAAACACATGCTTCATTATCTTATTGAAATAATTGAGAATACTACCTGCCTAATAAAAAGATGTGTTCTTAAAAAATGCTTGTATGTTCAGTCTCACTCAGCTGAGTGAGAACCTAAGACAGTTAAATGTACAGGAAGGAATTTAGTAGTTTGTTAACAAGATAGACTATACTGTGCTATGTTTACCTATGCATACACCCTTCCATTTTTTTGCAGTAATAAGAATTTGATCTTAAAAAGGCAGAAGAGAACTTGACTAGTTTTGAGTAAAAACTCCAACTGAAAGTCAACTTGTGCCTTATTTCTACCTATGAGAAATTGGTGAGATCATTTAAGTGAATAATTTTTCACTGATTGTTATAGTCTGTATTTTAGTCTGATGGTCATCAACAGTGCCAAATATTTACATTCACAGGCTATTCATACACAAGAACTTCATTGTTCTGTATCAATGTCCTGTAAAACAGAATGATGGATAATCTTTCCAAAAACATAATGAAAAAGCTGCATTCTATTTAAGAGAAAAAGAAATTAAGAATGGTTGGTGTATATTGTATCAGAATATCCTACAGTTGTCTAATGAAGTACAAACTGTGCCAATCAAATTCAGTTTTGATAAACATCTGCATATATATTTCACTTGTGAAAGATCACTTACAGATCATGACAACTTCATTTCTATTTTTGCATACTCATTCGACGGGTAATGGTTGATTTCTGAAGTTCTGTCAGCCTGGAAGCACTAGGATCTTTGGTATTTTATATTGCTTAAATTTGTGACTGGATGGATTTCATCCTCTCAGTTGTGAAGGGAAAATTTTGTTACCTTTTGAGGCTTGAGATTTTACTTATGCTCATTAACAGCTGGGTAGATCCCTCAAATTCAACAGTTTATTCAGCTTATTCATTTACAACAGTTTGTGGTAAATTATGAGGAATTTGGATACTTCCTTTACCCTGAGAGGAACAGGAGGAGTGTTTCTAGCTCTGGATTAGATTTGATGAAAGAAATGTGACATGGCGTTGTGCAATATCTCACTTCCTGCTTGTAATAAACGGCATGTCCTGAAAAGACAAAAGTGTAACACATACAGGATATATGTGTATATTTGCAATTTACAAACTAATAATATGAACCAGGTGCTGAGTTCTTTGGTTGTAGTATTTCCAAATTATAAGAATATAACCAAAATCTTGTCAAAATCTAGGTGAAATACACTCTTTCATTATCTAATCCACCCATCTACCCATATTAACAGAGGACTCTTTGGCATACCTTGGGAAGAGTCTGATCCTTCAGAAAAAATAAATAAATAAATAAATAAATAAATGAACAATAAATAAATGAATGAATAAATAAATAAATGACCAGGGAATATTGTGAGGAACCAACCGGAATTCTGAGTCTTTGTCTGCTGTCTGTGAAAATATTTATTTATTTATTTTCCCAAACAACAGAGAAGCAAGCACAGTCACTACAGGCAAGGGTGCCTGTACCTACATATTTTATGTAGGTAATCCCATACATTACAGTTCAGAGAAAATTTTAAACATAATTTATAGATTTTTGAAACTGTGCATTTGCAACAGAAATGCTGGCAGATAGTTAACTTTCATGCCATGAGCAGAGCTAGTATTAATTCAGATAAATTCACACATGTAAACACCAGAGAAACAGGTGTTTACTAGAGTCTCTGCATTGCTCCTTCTTGATAATCTCTTGTTTTGTTCTCTAAGACTTCTCCAAGAAGGGCTAGTAAACATAAAAGCTACAGAAAGTGTGTCCAATCACATCCATAGCATCCCACTGCAGTGCAACAACCTCAAGCACAGCGAAAAATAAAATGGACATCTAGTAACCCAACATAAACTAGATTTTTAACTAACTCCATAGCTGAAAAATAAATCTGCTGTAGTTGTTCATTGTATTAAACCTTTTACTTTTACCTAAAGGGTATAAACAACTGTGGAGTGTCATGCTGAAAAGCATTAATCAAAGTCTTCTGTTCTCAGCTAGGCTTGTACTGTAAGGGCAAGGGAGCATTGTTTGGAAACTGTCATAGAATTAAATTTTGCCTTTGTCACACCTTCGAAAGAAATATTTTGAAATTGAGAACAGGCAACTTAAATTATCAACTTCTATAAATCTCGGTAAATTTTAGGATGCACAAAATTTGCAAGAACAGAGCAGATAGAGATTAAGAGGAAAGACAGCTTTTTAGCTGTTAAACATGTTGCCTACGGCTTTTTGTTTTTCTTTTATTTTAGCTCAGGTTTTTCCTTTTACTGCCTTGTTTTGTATTCCTTGGCAATGTCCTCAATTTTTCATGATCTCTCTCTTCCTTACCTTATTTACTTCTGAGGGCGGTTAGCACGCATAAATGTAACAGTTGACTTCACTTATGTGTTATGTGAATTTTGTAATTTGAATGAGTGTCAATGCTTTTTTAGTACATATAGACCAGGTTTTCCCTAAAACAACCACCAACAAAAAAATATCTATTAGTTGACATCACATTCCTTGGCTTTGTGTTCTGTGCTCTTTTGTCATTAATAAATGAAAATCTTTGCAGAAGATTGAACATCCAAATCAGACTCTGAATAAATCAATTTTATGAGTTTCAATATAAAAATCACTTTTTGAGAAATGTGCCCACACTCATCAAAATATATTACCTTGTTTATAGGGCCAAATCGCAACTACTCATGCAGATTAGACAGAAATTATCAATATTAAGTATTTTTTTGTGCAATCCTCAGAGGAGAAAAAGAACAAAAACTGAGTTACTAAACAGTTTTTAACAGTAAATCTATGAAAATTGCTTTAATTCTTCTGGAGATATTATACAAAGAGAAAAAAAAAAAAAAAGGAACAACAAAACTAATATCAAAAATCCTCAGCCAGCACTCAACTCATGTTACTTCTCAACTCACTGCTGTGAAGATGTGAGGATTTAAATCAGTTAGGAACTTGGCCCTACATTTCTCAAATTATATTCTTTTACATTGATTATTCAGCACTAATCTGCATATTTTCAGCACTAGTCTGTATATTTTTTCCAAACTCAAAACAGAACAGATTTGATGGGAGGAGAGAAGGAAGAAGACAGAAAGAACACAGTTAAAGTGATTGCCAAGCTGAGAACAGGTTTACTGAGGGTTGGGATACGTCAGTAGCTCAAACAATCTAAAGAACAGATCCAAAGGTGTTACTGCGCAGATTAAAGAATCATTGTGTTACAGAAAGTTAAATTTAGCTCTCTGACATATATTTGTTTTCTAAAGTGTAAGACAGTGAGGATGTAAAAAGCACAGCAATTTCCTGGTAAACAGATTGTTTGTGATTAAGTAACTTGGACTAACTCCTATGCCTTTTATTCATGAGATCAGTCGTATTTCTTTACTGGCCCCAATTCAGCAAAGCATTTAAATATGGGCATAAATCCCATTGATTTCAATGGAATTGACACATATGCCTAAATTTAAGCACACATTTAATCTCACTGCTAGATTGGAAATAAGATACATTCCTTATACAGTACTGTGATTTGGCTAACAAGATAGCATTTTGCCATGTTAATATGCAGCACTAAGCACAGCTGCGATTTTTGTGAAGAATGAAGTGAGACCACATGGATTTGTAAACCACATGCTTTAAACTACTGGTTTTTTTGAGAAGTGACTATGGACTTTTCTCTAGGTACTTTCCTCCTTGGATGCTAGTGGAAACAAAACTAAAGCAGTTGTTGAAATGATGTGTCTGAAAGCCATGATTGCACAGTTGAAGATATCTATAGATGAATATATTACTGATTTTACATTTCACTTTCTACCCCAAGATCTCATGTTGTTACTGCAATTTTTGCAGTTTGCAGTATTTTACTGTGCATATATATTCTGTTATGCAGACTGTCCTGGAGAAAAGCAGACAGCATACAAGTTTTTCTATAATTCTTAGAGTAAATGGAATTTTACATCTTCAAAACATTTTAGTAAATCTTAATTAATCTCTCTGCAATTATGAGTGCTCACAAAAAAGGTCAGTGATGATACACTGCCAAGTCTCCAAGTGGTTACCACAGTTTCAAAGTGTCATAAATGCATGTTTTCAAAACTCTCTCTCCTCCACAGACCACTTTGGATTACGTTAGGAACACTTAGGTTCACCTTTAGAAAGGAATACAACCTTTTAAAAGCTTGACATTCTTGTGAATCAAAATTATCAACAGTGCAGAAGAGAGAAAAATAGATGCAAATCTTTCTGAGAAACAATGGCTTTGGAAAGTTGCTTCAGACAAAGTTTTTGGATGAGTCTATTTGTCCACTATTGTAAGATGGTTGGGTGTGGTGTATACTTTTTGAATCATCTTCCAAAATGATATTATTCCTTAGATTAACAATTCCAGCTAGACTTTACAAAGCTGTTGGAATACAGTGGATCTTTTTTCTCTTTCATGTCACTCTTAAATGTATTCTCCTCAATATATATAAAATAGATTAGTAATTTTTATAGCATAACATCTTTATCCCACACACCTTTGTCCATGATTTTCGAATCTAGCTGTTATTCTATTTATTTACATGGTAAGTTTTCTCTATTTAAGCACCATTCTGTCAATGACTTACAGCATGGCATTGTTATTGAATAATCAGTCACAATGACCAAATTGCCACTTTGCCAAAGAATTAGATGGTTTCTCGCTCTCTTTCACATGCACTACACACACATATACGCATGTGTGCACACACACTTCAGACCCAGTGAGTATCAGAAATCTGAGTCTTTCTGACTTGGTCCTCCTGCACGACATGTCCCACCATGTTTCTTGGTCTCAACATCATAGCATGGCTCCCCTTGTTACCACTAGCTCATCAAAATCATCAAAATCTTCCTCCAGTGTGCTTACTCTTGGAGCAAGAGTGTGACCTGATAATACCATGGACAAATCCACAAGGTACCCAACTGTTGTGCCTCCAGAGTCGTGGGACATTGACTCATCTTCTCTCACTTTCCATCTGATTCATTTCAACAAGCTGAGCGCAAAGAGGGTTTCTTAATCCCAAAGTATGTGCATTGCTTTGTTGTGCAATGCAGAAAATGTATTTTCAAGAGTAACACAGCATAAAAAACAGGCTATTGTGTAATGATGCTGTGGAACTATATTCTAAATATCTCCATGCACTTCATGTGTCTTTTGTAAATCAGCTAACCTCACAATGCTGAGTAGGAATAACTGTATATGAAATGACAATAAAATATTCTAGAAGTCTCTTTTGGTGCAAACAATGTCAGTTCATTTCTTTTTCCTCGGTGTTTTATTCTCATCTCTGTGGAGCTAATGAAGTTAGGGGTAAATTTTTTGCTCCTTTCTTTGAAAGTACTGGTTTTTGCACAAGCTGAGGTAACACCACCCACTTCTGTTCACGCACAGATTCCTTCAGATGCATACCCAGTGAAGCAAAACACTGGTACCAGAGTACCACTCCCACAGCTGAGCAGAAATAATGGATTTTACTGTTATGATTTTAATCATACACATTGAACTGTATGTTTTCAATTAAATCATTTAAATCATTATCTGATCTAGATTATTGCAAGGATTTCTCGATAGAAAATTATTAAAAGAGCTAAAGTTGATTGCAGTTTTGTTTTAACTGTATAGCTTGGATAAATACAAAGTTTAATTAATAAAAATGCATTTAGATGTTAGGGAGCACTTTCTGTTATCTGCAGGTCATTTTCATTTTGATGTGCCTTTTTGGATCACCACTCAGGGCAGTATTTCTCTTCTGGATTGATTCTGGGAAAGTTTCTTAGTTTGTAAGATGGAAAGTGTTTTACTCCTATGCATTCTTACTTGAATTATCCTGCTACATAGAAAATGCCTAATACTAATACATTATATTCAGGTAGGTTCCTCAGCATTACTTGATTAGCTCTTTAAGTCAATAAGCAGTCTAGTACATCAGTTGTCTGTCCAAATTACTTACTTGGAAGCAATTAAATCTGATGCTGAGGTTGTGGTTTCATAAGCATTTCCCTGGTAGGAAGCAGCAGTTTATTTCCCTCCACGCCTGGTTGCTCATTTTCATGCAGAGAACAAAAAGCAGCGAGTTGAACTTGAGCTGAGCTAGGTTAAACGTAATATAGCTAAAATCAACCATACTGCTGTTAGCGCAAGGAAGAGGTTCAGGTCACTGTGCAGCTGATGGAACAGCAGAGGTGTGGGGAGTGGTCCCACAGCTGGTATGAAGAGAGAGATGGCCACTGAAGGACTCCTTACACTTCAGTTTTTGCTGAAGACCCTTCAACGAAGTGGTGTTGAGTAAATGTTTGAATGCATTGTGTTTTTTTTTCCTCTGTGCAGTAGTTAACCATTTTAAAAGGTAAAGAAAAGCTAAGAATATTCTGAAAGTTTTCAGCAAATCACTGAAGAGAAATCACCACTAACAATGTTACTCTGCCAATTGGTCCCACCTATGTGCCAAACTTCAAAACACCCAAAATTCAAATCAAAGAAGAAATCTGTTTAGTAGTCCTGAGGCGACCTATGTGATACACAACATTCAGTCTTTGTCAGGGGAGATGACTTTTCACCAGGGATAGCGAGTCTATGGAAAGATCTACTACACTATAGATGCTGTATGTGAGCAGCACTCTGCACACCGTCCTTTTTCCTGGCTTCTTTGTGGGTCATAGAATCATAGAAACACAAGGTTGTAAAGGACCTACAAGATCATCTAGTCCAACCATCCTCCTATCACCATTACTACCCACTAAGCTACTAAACCATATCTTGTAGCACCTCATCCAGATGCTTCCTGAGCACTGCCAGGGACAGTGACTCCACTACCTCCCTGGGCAGGCCATTCTAGCGCCTGACCACTCTGAGAGAAGAAGTTTTTCCTTTTATCTAATCTAAATTTCCCCTGGCACAACTTATAGCCGTTCCCTCTTGTCTTGTCATTAGTTATCTGGAAGAAGAGGCCAAACCCGTCCTCATCACAACCTCCCTTCAGGAAGTTGTAGAGTCGTTGCATAGCATGAAAGACTTTGCATCTACATGGCCATCCAGCCACGATGGCTATTCTGTGAAGTGCCAAGGTGTTTGAAGAATTCCAGAAGAGAGGATGACATTCTTGGAGGGAAATCTCTACTCCTTGAATGAGCCAAGATAAACTCATGATAAAATTGCAACTCAGCAACATATTTTTCTTCTCACACCCTCAGAGACCAGCAAAATTACTGAATTATTAAAACTTTAGAGCAAACTCACAACATTTTTCAGATTCCTAAACAAAATATACAGCAGGTGTGAGTGATATTTCACTGCCTTCTGTCTGTCTTTCAGACATGTATCATGAAACCCTCCTGTAATTATCACAGTGCTGTGTAATAGCTGACCGGCCGGGGTAGAGAGCAAGTGTAAACCAAAGATATATCCAGCCATAGTTTCAAGCATCATGAAAAAAACAGGGCCTAGAGCAACAAAACAGTTTGTTACAGGAACTGAGCTTCAGTCCATTAGGTTGTGGGAAAAAAGAGGAAAGAAGGGTAAAAATAAATAAATTAGCAACAAGAGGGAAAAGCAAAGGAGAAAAAGAAGAGTTCAAGTGGATGAAAGTGATATGTGGGGGATGAGGAGAATGAGGAAGCGAGACCCAGATCTCTGTGGGGGTCCGAAAGCTCCATCAAGACACAGCCTTGGACGGAACGGCCTCAGGAGAAGAACACCCTGAAGCTTGTGACCAGACCATGGATGAAGTAAACAAGAGCAAGGAAGAAGTGAAACATGGCTGTTTGCTAACTGTGCTGTTCTAAGAATGGACTGTCTGTCTGTGGTACTAATAAGGAAACTGTGTAAGACATACTGTGCCGTCTTGTGACTATGTTACCTAATGCTATGTTACCAATTTAACTTTTAGTGGAATCTTCCAGTATTTCTGTAACAGTATAAAAGGTGTTATTAGCCTTAGCAATAAAGAAAGAAAGGAAAGCAAGCATATACAACTAGAGGCCTCTGTATTACTTGCGCGCGCGCGGCGACAGTGATATGGTTTTTAGAAAAGTCTTCCTCTCTTGCATTAGCCCAAAGGCATTCCTCAGCTCTATGCCAAATATAGTCATTGCTAATGAATTTTTGCTTCTATCAAGTATACCTTTTCTACTAATACGAGATCATCTGTATCTGTCAGAGACAAGACATTCCTTGTCCCTTTGTGAAATATAAAATATTGTAGCTAAGTGCATATGCATAAGTCACTCTGAAAGTAATGCTTCCTATTTATTTCCGTGAAGATTACAACAGCTAGGAAGAGCACAATAACACTATTTGAAAGAGTAAATTCTCAGCTACAAAACAGTATTTTTCAACACAGTCACCGCCATTAGCTATGCTCGTAAACATCTGCACCAGCAGAGGTAACCTGCTGTCGTCACAGCTGAAACACACCATCCATCAATTCACTATCCTCAGATCTACTGCTTGGTCTCTAGAAACGTTCAGGAAGCATTGATGAATATTAGTGGGTGCCATTTTTTTGTACATGAAGGAATTCAGCTACACAATTTTGCTTCATATGCACTTCCATGTGAAATGTCCTTTGATCAGACTGCCCCTCTGCTGCCATCTGTTGCACAACAACAAAATGTAATGGATTATTGCTGGGAATATTCAACCTCTACTGCCGTACCATCAACATTCACCTCTGAGGTTGTGGGCCAACACAATAAAATAGGAGGCATTCCTTCCAGAGCAGCCCTCATGCGTGGTCTGCTAACAACTTAAGATAGTCAACCTCTGTGACCATATCTGAGTTCTTTTCTCTGTTGTTTGAGAATAAATTGTCCAAAACTTCACAGATATTTCTCAAATGTGAAACTTGTATCTGCAGAAGTTGTTTAGGGGTGTTTTTTGCATTTCTGCAGTAAATCAGAAAAAAATACGTGCAGCATTTTATTTGCATTGTTTTTGAAAGCAATTTATGGGGAAACAAACTTTTCTTTCTTTAAACATATTTTTATAAATCTATGTCCTGAGTTTTCAAGGGTCTCAAACCTCCAGTCTTGAGCAGATTTTGAGTAGGGAAAAAAACAAGGCGGATTTTTTTTTGATATTTCAGTTATCAGAAACTTCCTTTCTGGACAGATTTTCAGAATTAATGGCAAGTCCATGTGCAGACACCATTTGAAAATGCTGAGAAAATATTGTTAAATACTGTTGGCTTAGCTTTGGGCATGCACTGTGCTGAAAGATTGTTCCCAAAGTTATCCTTGGGTTTTATTTTCCTGTCTTTTTGCATTGTCTGATACTATAAATGGAAGAGTACCCTATGGATCATGCCAGATGGTGTAACCAGTGGATCCTGTATTTCCAGTATGCCCTTGCCTGCCTTATAGTCAGTATATTTGTCAAAAATGTGTATGGCCTATCATGCCTGTTTGCTCTGCTCCTTTGTTCTTACACACTTAGACTCTGTTAGTGAAAAAAAAGAAGGCTGTAAAAAATACCATTCATAATAAATAATGACACTCGAGTATTGTCACTCCACTTTCTTAAAGCAAGTAGGTATAACACAAGATGTTCATAGGGCAGCACCATATTTTCATCAAGTTATGAAAGTGGAAGATGTCCAGGGAAGGTTATTGCCAATCTGCCATCCGCAGTTACAGACCACACACAAACCATCAATAAATATGTGGTTGGTTAGTTTAAGGAGGGAAACTTCTCAAATGAAGATGGAAAGAAGGCTCAGGCTTGAACATAGAATAACCCAAGAAGTCCTTGTCAGGGCAGTTCCTGACCACTTACCAAGACAAACTATAGTAGAAGGCTACCCAGAAAGCCACAAACTACAGGAAATGATAAATGTTTCACTGTATTTCCATCACCTTCACAAGGAAAAATGGAATTTGCCCAAAAGAAATGAAAAAAAATCATTAAAATGTGTAAAATGCTTTCAGATGACATCGTTTTTTATTTAATTGCACCAGATTAGATAGTCAAAGTAACTGTCAAGATAGGTTCTTCTACACATTCAAAAGAGTTCAGAACTAAAAAGCAGCTGATGTGATTAAAATAGAGTGAAGGAGGCAGTTAGAACTAAAATATTAAAGAAATCTTCAAAAAGAGGAAGTCTGTCAAAACAGGAAAGGAATGGAAATTAAGTTTGGTGAGTCAAACACAAAAAATTCATGATGGATACCAAAACAGATTTTGAGGAACTACTGGGGCACTTTTTCAAGCACTTCAGAAGTGTGATGCATACCAGAGAGTCACTGGGGCCAATAGATAATTGGAGGTGAGCTGTTGTCACTGCAGAAAATGAATTCCTTTTGAATTTACAAGCAGCTTTTGACACAACCCTTCAAAGATTCTCAGAAGGAATTACATTATCATGTGCTTATATAGATTAAGAGTTAGTTGAAAGATAGGCAATCCAGAACAAAAATAATTGGTCAGAGGAAAGGGTTATCAGCCCATACCAAAAGGGTTCCTGTCATATGACCTATGTTGCATAACAATAATAAAAGTACAGGAAAATCACATGATTCTGAAGTTCTCTTAAAATCACATCAATGATGTCAAACCATTGTGTCACAAATCACTGTGTAATGGACGATGTGTCCAGCATTCAGATGTTGTATACCATTGGCTTCTTTTCTGGGAACTAATTAGCTGATTTTTCAAAATATGTTGGTACATAGTTTTCTGGCACAGGCTAACAAATGTTATTTCTGAACCAGAAATGTCCATCCCATTCATAGAATCTCTGCAAGAACCTGTGATCCCTGCAATATGAAAAACAAGGATTGCTTCAATATTCCCAAGAGTCTTGTGCTGGCCCAGCCTGTGATCACAGCTGGCCAGTGCACAATTGCTCCTATATGAGTATTTTGGTTTCAGCTGGGGCAGAATTAATTTTCCTCATTTTGTCAGGTGTGTTTTGACTTTAGGAGTAAAACAATGTTGATAACACACTGATATTTTAGTTGTTGCTGAGCAGTGTTGCCCAGAGCCAAGGACATTTCAGATTTTCAGCTTCCCATATTGTCCTGCCAGCCAGGGGACTAGGGGGAGCACAAGGAGCTGGGAGGTGGCAGAATCAGGACAGCTGACCTAAACTGGCCAAGGGAATATTCCACACCATATGACATCATGCAAAGCACTATAAAAGTGGAAGGAGTGGGAAGGCGCGAAGTTAGCCAGGGGAGCATATCAAAGGGAAAATAAAAAAAAAAAAAGTAATAATAATATAATAATTTTATATTATGTTATCACTTTGTTTTTTTCCTAAAGCCAAAGCATAGCATCATACCAGACACAGATTACCAATTCTCTCTGCGCTGAAACCAGGGCAAGGAGTAACCTGAGGCAACCTATATTTCATCAGTCATGTATTACTATCATCTTATTGCATTACACTATTAATGGAAAGGCAGCATGGTCCTAAGCTCCCTCCTGCAGGCACTGGCCCTGCCTTCTGAGGCACCTACCTCAAGGTGATGCTTCATTTTGTAGGTGGAAAGCAGGTTGTATGGTAAATACTAGAGTAGGAGCCTTTGGGATGGCTGAGATTCTGAAACGCTACACCTCTTTGATCCTTCGAAGATGTTTCCATGGCTAGGTGTTACCAGTGAAATACGAACAAAGAAACTGAGTACTCTTGATCTGTTACCTTCACTGGGTAGCTTAAGACAGTGGTATATAAATAGCCCAGCTGTTCCAATTCAAAACCCTAAAGGTCTTGCTCACTTACTAAACTTACAGCACATGATATGATTAATGGCCTACGAAGCTAATCTCTTCATGACAAAGAATGATATACCGTAACTTTAGAGTTCCTCACACACACATTTGAGGATCTTCATAGTCTGGATGCATGCTCTGTGTCCTGTGTCCAAATGTAATCATAACAGAGGTCAGGTCTTCAGCCTGTATGCATACAAGTAAATCAGCCAGTACTAGCAAATATTTAATCAGCTAAGGTTGGCTGACTTGCAGCCATTACAAACAGTCAAATGAAGATTTCCAAAATTTGCTCTAATATACAGGCAAGTTTCTTCTCTCCAGTACTTACTGAAATCAATCATCACTTTAAAATCAAAAAAACAACAAAAAAACAACAACAAAAAAAAAACCTCATACTGCAAGTCAACTATAAATAATGCAAGTGGATTATAAAACAGTGCTTTAATTCCTTCCCAGAGGCTTATTCTCAAATGACACCAGAATGTAAAGTGGAAGACTTCCTGCGTGGATCAAAAACAGCCATTGAAGGCATGGCTTTTCTTACTGGGATTTTAGTTTAGAAAGAGATAGGAAGGTACAAAGAACATAATAAATTGTCAGGCCCTGTAATTTCACCTGAAATTTTTGCTCAAAGTGTTAACTAATTATCTTTCAACACTAATGTTTTTTAATATGGACAGCTTTTTCTCAGACTGACTAGAGAGGGTGAAATGAATGTATACAAAAGAGAAATCTGAAGCTTTAGTGTGCCATTTTGTTGCTTAAAATAAGCAAAACTCTAATAAATTATTGTCAAGTTCAAAAATAATTGAATTTATTCCTTTGTGACCTTTTGTCAAACTGCGTGTAATTCTGCTTCCTGTACATGAAACACCTGTACAGATAAGCCTCTTTACATGTCTATATGCATTTGGAACAATATGATTCAAACTGTGTTTCAAAGCAAAGTTTTAGCTTTTCCCTTTTTGGTGTTTACAATGTCAAAATAGAAAAAAATAAAATAATTTGAGGCATTAGGTTAGTATTTCTAGACATCACTGCTGCTCTCAGACACTAGCTGCACTTTAAAAAGAATACATATTTATAAATCTCTTCACATTTATTATTATGAAAACAGATTGTGCTCCATATAAAAACAAATAAATTCAGGCAAGAAAATTGTGAGTGACTATATATCATGGTTACTATTACCAGTGTAATATATGAAACCATCACCATAGCAAATACAAGTTTGCAAAGATACCTGGTGAATGTATTGACACAATTCATCAGAGGATAAGAGAGGCCAATGTGTTTCTGCATGACCCTTAATACTAAAGGTGACATAAACAGTGAGAAGATCAATCCAGTGGTAACTTTTAATTTAGCTGGAGCTGTACAAAACACTCTCAGAATTTTAACCTGAAGAATCAACAGTATTTTGATGTTTTTTCCCTCTGAAATTACATCCTAAGAAGTCATCATGATGTTACTGTATGGATATTGCCTTCAAAATTAACTGATTCTAATGGAAATCTCAATGTTTAAAGCTGGCACTCCTTGATGCACTTCAGCATTAAAAAGCATTATTTTATCAGATCTCTGAAAGACAGGCTCATAATTTTAAAGAAAGAAGTCTATGCAAATTCTGTGTGACTTTTCCATGAGAATCTAGAGATACCATTTTTTAATGGAAAATTTCTCATTTTTTATATCCTTTTGAAAAAGCTAATTTTCCACCCTCAAAAAATCAAATAAAAAAATCAGCAGCAACAACAAAAATCTTCAACAAGATTTTTGTGGCTGGATCATGCAGAAAATTCCAAAATACAGAATATGATATTATACAACTTTTTCATGTAAAAACTTTCTTAAAAGGGCATTCACAACACTCATTACTGAAGTTCATAGAAGAACAGAATCTAAGAATGGCTTAGGTAGGAAGGGACCGTAAAAATCATAGAATCATAGAATGGCCCGGGTTGGAAGGGACGCCAAGGATCATCAGGTTCCAACCCCCCTGCCACAAGCAGGGCTACCAATCTCCAGATTATGTACTAGATCAGGTTACCCAGGACCCCATTATCCAGTTCCAAGCCACTGCCATGGGCAGGGTTGCCACCCACTAGATCAAGCTGTCCAGAGCCCCATACAACCTGGCCTTGAACGCCTCCAGGGTTGAAACATTCACAGCTTCTCTGAGAAATTTCTTCCAGTGCCTCACCACCTTCTAAATAAAGAATTTATTAATAACATCTAATCTAAATCTCTCCTCTTTTAGTTTAAAGCCATTCCCCCTTGCCCAACCACTATTAGACTGTGTAAAAAGTCAGTCTGCATCTTTTTTATAAGTTCCTTTTAAGTACTGGAAGACCACAATGAGGTCTGCCCAGAGCCTTCTCTTTTCCAGGCTGAACAAGCCCAGCTTCCTCAGCCTTTTATTATAGGAGAGGTGCTCCAGCCCATTAACCGTCTTCATGCCCTTCTCTGGACCCACTTCAGCAGCTCCACATACAAGCTGTAGTATGAACCTTCAGTTGTTTAAAATCTTCATTATGTCTAGCTCTAAGCAAGACTGGTTATCCTTCTAGTTTAATCCTCCACTCTTGAGATAGATACGAGTCATGGCTAATGTTATTGAATTTACCTAGATGGTTAGCATATATAAAAGTGAAATATGAAGTGTGCATTACAGGAAAATATTCAGCTTTTATTTCACTATCCAGTACAATCCCACAGAGGTAAAACCATTTTTTTTTTGATTTCCAGATTTCTCAGTACTTAAACTTTAATTGGATATTCTTATTTCATGTAATGCTGTAACAATCCCTTATATTTGGAATTATTTTTATCAATATAATTAAAAATTACCTACTAATTTTTTTTTGCTAACTCTTATGGAAAATCCTTAGAGTACTTAAAATAATCAGTATCACAGCAAGCATTTCATGAAAAAATTGTCATAGTAACAGTATTTAACCAAAGAAATTGATATATCAAATAAAACAAACTTAAGATGTAATAATACACTTAAATAAAAACAAGTTTTCCTTTTTGTTGTTTCGTTTTGTATTCCTTTGTCTCCCATTATCTCTTCTATTTATATGTTGACAGAACCAAGGGCAGAAGTCAAGCTAGCAGAAAGATTATTAAAGGAATGTGTAATTCTGTTTTGGGATAAAAACACATTTTTGGTGGGCATACCAGATGACACTGCAGGAAACTACACTTGAGTGAAAAATTGTAAAACCAATTATGAATACTTTTATCAACATTTTTATGAGGCCTGTTATTCTACAAAAGAAAAGTTTCAGTCGTATCCCACAAATTCCCTTCCATACTGTATTTTTTTTTTCTATACTGTCACAAGAGCAGGTACCCTGTTAGACCTGCACAGCTGATATGTGTTTTGGTAGGTAACATGAGCAATACCTCATCATGAAAGATTACCTCCTGACTAATGATGATCATTATAAACAGCTGGGTGTTATATGACTGTGTGGATGATGGTCCCACCTAGCTGACAGACCACGCATGTTTTATCTCATGTTGCCTTTCAAACCATGCATAGAGTTAGACAGATTTGGAAGAAGTTTAAGAAAGTTATGATGAAGGAAACGATGAATAGTGGGCTATTAAATGATACTGCAAGAAATAAAGCATAAATACAGGTCTTTATCATGATCTGAGTTATCTATGACAGAGAAGACCTTTTTGAAGCTGTTTTTGGGAACTAAGAAATGAACTACTTGACACATAAAGACAACAAGAGACTTCATCCAGATTCCTATTCTTTGGCCTGTGGATACTGCACTGAAATATTCAGCTGAAATCTTAAAAAGTGTTGCAGAAGGTTTTGAGTATAATTTTTCAGTATTTTCACCACCATGCAACAGATCCTATGCAAGACATTCACTGACTTACCTACACTGAGAATTCTGAAACAAAATTAGCTTTTGCTTTTTCTTCCAATGTGTTGAAATTGGGACAACCCATAACTTTTGGTTCTATCATTTTCTAGAAATACTATTTTTAGAGTTTCAATCAAGCTGATTATTTAGGCAAAGCATTCAAAAGCATAAAATATATATATATTATTTATTGTTTCTTTTTCTTTATGTCTTATTTGATTTCAACAATCCACATTATTTACATTCTCGAGACAAAGTCTTGGAGCAAACGTCATCTATTGATTGGAAAAAATGCATTTATATTTTTGACAGAGCTTTCAAGAAAGGTGGGGCTGTTCAGCCTGGAGAAGAGAAGGCTGCAGGGGGACCTGATAGCAGTCTTCCAGTATCTAAAGGAGGCCTACAGGAAAGTTGGGGAGGGACTTTTTACAAGGGCATGTAATAACAGGACAAGGAGTAATGGCTACAAACTGGAAGAGGGTAGATTTAGACTAGATATAAGGAGGAAATTCTTCACTGTGAGGGTGGTGAGACACTGGAACAGGTTGCCCAGAGAAGTTGTGGATGCCCCCTCCCTGGAAGTATTCAAGACCAGGCTGGATGGGGCTTTGGGCAGCCTGGTCTAGTGGGAGGTGTCCTTGCCCATGGCAGGGGGGGTGGAACAAGATGATCTCTAAGGTCCCTTCCAACCTGAACCATTCTATGATTCTATGACTCTACTGTACAATTTTCAGCCCATACTGATTCTTCACACATTTTCTCCTTGGACTGCATGGTACTCTAGCAACCATCTTAGCGTAAACTACCACCATCACTGTCAGTGACTAAGCAATACATACAATTTCCAGCAGTCAAATCCAACAGTTCTGACAACACTTAGAATGTTTTGGTCTGAGATTATTATCTAAATAAATGCCAAATACTTTTCTGAGTATTCTTCATTGCTGTTGTTGAAATCAATGTTGTTGGGATTTTTTTTTTTGTTTTTCTACTGAGAAATCTAATTTCAATATCAAGTTTGTACAAAAGTAAAAGTAATCTTTATGATTGACCTCTCATTTTTATTTACTCTGGTGTACAGTTATTATTGGAACTTAGAATCATCTAGTAATAACCTCGTAGCCCTTTAAAATGATCAAAAGAAGATACTTTTATTAAAAGTCAAATATATATATGGTAGATTGTTTTGATAGAATTTAAATATTATACGGCACTCTCTAGGCCTATTATATGTAGTGGGAAGACTAAGTCAACTTCTTTGTTGGTTGACTTGATTAACTGATTTGATTTGACTTTATGTATATGGGTGACATTTTTGTCACATTGAGCTGCTATATACACATGCATGTAAAAATGCATTCCTTTTCCTGGTCACTGCTTTTGAAAACTCTTGTTTATACATGTGAAAAACATATTCTTTGCAAGTCTGGTTATTGGCACAGGCCTGCACAAATTAGCAGTTCATGTATTCAGAAGCGTGTTTGTGTTTTACAGTGACCTTGCCAAGCCCATTTCTGGAGGCTTAAGTGAACTATAGCAAATATTTTAATATTCTAACTCACTCTTTCCCTTCATGAAAGTTAAAATCTAGATATGTGGAATTTTTTAGATTTTCCAGCACATATTCAAAATAATTTTAAAAGCCTTTTAGGTTTTGATGCATACTCAAACTTATTGATGGTAACATTGACAAATTATCTAATCTTTATAATTTTCCTTTCCTAATTAATCCCATGTAAATCTTTTTTTTGTGAAGAAAAGCAAACGCAGAAAAAAAGATCTAATTTTGGCTTATTGGTCTCTAATAAATGTTACATCTGCAAATCCTTAATTTTTAAAAAATGAATGTATAGTAATCAGGCGCCCAGTTTTAGACATTCACACATTCACACTTGTTCATTATTTTCTTCTTTCTTTCATTCTTACATGCTTTCTTGTTTCTTCCTCTCTCTCTTTTTTTTCTTGTGGATTCAGGGAAGATCTTGGCATAATAAACTTCTTAGATTATCTAGACATCTCTGCAACTCTACTGATTTTGTGGCTCTTTTTGTTTCCCACCATTCAGTGGCATTATTATCCTCATTAATTTTGAACTTGAGCTAAATTTGAAAGCAAATTTTATTTGCAGTTTCACAATAAAGACTACAATTGAGAGGCAGAAATTTTGAAAATTTAAAAATCTCTTTGTTTTTCTAGGTGTACTCTACTAAACACATAGTAGGCGATCATGCTTTTTCCCACACTTAAACTGGCACCTTGGCTAGTAATTATATGTCCTTCATGAAGTGAGTGTTTTTTAATCTAGTTATTGAAAATTGACACAAAGCTTTTTGCTCTTTGACATTCACTGTTTTTCTTCCATCTATTAGATAGATCCACTTAAAGGAACGAAAAAAATCTTTCAGTTGTTTCATACACATGCACATAAATGGAAGAACTTGCCCTGTATTCCTAGTGCTCTTGGACAAATTATACAAGTAGAGTCATAGCAACTGCTGCAATTATTTCTAGTGGAAATAATGTGTTTCAAAAATTTAAGTCTAGGTCTGTTTTTATAAACCTAAGATTTGTAAAAGATGAAATGCCTGAAACCTACTGGTGTGGGCCTTTGTGCATACATGCTTTCGTCTGTTATGTGATCCTCTTCTCCTCAACATCCCACAAAGCAGAGTAAAAAGGCACGTGTGCCAACACTATCATTCACAGAGAGCCAACCAAAATTCTATTGTAGCTAACATATGACTGTTCTTGATCTCTGTGGAGTTTCCCACTAATCGGCCTGAAGTTTGGGTAACTGTCCTTAGGCAGGCTGTCAGAAGAAGTCTCTGGTGGCTGGAAAAAGTGAAACATCTCTCTTGTTTTCAAGAAATAGAGATAGGAAGACTTGGGGAACTACAGGCTGGTGAGCCTCACGTCTGTGCCTGGGAAGATCCTCCCAGAAGACACATTAAGGAAAATGTGTGTCAAGAGGGTGATCTAAGAGAGCCAGCATGGCTTCACGAAGGACAGATTGTGCCTAACCAATCTGGTGGCATGCTATGGGGGAGTGACGGCATTGGTGGACAAAGGAAGGGCAACTGATTTCGTCTACCTGGACTTCTGCAAACCCTTTGACATAGTCCTGCACCACATTCTTATTTCTAAATTGGAGAGAGATGGATTTGAAGGGTGGGCTATTTGTTGGATAAATAATCAGTTGGATGATCACAGCCAGTGTTGTGGTCGACAGCTCTATGTCCAGGTGGAAGATGGTGACAAGTGGTGTCCCCCACGGGTCTGTCTTGGGACCAGCACTCTTCAACATCTTTATCAATGACATAGACAGTGGGATTGAGTGTAACTTCAGCAGGTTTGCTGATTACACCAAGTTGAGTGGTGCAGTCCTTATGACAGAAAGAAGAGATCCCATTCATAGAGACCTGAGCAGGCTTGAGAATTGGGCTCAGGTGAACCTACTGTGGTTCAACAAGGCCAAGTGCAAGGTGTTGCACTTGGGTAAGGGCAATCACAGATTATCCATATTTTTCCCAGTACAGACTCAGAAGGAACCCACTGAAAGCAGTCCTGCTGAGAAGGACTTGGAGATTTTGGAGGATGAAAAGCTGAACATGGGTCAGTACTGCATACTTGCAGCCTGAAAATCCGACTGTATCCTGGGCTGCATCAAAACAGGGGTAGCCAGCAGGGAGAGGGAGGTGACTTTCCCCCCTCTATTCTGCCCTCATGAGACCCCATCTGGAATACTGTGTTCAGGCCCAGGATCCCCAGTACATGAAAGATGTGGAGCTGCTGAAGTGGGTCCAGAGAAGGGCATGAAGACGGTTAATGGGCTGGAGCACCTCTCCTATGATAAAAGGCTGAGGAAGCTGGGTTTGTTCAGCCTGGAAAAGAGAGGGCTCTGGGCAGACCTCATTGTGGTCTTCCAGTACTTAAAAGGAACTTATAAAAAAGATGCAGACTGACTTTTTACACAGTCTAATAGTGGTTGGGCAAGGGGGAATGGCTTTAAACTAAAAGAGGAGAGATTTAGGTTAGATGTTAGGAAGAAATTCTTTATGCAGAGGGTGGTGAGGCATTGGAACAGGCTGCCTGGAAAAGTTGTGGATGAGCCATCACTAGAGGCATTCAAGACCAGTTTGTATGGGGCTCTGGACAGCCTGATCTAGAGGGTGGCAACCCTGCCCATGGCAGCAGGGTTTTTTTAAAGTCCTTTCCAACCCAAGCCATTCTGTGGCCCAATGCTATAATTTTTTCACTATCATTTTAATTCAAGATTAGGCAGGTGAATGTTTGTTACTTTTGCTAAAGTTTTCCTCTGAGTATGCTGCAATTATTAAAGCCATAGGTTTACTTCAGCAAAAATGTAGCATAAAGTATGCGAACTCTAGCGACAATATGGAAGACAAAGCAGACTATGTAAGGATCTGCATAGATCAACATGTTTGGTAATGGATTTCAGAGGAGGAGAGGAGAAGAAACATTAAAACATAGAAAAAATGAACAAGAAGATCAGATGCTTTCAGTGGCATTGAGTGATAAAAGGTCACTTTGAGGAGTTCGTCAGAATATTTTACAACATCATCCATTGCAGCTGGCTATTTTCTCCACTGTAAGAATTGAGTGTTTGCTTATACAAGGGCTGTTCCAAAACTAATGTCTCCTAATGTAGGGAAACAGTTGATCACAGCATGAACTGATGATTGAGCACATGGTGGAGGGGCGTGGCTGGCCTGGGGAATGCTGATAGATCACTTCCACCGGTGACCAGAAGGGGTGGACCTGGGGTGGGGTTGCCCCAAGCTTAGGTAAGGGCCAGCCAGGAAGAGGAAGGAGCAGCTTGAGGAGCTTGAGACCAAGAGAAGATTGGTGAGAAGCCTGAGAGTGAGAAGGCTGGAAAGGAGCCTGAGAAAGAAAAAGAAGATCAAATGGTTTAGTCATAAGAGTCTTGGGACTTTTTCCGTTACACTTATGTATCATACTGACCCATAACATCAGAGGTAAATGTTGGTGGTATGACAGTGGGGGGTGAACCTTCCCACCAACATTCCATTGTGTTTTGTTGCCGTGCAACAGATGGTAGCAGAGGGGCAGTCTGATCAAACAACATCTGGCATGGAGGTGCGTATGAAGCAAAAGTGTGTAATTGAATTCCTTCATGTGGAAAAAAAATGGCACCCACTGATATTCGTCAATGCTTGCTGAACATTTCTAGAGACCAAACAGTGGATGTGAGCACAGTGGTGGTGAGAGGTGCGTTTCAGCCGTGGTGACAGCAACAGTGGGTGACCTCTGCGGGTATAGATGTTTATAAGCATGGCATGCAGGCTCTTGTTTGTCACTGGCAAAAATGTATAGCTAATGGTGGTGACTGAAAAACAGTGTTTTGTAGCTGAGAATTTGTTCTCCCAAATAGTGTTATTGTGTTATTTGTAGCTGCTGTAATTTCCATGGAAATAAATAAGAACCATTACTTTCAGAGTGATGGTTCTTCGGAGTGATGTATTTCAGAGTGATTCTTTCAGAGTGATGTATGTGTGTCTTATTTTACAGAATCATAGAATGGTTCAGGTTGGAAGGGACCTTAGAGATCATCTTGTTCCACCCCCCCTGCCATGGGCAAGGACACCTCCCACTAGACCAGGCTGCCCAAAGCCCCATCCAGCCTGGTCTTGAATACTTCCAGGGAGGGGGCATCCACAACTTCTCTGGGCAACCTGTTCCAGTGTCTCACCACCCTCACAGTGAAGAATTTCCTCCTTCTATCTAGTCTAAATCTACCTTCTTCCAGTTTGTAGCTATTACCTCTTGTCCTGTCATTACCTATCCTTGTAAAGAGTCCCTTCCCCAGCTTCCCCGTGTTCCTATCTATCAGTAAACAGTCATGACCAGGACTCCTCTTCTTACCTTGTAACTCTTTAATTTCTTAAAACTCTTTGATGAGAGGCTTTGTCAAAAATCTTCTGGAACTCTGGCGTGATTATATCATGTAGACCACTCTTGTCAAGCTTGCTTACATTTTCTGTAGTTAAGAAAGGACTTTTCTTGACAGAGGCCAAACTGACATTTTGAATTTTGGCCTGTAATGAGATCTTGCGTGATATTAAGCACCGCATAGTGTTTCTGTTTTCTTTGCAAGCTTTCTAGTAACCTGTTCCATGAAACAGCCATCGTGTTAATTGTCATCAGCTTGAGATAATATCCTGTGTCTTGCTTGGTCATTTGCCCAGTCAACATGAGTATAAGTCTCTCACCACAGCTGCTTTACTCCCTTTTAAACCTTTCTTATCTCCCTTGATGCATCATAGCTAATGTCACCATTTCATTACTCAGCTTCTGCTTTTTCTTCATTTGGGCAAAGATTTTGTTAGTATCATTTGGTTCTGTGATCTTTTATCACAAAGCACTAATCCACACCAATTGTGGCCTATTCTGTATTTTCTATTTACTTCACATTTCAGCACTGCTGGTTTCCCCTGATTGTCTTCGTTCTCCAGGTTTTTGTTGTGCTTACAGTGGTGTCTTCATGCACAGCTAGATCTTCTAGTTCTTTTATTTCTTAAATTTCTATCGTTCTTTTAAATGATACTTCATTATCTATTCCTTATTTGAATAATTGCACCCTCCAAATTGTCCTGCATGCAAGACCTTATATCTGCATCAGTACCAGAAGCTACCTTGAATCATGTATTTTTTCATTGTTGTCATTTTTCCCCACATTCAGAGCTTAGATGATCACTCATAGTTTTTCTGATTCTAAACACCACAGCCTGATTCCATAATGAATCAGATAAGTATCTTCTTTCTGGTTTGGTTCCCTTTTTTCTAGCAGTTTTCCTTTTTTCAGATGACCCTTTATCCCCTTAATCCTCACATAATCTTCTCAGCTAGGCTTTAAACAGTGCTGCTGTGCTTTTCTCTTTTGACTTGTGTGAGATCTATGGTTAGAGGCGGAAATTTTGATCTAAAAAATTCAGTAAACAGCATGTAGCATCGCTAATATTGCCGTTGAACAGTGAAATAATGAAAAAGGGGGTAAGGAGGGGAAGAAGATAAATTCAGGTTAAGAAGTTTGCATGCTGTCCTGAATTGTTAGGTTCTACCCTTGTCTCTGCTGTTACTTTTACCTTCCTCCATAATGTGACAGATATCTTCCGCAGAGAGCAGTTCAGAGGCTGCTGATTGAGATAGAGAAACAATTGGAAAAATGTACCAATCATTTAAAAAGAGATATCCAAGTTCACCAAAAAAGGAAAAGAAAATAATCATATTTCTCAGAGACCATCTGAGTTCACTTGTAAATATTAACATCTGAAACTGAGACTGAATTGAAAATTGATATTGGGATAGATTCTATGCAGTCCTTCTCCAAACAAGAAACAAAGTTGCAGTTTTCAAACTTGTCCTCATTGTCTGTTTTGTTTTGCTCCTGTTGTCAATTTTTTTATCTAATATTCCAAATCCAAAAGAATTTCAAAGTTGTATCATGAATTCTTAGGAAATTCTTGACAGTTAAAATTACATTCACATTAAATTCACTTCTCCATATTGCTACCAGTGGGGTATACATATTCTTTAAATAAAAACCTGAATTGATTCTCATTGTGATGTTTTTCTCCAAGCGCAATCCATGTTTGTCACAGAACCAGCACAGTGCCTGCCTGTGCCACTCCATTATCTATGAGCTATTAAATTTATTGTGCCAGCTGAGTTGAATGCCATTTGTACATTAGACACTTTGCTTAAGTTTTCTGTCTAGAACAGGCGAGAACCCAACATCAATTCTAATTCTAACTCTAATCTGAAAATAAACCTTTATGCTAGGAGGGGTGGGATGCATAAAATGTGTCATTGTTCTACTTCTCAGTGTGAAATCAACTTTAAACACTATAATTTAAGAAAGCAGCTGGTGAGGAAAAAAGACATCACGTCTGTACAGTGGAGAAGGATTTCTGACAAGTTTTTTCTGTATCTACAAAGATACTTTGAGAGCTGAAATCTGGAAAGAGTTCTGTTACTAAGACGTAAAAATACAAGTGCCTTAGTGAATTAAGCTAGGAAGGGTGTGCCAATTTCCACTTAGATAATTTTCCCCTCATTTTACTTCTCTTGTCACAAAATTCCTAATTGGTGGATGGTGCCCTAGTTACAGAAAACTTACTTAACTGATAAAAAATGCTCTTCTGTAATAAGCTTTTTATTGTCTTATGAATACTAGGTCATCACTGAACTTGCATGTATAGTTTGTCACCCATGAACTCATCTACTGTCTCATTCAAACTTTAAGTTTGAAGGAGAAAAAACAAAGGCAAACAAAATATGACTTAAAAATCTAACATTTGTATATTTATCCTTCAGCAGATTTTCTAACTCTTTAAAATGTTCTTCCTTATTCCTTCTCAATATTGGAAAAAAAAAAAAAAGATGCTTTATCCCACCTATTGCAATCTTTTTCACCACATGAATCAATCCATGTCTCTCTCTTCTGTGTTGACTTTGATGCTATTACTTATAGAATCATAGAAATCATAGAAACGGTAGTTTGGAAAGGACCTACAAAATCATCTAGTCCAACCATCCTCCTATTACCATCACTACCCACTAAGCTACTAAATCATATCTCATAGCACCTCATCCAGACACTTCTTGAACAGCACCAGGGACGGTGACTCCACCACCTCCCTAGGCAGGCCATTCCAGTGCCTGACCACTCTTTCAGAGAAAAAGTTTTTCCTTATATCTAATCTAAATTTTCCCTGGTGCAACTTGTGGCCATTCCCTGTTGTCCTGTCAGTAGTTATCTGGGAGAAGAGGCCGACCTCCTCCTCACCACAACCTCCCTTCAGGAAGCTGTAGAGCATGATGAGGTCTCCCCTGAGCCTCCTCTTCTCCAGACTAAACAATCCCAGCTCCCTCAGCTGCTTCACATAAGGCTTGTGCTCTAGACCCCTCACTGGTTTTGTTGCCCTTCTCTGAACATGTTCCAGGGCCTCCATGTCTTTCTTGTAGTGAGGGACTCAAAACTCAACACAGTACTCAAGGTGCGGCCGCAGATGAGTACAGGGGGATGATCACCTCCCTGCTCCTGCTGGCTACGCTATTTCTAATACAGACCAGGATGCCATTGGCCTTC
>WBMW01003764.1:0-20308 GCA_013396635.1 Penelope pileata
GGCACACGTCCCACTCTCAAGTCTTTCGTTTCTGGAGCATGGCTTTCTCACTTCTTTCGTTGGCTTTCAGGGTACCATGAGCCCGCTCGATAAGTGCCTGACCTGCGGNTTCAGGGTACCGTGAGCCCGCTCGATAAGTGCCTGACCTGCGGGGGTGGGGGACGGAAAGGGGGATGCAGAGGGCGCAGCGTCCCAACACGGATCTGGCGGATTTGAAACGGCATTAGTGATTGGTTAAAAACAGTGAAGCACGCGTTAGCAGTCCATTTCTAATTGGTTACTGGCAGTTGTTGTGAAGTGAAATATTTTTGAGCAAACAGTTCCTGTTATCGCATTCTGGAGTCATTCTTATCTTTGACTGTTCCTATTTTTGGCTGTTTTCTGACCTTGTCTTCCGCACGTACGTCGTGCATACCAGCATACCCTGCGTTGCTCAGGTTAACCAATTTATGTCCTCACTTTGCCAAGAACTCCTCCACATTTTCTATAAAACACCATGTTCACCTTTATAACTTTATAAATAAAATAGTCATAATAATGTTCAATATTATAAAAAATTAAGAAGTGAAAATTTCTCCACCTTCACACCTGTTGGTTTTACTAACCTAAGCTTACTTAGGGTTGTCACTCAATTGAAATAGATTAGATACTTATGATTAACTACTTCACTGCGATCTGAATTCTAAGTATGGTTTGACACCTTGTGCACCGAAATAAATCCAGCGTGTTCCCTGAAAGGAAGTCTTTAACAACAGGGAATAAAGAGAAAAATCTTTTAAAATTTGTCTAAGAAAATGTGCCTCGACTACTCTATGTTTGCTAGATGAAGATACAGTAGCTTCTTTAGAATATGATCAAGAGACTTCTCTCCACAGCAGAAATGTGCTACAATTATACATTACACTCTGCCAGTCATTCCCAGTGATCCAGTGAATGACAAATATTTAACACATCACAGTACCAGTGGGAATGATAATGCATAATGTACTTGCTATTTTTATTTCACAAAAAAAAATTGAAAAACTCTTTGTTTTTATTTATTCCTAGAAAAACATAAGGTGCTTCCACAATCAGCACCATCTGTAAAGGCAATTCCTGTCTGACAATAAAAATAATCTAGCAAAATCCAGCCAGCTTGGTTGTTCTATGTAAATTTGTTTCTTTTCCTCTATAAGAATTTGTACATATGTTACTTTTCTAGGGGAAAAAAAACTTTGCCATGGTATTGGTGTGTCACTGTCTCTCAGGATTCAGCATAATAAATATAGGTGTGACAATTAATGATTTCTCACTGTGTAAAGCTACTGCTTTGGTCTCCTATTTTCATACTGGGGTAGCAGTTTGCAAATATGATATTTAGTACCACTAATATTTCTTGAGCATATCAGAAAAAAGACATTCCTTAGAGAATATTAAGAGCAATCTTTGTAAAATCAAGTGACATCTTTGCCAGCTTTTCCAGACAGAATATCTTCTGGAACCTGTTCGTTCTCCATTAGTATCATTAACATTTTTGTTCTATTATTTCACTTTTTTGTGGTACACTGAAGTCCAGTGTTCTTTCCCTCTTAAATTTTATATTTTTTAAGAGTATTTAAAAAATACTCTTAAGTATTTAATATATAAATTATATAAAATTAAGTATGAACTTAACTTCTTAAGTTTATATATATATATTTTTTTAATATTTTATCTTATATTTTTTCCTTCTTAAATTTTACCAGAAATGCTGTAACCTTTATTTAGTTAATACTTATGTATGGACTAACATATATCAAAAATTCAGTTTCTGCAGTCCCATGTCACTGTGGGGCCCCACAAGCAACACATGCCTAGAGCTGCAGAAGAAATCTCAAAGCTCTGATACATTTCTGAGCAATGTCCACGGACTTGGCATGGAGCACCTTCCTCCTCCCAAGTGAAGCAGGACATGGAAACCAAGTCACAGAAACAAATTCCCTTAGAGAGTAATGAGAATGTCATTCAAAGCAAATGCAGACTGTCACTGAGCTGCTGGATAGGACAACAGACCCTCAGATATGATAACTTCACAGCACAGATATGGAGTTTATGGACCTTCAGGTGATACAACTTGTCCACCACTACCCTGTCCCAGACATCCTGGACTGCATGAATCCCACCATGGTATGGTGGATTACTTCTAAAAGGCAGCTAAGGCAACTCCAAGCAGTGCCTCTGTTTTAGAAATAATTCCCTCTTTTCATTAAATTGTGCTGACTCAAGGAGGTCATTTGCTCCTATTCACAGGAACTTCTTAACTAAGGACTTGGGGGTACTGGTAGATGGTAAGCTGGACATGAGCGAGCAATGTGCCCTCGCAGCCCACAAAACCAACCGTATCCTGGGCTGCAGTAAAAGCAATGTGGCCAGCAGGTCGAGGGAGGTGATCCTGCCCCTCTACTCTGTGCTGGTGAAACCTCACCTGGAGTACTGCATCCAGATGTGGCGTCCTCAGCACAGGAGATACAGGAACCTGTTGGAGCACGCCCAGAGGAGGGCCAGGAAAATGATCCAGGGGATGCAACACCTTCCATATGAAGACAGGCTGAGAGCTGGAGCTCTTCAGCCTGAAGAAGAGAAGGCTCCAAGGTGACCTGATAGCTGCCTCTCAATATCTAAAGGGGAGCTATAAGAAAGAGAGGGACCCTTTTTAGTAGGGTCTGTGGAGATAGGACAAGGGGGAATGGCTTTCAACTGAAAGAAAGCAAAATTAGGTTGTATTTAAGGAAAAAGTGTTTTACAGTAAGGGTGGTGAAGCACTGGAACAGGTTGCCCAGGGAGGTGGTGGAAGCCCCATCCCAGTAGACATTCAAGGTCAGGCTGAACCAAGCTCTGAACACCCTAATCTAGCTGTAGGTGTCCCTGTACATTGCAGGGGAGTTGGACCAGATGGCCTTTAATGGTCCCTTCCAACTCAAAGGATTCTATGATTCTATGGAGGTAGATAGAGGCCTGTGAAGGGTTAGCTTTGTAAACTCCATTCCCCCTAAACTCCTCAAACTGGCTGGTGGCACTAGGTGCTGGGTATTGAGGGGCTAGTGGTGGAAGAGGTCAGGCCACTGGTACCTACCTCATGGTCATCACCAGTATTTCCACACAGAGCCCCCAGGGAGATTTCTGTCTCCTCTTGTGTCCCTGCAGGAGCAATCAGGGCAGCCTGGGCATAGAAGCCCCTCAGGGAGCCCACAGGGAGTGGAACTGGGCAAGACCAATCCTTGGCTCAGAGAGTCACTCCAAAGGCGGGAGAGGCTGCAGTAGGCCTTGTGGAAAGTGCCTCAATAACCTCCAAGCTCCAAGAGCCAGGACCATCCCCAGATCTCCTGATGCCACAGGATGGTGCTGTGGCACTGGCGTGACAAGGGATAGGACAGATGACTGGGTGCCTCTGGTGCAGGGGCCCACAGGGCTCTGCCCACAGGGACATAGTCACAGAATCATTTAGGTTGGAAAAGACCTCTGCGATCATCAAGTCCAGTGACTAAGTGATGGGGAAAGGAACACTGAAATAGCTTGTTTGTGGCCCCCCAGCTGCTAGTGCTGGGGGTTGGCTGGGACCAGGGCTGGCCCAAGGGCTGGATTTGCATGGTCCTATGGTCAGTGTGAGTGGGGTACACTGGTTTGGTGCTTAGGGCAGTAAGATCTGATGTTGAATCTAGTAGGTGATAGGTAATAACAAAATTATTAATGGAATGGAAGGGTGTATTAAAACAATATCCTCAGCAGCACTGGTGGTAGAGAAATATCAAAGGATTGTGTTAGGAAATCCGTTGACTGGAAACACCCCATGTGATATTGAATTGAAGCTAACTGCATCGTAACTGTTAATAGTTCAGAAAGTTTGGAAGTATGAATTGCTGTTGCTGACATAGGAGATCATACTCTTGAGACAATGCAAAACCCTGAACCAAGCTGCTTTGCTACTGTAACCACATGAAGTGGAATCACATCATGACTGCATAGAGGCAATCCGAAGTTAAGAAAAAGTAAGAGCAGACCTTGTAGATACACATGCCAGCTACAGACTTGAAATCTTTTGCTGATGATCATCTATGAGCTGGAAGGAAGTAGTGTAATATGGTATGGCGAGATGACTCAGAATGAGAAAGCAGAGCCTGTTTCTCAAAAATATAGTGCTCAAGAAGATGTGTAGACAGCTCTGAGAGAAGCCTGCAGAGAAACCAAGAGAAGAAAGCAACCATCTACAAGGGCTTCTCCAAAAATCATAGAATCACAGGGTCACAGCATGGCATTAAAGATCCTCTAGTTCCAACTTTCCTGCCATGGGCAGTGTTGCCAGTCACCAGATCAGGCTGCCCAGGGCCCCATCCAAGATGGCATTAAATGCCTTCAGGTATAGGGCATCCACAGCTTCTCTGGGCCTCATCACACTTTGAGCAAAGAACTTTTTCCTAACATCTAACCCGCATTTCCCCTCTTTCAGTTTAAAGCCATTCCCCCTTGTCCCATCAGACCATGTAAAAAGCTGGTCCCCTTCCTGCTTGTAAGCTCCCTTCAAGTATGGGAAGGCTGTAATGAGGTCTGTCTGGAGCCTTCTCTTCTCCAAGATAAACAGGCCCAGATCCCTCAGCTTTTCCTCATAAGAGAGATGCTCCAGCCCTTCGACCATCTTTGAAGTCCTCCTCTGCACTCTCTCCAACAGCTCTACATCGCAGGCCTAGACACAGTACTTCAGATGGTGCATTAGAAGGGCAGAGTAGAGGAGAACTACTCACCATTGTTTTCCTGCTGGCCACCCCTCTTTTGATGCAGCCCAGAATACAGTTGGCCTTTTGGGCTGCAAGAGCACACTGCTGGATCATGGGCACCTTTTAATCCATCATAAACTCCAAGTCCCTCTCCACAGGGCTACTCTACACGAGTTCTTTATCCAGTCTGTACACATATCTGGGATTGCCCTGACTCAGGTGCAACACCTTGCACTTGGCCTTATTGAACCCACTTTTCAAGTTTTTCAAGCTTGTCCAGGTCCCTTTGGATAGCATTCTTTCCATCTACTGTAACAGCTGCACCACTCAGCTTAGTGTCATTAGCAAACTCAATGAGGATGCACTCAATCCCACTTTCTATGTTACTGATAAAGATGTTGAAAGGCACTGGTCCCAAGACAGATCCCTGGGGGACACTGCTTGTAACCAGTCCCCACCCGAACAAAGATCTGTTGATCACAGACCTCTCACTGCAACCATCCAAACAATTCTTTATCCACCAAATATTTCAGCATTTAAATCCATATATCCCCATTTTAAAGATAAGGATGTGCTGGGGGACCATGTCAAAGGCCTTGCAAGAGTTCAGGTAGATGACATCAGTTGCCCTTCCTTGATCCACCAATGCCCTCACTCCATCACACAAGGCTGTCATGGTGGTAAGGCATGTTCCACTCTCAGTGAAGTCATGCTCGCTGTCTCAGATCACCTTATCATCTTACATGTGTCTTAACATATCTTCCAGGAGGATCTGCTCTGTGATCTTTCCAGGCACAAACTTGAGGCTTACCAGCCTGTAGTTCCCCAGGTCACACGTTCCTCCTTTTCTTAAATATGGGAGTGATGTTTCACTTTTTCCAGACTTCACCTGACAGCCATGACTTTTCANCACTTTTCAAGTTTTTCAAGCTTGTCCAGGTCCCTTTGGATAGCATTCTTTCCATCTACTGTAACAGCTGCACCACTCAGCTTAGTGTCATTAGCAAACTCAATGAGGATGCACTCAATCCCACTTTCTATGTTACTGATAAAGATGTTGAAAGGCACTGGTCCCAAGACAGATCCCTGGGGGACACTGCTTGTAACCAGTCCCCACCCGAACAAAGATCTGTTGATCACAGACCTCTCACTGCAACCATCCAAACAATTCTTTATCCACCAAATATTTCAGCATTTAAATCCATATATCCCCATTTTAAAGATAAGGATGTGCTGGGGGACCATGTCAAAGGCCTTGCAAGAGTTCAGGTAGATGACATCAGTTGCCCTTCCTTGATCCACCAATGCCCTCACTCCATCACACAAGGCTGTCATGGTGGTAAGGCATGTTCCACTCTCAGTGAAGTCATGCTCGCTGTCTCAGATCACCTTATCATCTTACATGTGTCTTAACATATCTTCCAGNAAAGATCTGTTGATCACAGACCTCTCACTGCAACCATCCAAACAATTCTTTATCCACCAAATATTTCAGCATTTAAATCCATATATCCCCATTTTAAAGATAAGGATGTGCTGGGGGACCATGTCAAAGGCCTTGCAAGAGTTCAGGTAGATGACATCAGTTGCCCTTCCTTGATCCACCAATGCCCTCACTCCATCACACAAGGCTGTCATGGTGGTAAGGCATGTTCCACTCTCAGTGAAGTCATGCTCGCTGTCTCAGATCACCTTATCATCTTACATGTGTCTTAACATATCTTCCAGGAGGATCTGCTCTGTGATCTTTCCAGGCACAAACTTGAGGCTTACCAGCCTGTAGTTCCCCAGGTCACACGTTCCTCCTTTTCTTAAATATGGGAGTGATGTTTCACTTTTTCCAGACTTCACCTGACAGCCATGACTTTTCAAATATGATGGAGAGTATCTTGCCAACCACATGAGCAAGTACCATCAGGATCCTGGGATGCATGTCATCTAGCCCTGTGCACTTGTACACGTTTAACCTCACAAAGCAGTCTCAGATCTTCTGTATAGTGAGAGGGATTTCTTTCCCCAATCCCCACTTAGAGGTTCGGAGATATGAGAGGCATGGGAAGACTTGATGCCAGTGAGAACCAAGACAAAGAATTAACTCAGTACCTAAGCCTTCTCCATGTCTGTCTAAGCCCATTCCCCCTTCCCATTTATCAGAGCAGGTGAAAAATAAGCAATGCTTCCTATTTTATTATGATGGCCCACATTGTCAGAAGCAGATGTTGGTGGTACAGCAGCAGAGAACCTTCCCACCAATATTCCATAAAGTTCTGTTGCCATGTGACAGATGGCATCAGAGGGGCAGTCTGACAAAATCATCAGTCCTGCCCACAACATTGTGCACAGGGATTGATGGATGCCCAGGAGGTTGTGGTCAATGTGGCCAACTGTAACTCAATTGGATGGCTCATACGTGGGTGCCAACCTTCCCTTGTGGTATGAAACAAAAGCTTCTGAAGCTGCAGGTTCAAGCGTGTGGTTATGGGGAGCAAAAACAAAATTTCTTCCTACGTTTATTTGTCTGGACTCCACTGTCTGATAAGAGGTTGACTTCTTTTTCCCTCTCATTCAGAGGTTTAGGGACACTTTACACCTCTGTGTGCAGTTACTTATTTACATGAAATACTCAACAACGTTTGTATACGTGCACAGCGTTTAATTTATTTTTTTGCTTTGCTATTTCCTGTAATTAGCACTGATAATTCAGTGGTGCCACAATCCAGCTCCCATTCACAGCTAGCCAAAACTTCCCTGAGACATGAGGAAAAAAGCATGTGTGAAAACGTCAATGTTTTAATTTCGTTTCATACACCTCTGCCACTTACATCAGTTTCAGTGTTACTCAGGGATTTGAAACACTGTGGCCAGGTGTAGGTGGTCTGCATATCAGAATTCAGGTTCAGCACAAATATTTCTGGAATATGGTTAGTAAATGTAGCTTACAGGGAAAAGATATATAAAAATATATATATATAAAGTAACGGTAGAAGCGCACAGCTACTACCTACTGATAAAAGCGCTGTTCTACCAGAAGTGGGAGAAATTGTTATTGGTGATTGGTGTGCTTCATTAGGTGCATGGAGCAGCTAAATGATGTAAGAGATGATTATATGAAATGAGTGAAGAAGTCTCAGACTTGTGTCTCTGTCTATTTAGCAAACTGAAACAGGTCAGGTACCCCCCAGCTTTCCTCACTGCAGCTCCAGATTGAGTCAATCTCACACCTGTTGCAGCAGAACAAGGTAGAGATTTTGTCCACATGATGGTGGTGGAATCAAATGGGGATTGTTTTCTCCCTCCATGGCTAAGCTTCCTTGCACAGGATGAAGTTCCTGATCTCTGATTCATTCATCTGCTGACACTTTCTGAAACAAGAGGAGGACAAATCTATTGAAAGCTTGAGCTCTTGGTTGCTTCATAGCAGAGACTTCCTGGGCACTCAGCCAGCAGCCAGTGGGGGCTGAAGCATCAGCTTTGCTAAAGTGACCCTCTGGGCTACTTCCTCCCCTTATCTCCCACTGCTGCACAGCAGGGCAGAAGGAGCCTCACCTGTGTCTCCAGAAATAAAGCACCACAACAGCAACAACGGTCACACCAGCTGAGAAAGCAGCCCCAAGCTCAGCAATCAGCACAGCCTTTGAGTTCCCTAAAAAACAAATACAGGCTGCCCATGAGCTTCACCACTTCCACCCACTGCCTGTGCCAGTTCAGTTGAACAAGGTGATGCAGGAGCCCTATCTTTAACATCTACCCCAAGGAACAAGGAGGCTGTGAGTGCCCAGGCTGCAGCGGCGCACACGGCAAGTGTAGCTGTGCCTAGTACCAGGGGCCACGACCAGGACACTGCGGAGCTGGTAGGTGAGGTCTGCTTTGGGCAGAATGAGGCTGGTGCTGAGTGTCGGGCCCAGCAGCATCTCCTGGCCATCCTGAAGCCAGAACACATTGATGGACCGTGGGTAGGTGGTGACATGGCATATCAGCTGGAGTTGTGCCGGGCCAAGTACATGAGCGAAGACAGTGGCTACAGGCTGCTCTAGGAGAGGACAAAAACAAGCCAGTGGGGAGAGTCCTGGCAGAGGCACCACTTGGCCACAGTGGTGGGGGGTTTTAGGGTGGGCTGTGCCAGAGTTGGGGTGGTCTCACCTTGTCTTACCAGAGCTGCCTTCCCATATTGCAGAAACACCTCCAAGTCATCAACACAGGTATCATTGAAGAGGACTTGTAACAGCTCATTTATGGCAGTGTAGTTCTGGAAAGTGCCCTGGACATACCGAGACAGGTTGTTGTCCCGATTAAGAAGCCAGATGTCACGGTCAATGTCATAGCTGAGGAGGTCCTGGCCATTGTAGCCCACATAAATAAAGGCCAGGGAGGTCCTGTTGAGGTAGAGTTCACAGCCTGCCATGCCTTGGACTACAAAGGGATCTGGAGGGGCAGAGAGGAAAGAGTGACAGTGTGAGGGCTGCCTTCTTGTGGCTGTGGTCAGTGTCTTGGGTGCAGTACTGGGTCCTTTCCCGACTCCTGGACCAACTCCGGTCCAGAGTGGGGATTCTGAGAACACGACGTACTCAGAGGGCACATCCTTCTCACTAGCACCTTTGTTGACCAAGTGGCTGAATGTCTGCAGGTAGATCTTGATCATATTCTCAGTGGTGTGCCAGTCACTGCGAGGCAGGGCCGGCTGCACCCAGATCTGATGGAAGTGGATGCTCCAGGTGCGCTCTTCCAGAACCCCAAGCACTATATCTTCCAGCAGATCCAATCCCTCCATCTCCACAAAAGAGGCATTTTGGAAAGCAGAGGTCTGGAGCAGCCAGATGGTGAAGGACCCTATGGTAGAAAAGGGGTAGCAAAGAGAGAAGGGAGCAAGGGAGAGGCTGAGGAGAAGTAGAAGGGTAGAGGGATAAGTTATCAAGGCTACAGGAACCTGCAGGCCTCCCATAGCCCCCTTCAGCCTTGGCACCTCCATCTCCAACCCTCTGCAACACTTATTACGAGTGGCTGCATTCCAGTCAGGGAGGAGATGTGTAGCCAGAGGACAGTGGAGGGCTGCGGGAGAGGTCAACTGGATTGGGCAGGAGAAAGGGAGCAAATTGCCTGTGGTGCCTCACAGTAGGATAGAGGAGGCTTGAGGTGAGTAAGGGGCTTCCACTTACCTTCTGGGTCTGCCCATGTCCCATGTAGGAGGAGGAGGAAGAATAGGAGATCAGACTGCATGGTGAAAGTGGTGAACCTCTAAGTTGACAGAAGCAGGCGCAGCAGGAAGATAAAAGGGCTGCAGGAGAAAGGGTGGTACACTTCCCCTCAAGGCATCTTTGCCTGGGGAGCCCCTGTGGTGGCCTGAGGTTCAATAGTTTTGTGGAACAGCCGTGTGGTTCCTTCTGGGGTGGGGCTGAACTGGGATATGGAACACAGAGATATGAGAATCAGGGAAATAAGGGTGGACCACTCGTGCCCAGAGCTCCCGGCACTGAGTGGCAACAGAAATCTCCACCCATCTGTGCTGCCACCTTTGGAAACAAACTGCATTCGCAATGATGTGACCATATTTCTCATGAGGCACATGAACACCATTCCAACAGCCCAGCATCATGCCTTGGGCACCCCATCCTCCTAAACTGAACACTGGTCCCACACCTATTTGTCATTGTCCCTGGATCTTGAGAACTGAGGTATGGTGCAGAAGTACGACAGGAAGGGTACTGTTGCTCTCCCAGTGTTGTTCCCTGAGTCCAAACTGTCATGGACTGAGTTCCACCAGCTTGTGCAGAGCCCAGTGCCTTGAAGAAGAGGGGTTGGCACAAGGGACAAGTTGGGGACCTGCCCCAGCATTTCACCCTGAGATGGCTATCATGGGCAGGGCCTTCTGCTTCCTTGTGACTCCATCTGTCTGTTCTGGGGAGAGCAAGAGGCACATGATGCCAAGTGCTCCTGCATGCTTGGCACAGTACATATGCAGGGGTTCCACTGGCTCTCGGATGTTGACTAGTGGTTTATACTGGGCTTACAGGGGAGTTATGGGGGGGATTGCTTCTCCTTGGGGCATCCCTGGTGGCAGTGCATCTTGTGCTCTCTGCTCCTGCAGCACAGGCAGGGCTGAGTAACTCTGACCATGGCCAAGCAGCCTCAGTCAGGCAGCTCCTGCTCCACAGCTACCCTAGGCAGATGGGGTCAGCACTGCCTATTGAGGAGACCTTACATGAAGGTGAGGGGCTGTGAGTGCATAAAAGGCCACGTACAGAGCTGCCATTGGAGCCAGATCCACTTTCCCAGGAGCATGTTGGGTATGGAGGCCTCTGCCTGCACTCCATCCCTGTGTGTAGCACCTACCCAAGGAGATGAGAATGCTGTAGTGTCCAGGCTGTGGTGACACATGCAGCAGGTGTTGATGTGCCCATTGGTGCTTGGCACTGGCCAGGACAATGCAGAGCTGGGAGGTGAGGTCAGCATTGGGCAGGACAGCCATGGAGGGCCTGGGGCACCTCCTAGCTATCCTGCAGCCCCACGACACTCATGGGCTGTGAGTAGAAGCTACTTATGAGGCAGATGAGAAGGAGCTGGTCTGGTCTGGGTGGACAGGTGAAGACAGTGGCTACAGGTGATTCTTCAATGAGGAATGGGATATGGTAGATGAAATCCCCACATGCCCTGCAGGAATAGAGTTAGTGGGCAGGGATGGGCAGCTTTGGGTGTTGAGGGACACTGAGTGCAGCCTCTCTGGTTCTGGGGACTATCTCTCCTTACAGTTAATGGTGTTCTAGCCATTTCCTTCCCTCTTCCCACCTCCTCTGAAGCACCTTCTTGTGTATAGTGCCAAATCCGAGGAAGCCCATGTCCCAGGCAGAAGGATGAGAAGGAGGAACAGCAAGATGATAGTAAGAAAGGCAGGCAACAGGGCCACATGCTGCCCACAGCAAGGCCAAACCAGTGGTGGCAGCGGTTGGAGGCAGACCAAGCACTCACAGGGGTCCCCACATTTTATCCAGCCCTGGCAGTCCTGGCAGCGGCTCTCCTCCAGTGGGTCTGACAGGGAGGTTTAGGAGATCCCAGAGGTTCAGGGCCAGGAACTGGGGAAGCACAGGAGGAAATAAAGGGGAAAAAGGGGCTTTGCCATGGAGTGTTACAGCAGGCCAGGAGTGGGGAGAGACTAGCCAAGGACAAACAAGCAAGGAAAGAGGAGACCAGAAAATGGTGCTGGGAGTATAGAGGTGATCCAGAATGCAACTGGTGTTCCCCTGTCTCCCTCACCCCATCAATTGCATGTTATCCTTATTTCCATTTCCACACCTGTAGGCCATGTCAGCACAAGAGGAGATGATGATGACGTCGGGCTTCAGATCCCACCCTCCTGGCTCAGTGCGATGTGAGGGAAGAGATACTGTCAGGTCCTTCATGCACAGACCTGGGCCTCCTTCCACACCCCTGTCTTGATCTTGGGGATGAAGCTGCTCTGGGAGGAGATGATGAGCTTAGCTCCAGCCTGGTCTGGGCTGTAGGCTCAGCACCAGATGCAGGCATGTCTCCAGGAAAAGGCCCTTCCTGGAGATCCTATCTGAAGTATGGGTCCCTGAGGTCTCAAGCAGAGCCAGGCTATAGGGAGGCCAAGGTGAGGCTCAACAAAGTGGCTGGGCTGGAGCAGCCACAGCGTAAGGGGTACTGACGGGAGAGATGGGGCTGCAGGGTTCTGAGTGGAGACCATTCCCTGCTGCTTTTCTTTGGAACCCTGAATTTGCAGCACTTGGCCAGGCACAATCACAAAGCTGGAACAGGGACAGGGCACCTCCAGCTGCAGTGCCCCTACTCTATAACTTCTCCAGCCCCACCATGTGTCCCATAAGGCTCATTGTAAGGGTGCGGTAGTGGATGTGTAGCACCTCCATTTCCAGGGACCTCCCTGCACGCTTCATGCGACTTGGAGCCACTTCTCCACTTCCCAATACCCCACAGAGCTGTGGGACTCCAGCACCTCCCAGAGATTACTTGGGGTTGAGCTGCAGCCCTTCTCTTCCCACTATCTTTGGTGTGACCCTCTGCACATCTCTCCCCAAGAGCCCCCAAGGTGTAGGCAGCCACACCCGGGCTCCATCTCCCCACTGTCATTGTAATCAACTTGCAGTTGCAGCTCAGTAGGATGGCCTGATCTCTGCCTGATTATGGCAGGATGGAGTGGGCAGCACTGGAGCCGCACTGGGCAAAATAGAAAGAGGGTCCCCCAGTTGAATTAGGCACCAATGCCATTACAGCACCCACTGTGTGCAGATACAACACAGAAGCCACATCCAGCCTCACCACAACATCCCCTAACAACTGCTCTTCTCTGGCTCTCCCCCAACACATCCCCTCACCCTGCAGTTTCTTTTCCCCTTTACTGGAGGTGTCCACATTGGTGGCAAAGGCAGAACTGAAACCACAGCTGAGGGGAAGTTTGATGCCAGATGCCCTGATAACCTTCAAACACAAAAGGGGCTGTGGGCCTCCTCAGCCTATAGGCAGGGTGCTCCATTACCCATCCAACCACAGCTGGGGCCAAGGTTCCCTGCTTCATGTCTGCATCTGGGGTGTTCCTGGCTGTGGTAGGGTCATGGGGAAGGCCCAGCTGGGGCTGCTGCAGACTGAGCCCTAGCACTTCGGCTCACTGAGTCAGACCCAGGGAGACGAGGACACTCAACTCCTTTCTTCTCCCTGCAGTTGCCCTACAGAGAAGTGGGGACGCTGTAGTTGCCTGGTGGGCCCAGAAATAGCACTGTCAGTCCCACTTCTCCTGTGGTTCATCTCAGCATCACCCAGGGGATATCCGGCCATGTTCACAGAACATTTCCATCTCTTGTGGCAGGTTCGCTGGAAATGAGATCAGACGGGATTTTGGCTGCTGGGAGGGGAAAGAGTGGCTTTGAGGTGGCCAGCAAGGGAAGAGTCATGAGTGGAGACTCATCCATGCAGACTTACCAGGTAGCTGTTGGCCCCACACTCCCCTCAGATGTTCGTTTGTTACATAAAAAATATATTTCCCTTTTTGTTATATGACAACTGTATCTGTGGCCACAGAACTGCAGTCTCTAGTCACTGCCTTGGTATATACTTGCCATCTTGGAACTAGAGCTCCCCAAAAGAAAGGGTGCACAGAGAAGTTTGTCATGTGCAAGGACACGTCACTCCCTTCATATGGTAGATGCATACCCTGGTGCACAACGTGCCATCTGTAGGCAGTAGGTTGCTGAACTTCCAGCAGATGTAATCTGGTCTGATGGATCCTTTGGTAAGGACAGGCTAACAGTTACATAAGCTGAGTTACATGTTCAGGCTGATGACTGGTCATCTCTTCTAAAAATGCACCTGAAATTATGAATTAAAACCAAGTTTCTTTACCTAGACTAAAATATCTTGTCTAAGGGTTAGTCTAGTTTTTTTCCAGGCACATCACCACACCAGTTGAGATATGAGTCTCTTTAGGAGTTCCCTTATACCTGAGGAGCTTTGAAATCAGGCAGGGATTCAGGTCTGATTCTGACTGTGTAGCAATGTCTGTATTCATACCCCACCTATCCGTTTTCGGTGAAAGAGTGTTGGAGCTACATTGAAAGCTATTTTTAGGAGATAACATTTTACAGAACATTCCAAGCTCCAGTTTTGCTGTTTGTAACATCTGATGTACGTCATGCTGATCTCCCAGATGAGCTATCTCTGTCAATACTTTTCTTCCTATTTATTCAGTTTCTAGTTATTTCAGGAATACTTGAATCATTGGAGTAATGCACTTTCTTAAATGCATACAGTTACTACTTAGGCACTCTGATAATTCCAGTGACTACAAGATGCTTAGCTCCATACTTAGTCAGGAATTTACAGTGAGGTTATGCTTTTAGAAAATCTGTGAAATGTATAGATAGATAAATGATCTGTATGGACAGCAGACATTGGATTGATCCCTTTGAAAATCCAGAGAGCATTTCTTGCCACCTTGTAAATATTGTAGCATTAAACTACTCGGGCATGGAATGGTAATGTAAGATTTAATCAATAACTAGTGCTTTTGCTTTACTAATTAATTTTTGTAATGCTAAATATATTCACTGAGATAACCTTTCAGAACCTACCTATGTAAAGAGCAAAATTTTTCTATGTGATCGAAAGAGTATCATTGGCTGGAAGAAAAGATCCCTGCTAAAATTTTAGCTCTTCTCATTAGGCACAGAGCTTGCATTTTGAGAGATCCTGCATATTCAAGTGTGAGAGAAAAAACAGATGAAGATTTTGTACAACTTTGTGAAGAAAGTCAAGATCCCATAAAAAAAGAGAGATGTGTTTTGATGTAAAGCATTTTAAGACTTATCTCTGAATTTGTAACCAAAACCACAGGACAAATGTCTTTGCTATCTGTACTTTATTGCAAGGCTGCAGCTCTTCAGACTATGCTCCATCCTACCACTACCTGATGCTAAAGCAGAACTCTGCTCCTAGATGGAAGAAAACGGATGGAAAATGTAACCAAAAAACAACAAAGATGACAGTGACACCTGTAGATGCCAGTACACCCTTCTATAATGGCAAATACTCCTTAGGTTCTTTCAAAAAATAAAAATGAGACAATTTACCACTACCTTGAACTTTCTTAAGCAGGGATGTGAACGTATGACTCAAGAGCAGCTTGATTTAGAAAGTTTATTTCGCAACCTCATGAGCAGCACAACTCCAGTTTAAGAAGATTTAATTTGGAGTTAGTATTGTAAACACATTTCATTGATTACTGACAGACGTTCCCAACTCAATTCCAAAAGGAACTTCACAGGCAGTTAACATTTCCTGGTGGACGGAACATGGAGCCCAGACTTGCTCACATGGATCTTACAAAAAAAGCAAAGCTATACCTGAGGCCAGTTGTAGGCAGGTCTAGAAGCTGAGCTTGAAAAGCTTCATAAATGCACTCATTCTAAGCTCTTGAATATGGGAAAACATGATAGAACCACTATATTGCTGCAGACTAGGGACCCTATCATTCTGGCTTAATCCCAGTAGCGCAGAAGCAAGAGCAAAAGCCATTTCCAGAACACCTTACACAGGGTGTAGTAGCAATTAGGCTTGGTAGCCTGGGAAGCCTGGGCTCAGGGACCTTGCTATTCATTGTCCATAGACAAGAAAGCAGAAGAGGGACAACAAGCTAGAGTAGAAACACATGCTGTTTGTTGAACCAGGTGTCTGCTGTCAGCTTCTTCAGCCACCCACTGAAATATACAATTGTCACTATTGCTCTCAAAGACCTCTTTAAGTTCTTTCAATTCCCCACTTAAACAACACTATCCACTTTCCCTTGGTCTCCAGAAACTAGCCTTAGAGCTCTGCGATGGTCACTGTGGGCCAAGATTTGCCATACGTAACCATCTTACATCTTGCTGGCAAAATCTAAGAGCTCTCTGCTCAGACATTACGTTGAGCAGCAATCTTCCATGTACAGGTTGGGAGGGGCTCTTTTGCTGCTCGTTTTTGGGATGAGATTATTTGCTCATTGCCATAGGCTTCTTCCAAGGTGTATTCTCAATTGGTCCCACCTGCTTGCTGAACCAGGTGTCTCCTGTCAGCCCTCCACCGAAAGATGCAAGTGTCACTATGGCGTTCAAAGACCTCTTGCAGATCCTTCACCTCCCCACCTGAACATCAGTATCCATTTTCCCTCAGTCTCCAGAACCCAGCCTTAGACTGCTCTGTAACAATCATTGCAGGCTGAGATGGGTGATATGTAACAACCTTATGTCTTGCTGTTGAAATCTAAGAGCTCTCTGCACAGGCATACTATCAAGCAAGATTGTGCCTTGCAGGAGAGCTCACAGGGCCCTTGTGCTTCTCAGTGTTTCTGTGGTGACATGATTTGATCACAGTCGCAGGCTTCTTCTTAGGCATATGCTCCATCATCGTCACCTGTTGAACCAGGTGTCTGCTGTCAACTACTTCCATCCAGAAAACATGAATTTGTGATCCATTCAAAAAACCAAAAAATGCTCAGTGTTGTTTACTCTCCTACAACATGCTCCGATAAGGGAGAACCTCCATGCAAATACGTCAAGTAACTGATTTTCAGCAGCACCAGAGATCTTGAGCACAGTCCGTGATTTCGATATGTAGCCAGAACTCGAGCTTACTCTTGCCGCGAATCTGCCCGAGCTCCGCCCCTCGCCAAGGGAAGTGCCATCTGTGGTATTTGACTCACCTCTAGTGGTGGCGGTACAGCAGGGCTGTGCGCGAGGCACCGCAGAGACAACGGGAAGTCTGTTTCACATAGTGGTGAGGCAACCACAACTTGGAATTTGTCATCCTTCAGATGCTCTGTGTAGTATCTTAGCAGGCCGGACCCAACAGGCTCCATTCTCAGTTGCTACATCACACTGCACTAGCGATTCTCTGCAAGACTGCTTGTGCTCCTGCATCTGCGGAACCAGGATTCAATCAGAATGCTAGGGTCTCTCCAGCAATTGAGCTGCAGCTACAGGAGGCTACTAGGCAAAGCAGTGCATTAGAATCTGAGCTCTGGCACATCCAAGGTCTCAAAAAAAAAAAAAAGTACTGTACAAAGCTTCAAGCTGAGCTTCAAATCCTCCATTGTTGTCCCGAGACAAGCCTTGCACACTGTTCAAAAATCTAAAAAAGACAATCTTTGCTACCGAGCATATGCTGAGACAGACATAAATCTCCATCCATCTAAGCCTAAACCTTCAACTCCACCGTAACAGTACAAAATCGCATTAAACAAAATTCTAGTTTTTTAAATTTCTCGGTGCCCAGATGCAAAACAAATCCCATATGAACTCATATGAAAAACTGTTCAATAGCAAGAGCCCTGGTGGGGCCTTTGATGATCTGTTGAAGATCTTTCATGTCCCCACTTAAACAACACTACCCACTTTCCCTCTGTCTCCAGAACCTAGCCTTAGAACTTTCTGTGACAATCTTCGTGAGGAAACATCTCTGCAAGGTAGAAAATGCTCTGCTTGGCACTTGCAAGCTGTTGTGATGCCTTAGGCCTCAAGTATAATTTTGCAGTTTTCCATGATTGCCAGATGTTGAAAGAAGCGCTGTGTGAGCTATCCAGCCTCACAGTTCTGCTCTGCAGGTGCATCTTTGCACGTGAGTCTCTCTAAGCCCTGCCGACAATGCCAGTGCTGAAAGCTTCATTGTAAACAAGGCAGTGACTTCACAAGATTAGAGATGTCTGGATACATTTGGTTACTCATTGCACTGAAGGAAGGTTACCTGTAGGTAACACCCACATAGAGTCTAAAAAAAAGGGCTCAGTGTCATCCAACTCTCCTGCTACATATTTTGACAAGTAGGATCCGCTATTGAAAAGTGTCAAGGTATTGATGTTCAGCATCATTCCTAGCTCCTAGTGATTGTATGACAGCTCTGTAATGACTATATGACAGACAACCATACTCAGTGAGTGACTACCATTTTATTTTTGGCTTTATTACCTTCACCAAAATCCTGTGTTAGAGTGTAAGACTTGCTCGCTTCACTTAGAATTCTATCTTAGATTGATAGTGCAAGTATAGTCTCATGGACGTAAACCGTTGACCAAGTATGGGACTAGTTGTGGTTCCAGCTGCACCTAGGCTCCTTTCCTCCATGGTTCATGGAGTTTAGAAAGCAACCTCAAGACTCAACAGGAGGGTTACCTACAGGAGACTAGTGAACTATCTTATTCAATTAGAATGTAATTACTTAACTTGAAACATCCTCTCCTGGCAAGTTTTTGTCAAGAAGTTAAGCTTTCTGCCTTATCAGTGTAATTTTCTGTCACAAACACAAAGATAGCAGCAGGCAGCTTTCCCTGGTGGTTCTGCTGAGTGCAGTAACACAGAGTAATCACGGGCAATTTTTTTTCTTTTTTCCTTAGCTGCCAAGAATTAATCTGCTAATTTACGTTTACATTCTGAAATTATGTGAAACTTCAATTCCAAGGGGAAATAGAATTTCACCTAAAATCTGTGGAATTTTTGTGTTGATATGGTGCATTGTTGTCCATGCAATGCATTTTTGTTTAGCTTTTGTCAAATTGTGCTTCAAGAGACAAATTGACTGTTTTGTAACTTTTGCTTTGTTAAACCAGGTTTGGGCAGAGCTTATGCTCTCACTTTTGCTGGAAGAGGAGCTTTGGTGGTTGGTAAGTTCTCTCTTAACTGCCTTGACCAGGATGCTAATGTTTACCTTTTGACATGGCTGGCCTTCAGCAGTCCATGCCCTTTCTGGCAGTAGCCTTATATAATTGTTTCTTGTCTTATCTTTTACTATTTAAATTCTAAGCTTTATTATTATTATTTCTTATGAAACAGGTTGTCTACATTTGTCCAAGGGCTTATCTTTGCTGGAGAGCCAATTTAATCAAATAATCGCCCTGACTTGAATTTCATGCCATATATGCCAGTCTTTGCTGTCAGATGTAGCTGGAGAGGGTATTATCTCAGGAGAGGACTGTTCAGAAACTATTGATATGACCATGTGGAAATGTGAACATGTATCTTCTGCTGCCTTCTCCTAGGAAACACTTCAGAATGTTATGCAGCACCAGTAGCCCCTAGAAAATAAAAAATATACTGGAAGTGCACTACCTTGTTTCTTTCTTTTTTGCAGAGCATTACACCAGAGCTACCAATAACAGCAACAAACAATTCTCACTAAAAAATTTCCAGAGTTAGAAGTTTAACCTTCTTAAGCTTCACGAAGTGCTATGTCAGAAGCTAATTCTAAATTAGTCTGGCCTCTGATATTTCACAGCCCTGTAAGTGAATTTGTTCAGGTATCGTTGATGAATTCAAGTGCTTAAACACTTCGTTGAGTATGGGCAAGAATTTGCCCGATGATTTTTGCAGCTTTCAAATAAACATCCCAATCTCAGTTTACAAACATTAATAAAACAGGATTATTTTTACTCTCATGATTAAATATGAGAAACATGCACGTAGGCAACTTTAGCAGTACTTAAATAGTAAAATTTCATCAATAATCTCTGACAAACACCTTGAGAACTCACTAAGAATTGCAACCACTTTCATAGAACCAGGCTGATACGTTAGTTTCACAAACACAAGGTCAAATATCCCACTACTGTTATGTTTTTATTGCTGTCCTTTTGTTGTTGTTGTTAATAAAAAATACTTTAAAAAAATGAAATGTTTCATTAGTTGTATACTTTAACTATGTTATATATTTTATATGTGGCCCAAGACAATTCCTCTTCGCTCAATGCAGCCCAGGCAAGCCAAAAGGTTGGACACCCATGCTTTGCTGCTTGTCTGGGCCACATTGAGTGATGAAGAGTGGTTTCAGGATGCATATAAAATATATAAGATAGTTAAAGTATACAACTAACAAAACTTTTTCTATACTTTTATTAAAACACTAAAAAGAGAGCCGTGAAAACATAAAACTAGTGGAATATTTTACCTTGTTTTTGTGAAACTAATACATCAATGTCTGATTCAGTGGAAGTGGTCACAATTGTTACTGAGTTCTCTAGGTGCTCATCAGAGATTTNATTCAGTGGAAGTGGTCACAATTGTTACTGAGTTCTCTAGGTGCTCATCAGAGATTTTTGA
>WBMW01003765.1:0-11248 GCA_013396635.1 Penelope pileata
CTGAGTCAAACCATGACACCAACTCTTTGCTGTCCTGATTCATTGCTGCAGAGGGATTTGAGAATTTACTTATGCACAGTCAAATGCTGGAATCTTAAACTCTTTGTTGCATACTGTACTGTTTTTGGAGTATAGTTTGTTCTTCATGGTTTTTTTTTCTGCTTTTTTTTTTTTTTAAGAAGAAATTTTTTTTAAGTTTTTGAAATCTTTTTTTTTTTTTTTTTGTTTAAGTTAACCTTTTTCTCANNTTTTTTTTTTTTTTTGTGATGCAAGTAATCCTGTACTCAGAGATAATGATGTATTATGTAACTTTATAACTCCTGTTTAGCTTCTGGTCTACGATATAGAGTGGATTTCATCTGTAATTTTTCCTTTTTGGTTACAGACATTTATTCTGACAAAACTTGTAGAATATTATTGTCCTCAGTTTTCTCATCTCTTTGTTAAAATTGTTGTCGTTTTCAGTGGAAACCACTCTGATGGAACTCTCATAGTGAAGAAGGCTGTTACATAAATACATGCACATATGCAGGAAGATTAATAGGGAAAAGAGATATCATGATTACATCAGCCTAGATCCTCATGCTGAATGCAACTGTCTAGGATAGGATTTAATACAATTCAAACATTCAATTCATTTTTTTTCACACATATGTAAAATTACCAAGATGCTGTTGGCTAGATGGAAACTTAGGTTCTATTCGAATACACCCTCATCTTGAATCATCTAATTTAAGTGAGAGTAGATAGTAACGTATATTATACCATTCGATACACATTTATGTCCTCAGACTTCCTGCCTAGGCATCTACTTCTTGTTATTATTTTATCTTTCGTTAGATTACTTAGAGCCATCATTTTACTTCTCTATCCTTCAGTTTCTCTGAAGAACTAAATTGTTACAAAAAGTGTCATTCCTTGTGGTTTATGGTCTTTGTCATTGAAATTCAACCTTTACCAGGAAGACTACGTACTAAAATCCATATCATCTAGAGATATGTTTGTAAATAGTGATATTTTGATCACCACATGGTAATAGATATTTTATTTAGTGAGCTTAACGATTGTGCCCCTTTTTCAGGCTGTAGTTTCATTATGCACCTCTGTAATATCTCTGAGGTTGGTGGGCCAAACTTTATAGCAGTATTAGTTTCACTAACCAAATACCGGTCTATATTACCTGTTTAATGGACATATCTACTGATCTAAAATGATGATCAAATGAGTTTGTTGTGATGGATGAATGAACTCAAATTACCAGCTTACTTGTAACAAGACTTCTGGATAGAAAATGACACACAGTGTTACAGTACATCACCCAGAAAATCTGAATCAATGTGTCTAATTTTTCACAAACACTACAGTTGAAAGAGAGCAGCTAACTTTTCAAGGAAAGTCCTGTTGAATGAACTTTTTTTTCAGTGTTGAAAGCGGAAGAGTTTATATGAAATTAATATGGGGGATTTTTAAATGGTCATTGTACTTAGAATTTTTTATTCTGGGATATGTGAGGCGGTCTCAAATTCTCACCAGTACTTTCTAAAATCAGAAAATTGTTTCTGGTCACTGCATGCCTGATGTGGTTATGTGAGAAGAACCAAAAGAGACATGTAACAGTGTCTCAGGCATTTATCTGTTCCAATTTCTTTTGGTTTTAACTACATTCAACTTACTCATATTCCACTTAAATGGGAATAGCCTAGGATTCTTTCTATTGCCTGAAAAAGGAAAAAAAAAAAGTATATCCATCTTTCATTTTGAGTGTTAATATGCAAAATTGCAATCAGATCTATTGTGTCAGAACAATGTCTACCTCATTTCATTTCAAAGGAAAACATTGCAGAAGAGTTAAAAGCTTTCCTGGTGCAAACAGTAAAATGCCTACAACTTTTTTTGCATTATAATTAGATTAGTTTACTAAACTAAAATAGGTGAGCTAAAAATTTTATGACTATTTATCCTTTCATCATTCTAGTTACAGGAACTCTTCCATTCTTTTTAAAACATGTATTAGTTTGATAAAATGCATCTTTTTGTATTCTAACTGCAAGTGGACAAGCAGCAGCAATGCTAAGTTTATTTGCCTCTTAGTGAACATTGCAGAGGAAAAATGTCAAGCTTCTCTTAACACTTGTCCAATTATAAGAGGACTTTTGCCACCAAATGACTATTATGACCTATTTTATCTTAGGATCTGAGTGTATACATACATACTACATATATACTACCCTGTTTTGGATCAGACAGGAGGTTGGACTTGACTCTTCCCAAAGTAATTCCTACCTCAGTGGTTCCATGACTATATGACCTGGCAGCGTCTACCAGGGAGTAGAAGAAATCAAGTTGTTTCCAAGGGAAATGAGCATGGAGCTGATGGTGAGCCCAATTTAGATTTTGTCGATTTCAACATCTGTGGCTTATTCTATAATTTATGCTGTTGAAATACATGTGATTTACCAGCATATCAAAGCATCTCAATAATTTAAGAATTTATAGCTACTCAAGAGTACATAATGATTTTTTATCTGGCTTTCAGGTCTTTTGGTAGCCACTGGTTTATCAAGTTTCATTGGTTTTTCCTATGTTGAAAGCATGAAATGGAATGTATTAATTTGTGAGATATTTTAATCAAGGTTTAGGCTGAAATAGTGTTTAAATATACAAATTCCATATTATTCTGGTAGCTTGAACTTGTGCATGCAACACAGCCCAACTAGATTTTTTTTTTCCCCCATGAAACATGTAGAAATATCATGAAAAACTTAAACAGCATCTTGTTTACAAAAAATGTCACTGTTAAAGACTATGGGTTCAGAAGTGCCACCTGGTTGTCTTTCTCTATCTTCTATTTGATTGTTCCTCATGAAAATCTTGAACTCACTGTCTACGTTAGATACCCTTTTCCTAAACACTGGAAACCCACTTCATAGTGCAAAAGCTTGTAACTAAAACAAAAGTATAGAAGATACATGCAGTAAAAAATCCTGCAATCCCAGAAGGAACCCTTTCTTTAAAACAGAAGTGCTGTTTTAAAATCAACGGTGGAAAAATTAATAATAATTGTATATAGTGTCACTAAATGTTAACTGTGAGAAATTCCTTCTGTCTTTGGAAACCTAATATTCTAATCCATCTATGTGGGGAACTTCTCAGTGAAGCAACTACCACCTTGCAGATTATAGTCCTCCCTAATAAGCCAACAGTCCCAGTAGAAGTATGTAAATAATTTTCTGGTTTAGGTACACAAAATTTTGTTTTCTTCCGTGAATTCTAGTAATTTTACTGCTTCTCTTTCCCATTTGCCTGTCCAGGAAAACTGCAAATTGATAATATAGCAAAATTTAAAGGGTAGATTTCATTATAAGCTACAGAAAATGCAGAAAAAACATTCAAGGACTTGTTTTTTGCTGATTTTTAGATTAGATTAGATTGATTAAACTATCTTATAATTTATACATGATCATTTCTCTTTGGGTGGTCATCTTTTGCAATCACAGGTACGATTACCTACTGATAACACATGAGCTCATTTTTCCCTCACAACTATTGACACATAAGGCAGAAACATACTTCTTTCGTATCTTTATTCCATAATGTAAAAATAAATAAAGGTAATAATCACAGACATTAATTATAATCAACTCTAATTTTCAGCATGCTCCTAGTTAGGTGGGTGGCTTTTAAAATTCCAGTTTTCTTGTTTGATCTGCAGTAATTCAAGCAATAAATAAATAAATATATATACGGACACCTGGTAACTGGGTGGAGTATTTTTAGCAAACATTGTAAGACTCCTACTTAATTGCTTACTGTAACTCTTAAAAAAAAATAATGAAAATATTATGAGCATGAGTAAGATCACCAAAACTCAGATATTAAAGAGAGAAGCAAAAACATTAATATATGTCGAACGAAGCTGCAGATTCAGTGAATAGCAAAATTTACAATGACTTTTATAGATACAAAATGTGAAAGCATTCTAACTTGAGCTAAATATTTGCATAAAATAGGCCTTCACCAGATACACTATCTTTTTCCTGAAATAAGATTACTGCTTAAATATGTAAACAGAATGGTAATGATTTCTTATGTTAATATGAAGCTGCAATTCAGTTTGACTTGTCATTTGGCTGCTGTGAGAGTGATGTTGAGCCCTGAAAACAAAGTCAGCCTTGCCGTTCATGCCAGGGGTATTCTATTTTCACTTTTCATGTTCACATGATTATTGTTTTTGGAACCAATAAAAAATGAGATGTTAACACAAATTGATTTCACTGCTTTTACAGTAGTGTATTTCTTCAGATAGGTTTTGAAATTTTGCCAAAAACGCAGTCAGTATTAGAAATTGATTATAATAGGAAACCTGTAAGTGCATAGCAAGTTATTTGAGAGAAATTACAAAGCAAATAGAGAGAAGAAAAAACAGTTATGCCCCAGCAACGTATAAATCAAGTTATTAAGATTCCTTATTACTCTCCTCAAGTTCTCCAGTTCTATTTTCTTCACTTTTTCACATTGTATTTGAACTGAAATAAATTTCTAATCTTTTATTTGAATATGCTTTTTTTTTTTCTTCCTAGCAATTTGGCATACTGAATTAATCACTAGAGGAAACAAGTATTGATTTTTTGTAAGTGGTTAAAATATAGAATTGTTAACTAGACATGTCTTGGGAACTGCCTGAAGGTAGTCTAGTTTTTACAGGCCTTTACATGAATCCAGAAAGTAATAGTTTCAATTAATGGTGATTATAGCCTAATACTTTTTTCTTTGGTGGATGGCAGTTGTCACAAAACAAAAGAAAAATGAAGAAAATATTCATTTTCTCCTTCTCCAGTAAGTTAAGAATATTGTCTGAATTAATTAGAATGAAATGAAAATTGTATACACAACAAAAAATAATTAATTCTATTCAAAATCTATTCCACTTTAGTTAAGGAATTCTTCCAGGAGAGGGTGATATTAAACTATAAATCTAAAGCAATCTAGTCTGCCTTCACTTGAATCTGTGTATAGTACTTTGAACAGGAAAGATTCAAAAGCTATCTATTTTTACAAATACCTATTTTAAAGAGGACCAGGGTACTGTAAGGTTTTCAAATAAACACAATATAAATTTAAATTAAATTTAAACCATTTATTGATGGTGAGTTTATTAAGCAATACATGGAAAGTATGGCAGATATAATTTTTCTGGATAAAAAAAATGTGTTTTCTAAAATTGGTATGATTCACTAGACAATAGCCAGGCAAATTAAAGAAACAGGAAAATCTATCAAAAGAAATTTGCAGAGTAAAGCTACTAATTTCAAATTTTAAGCTTTGGTAATAGACGAATGTACTGCTGCTACAGATGTAGCTCAAGTTTCCATTTTTATTGGAGTTATTGATAAGGAGTATAATGTCATAGAATCATAGACTGGTTCAGGTTAGAAGGGACCTTAGAGATCATCTTGTTCCAACCCCCCTGCCATGGACAAGGACACCTCCCACTAGACCAGGTTGCCCAAAGCCCCATCCAGCCTGGCTTTGAATACTTCCAGGGAGGGGGCATCAACGACTTCTCTGGGCAACCTGTTCCAGTGTCTCACCACCCTCACAGTGAAGAATTTCCTCCTTATATCTAATCTAAATCTATCCTCTTCCAGNTCCTCAGGGCTACTCTCAAGCCATTCTCCACCCAGCCTGTATGTGTGCTTGGGATTGCCCTGACCCAGGTGCAGGACCTTGCACTTGTCTTTGTTGAACTTCATGAGGTTGGCATGGGCCCACCTCTCACTGCCACTGAAGAAAAGGCTTATGTGATGCCATTAAAAGACACAATTAAATCTCTTGATTTGAATGAAGCAGTAAAAATTACATTAAAATGTCAGCTTTAACCTTTGTCAACATATCTGGTACTGTTACTGGTATGCACTGATTACAAACCAGCAATATTTGGTAAAAAAGAGGGAGTTATAAAATTAATGGAACATGATGAACTGCCCCCAACAACTCATGTTTGATGACATATCACTACCTTGTACATCAAGAAAATTTATTTGATTAATTTAAAATTTAATCATTAATTAAGGAATGTATGTGTTCATGGTGAATGAACTGAGCACTGGAACAGGCTGCCCAGGGAGGTTGTGGAGTCTCCTTCCCTGGAGATATTCAAGACCCGCCTCGACGCCTACCTGTGCAACCTGCTGTAGGGAACCTGCTTTGGCAGGGGGGTTGGACTCGATCTCTCGAGGTTCCTTCCAACCCCTACAATTCTGTGATTCTGTGAATGGCTGTGAAAGATGATCAATACTTTGATAATTAGTGAACCAGCATCAGTTCATTGATGTTCAATACTTGTTTGTTTTGTGTTTTAGACACACTAGCCAATATAGTTTTGCATCAATCTTTTGTAACAATTAAACTGACAACTGAAACGTTCTGATTAATTTTACACAAAAGACCTGTGATTTTCAAATAAGGTTCTGTACGGACTTATGGCTTCATTCATATTTTAGGTAGTGTCCAGCAGTTCTAAACTGAAACAAGAAAACTTTTCCTTAGAATAGTTTTAATAATAAAGCATTTCCAAAATTATATAACAAATGCCAGAGATGTGACATTTTTTGAAGAACATGAACTAATAGACTGCCAGATTTTATTATCTGTTTTCTACATTGGAACAAGAAATATCAAATAAAGTAGCATTCATGACATACATTTATCTTAAAATTACATCTTTCTAAATTAAGTTAAGTCATTATTTTTAATTGTGAGGACATCATGTTTCCCAAACCATCCATAAATATTAGGGAAGAATCCAAGATGTAGTAGCATTAAATGAGCTTCTTTATTCCTCCAAGTTAACGTCACTGTTCTGGTTTCAGCAGGCAGGCCTGGAAACCCCACACAGCCTTTCGCTCACCCCCCCCTCCTCCCAGCTGGGATGGGGGAGAGAATCGAGAAATAAGGTAGAACTCGGGGGTTGAGATAAAAACTATTTACTAACAGAAAGAAGAAAATAGAGTACAATAACAGTAATGATAATTATATACAAAATAAGTGATTGTACAAAGCAATCGCTCACCGACCGCGACCGATACTCAGCCAATCCCCAAGCAAACGGGCCCTCCCCGCTCACTTCCCTTCCTTATATTACATGATGTCATATGGTATGGAATATCCCTTTTGGTCAGTTTGGGTCAGCTGCCCCATTCTTGTCGCCTCCTAGCTCCCTGCGGCCCCCCCCAGCCTCTTTACTCTCCTGGCAGAGACATACAAATGTCCTTGGTTCTGTTCAGCGCTGCCGGGTGTTATCAGCCATGTTTTCTTTCTAGAACCAAAACACAGCTTTGTAGCAGACACTGAGAGAAAGTTTCAGTTAGAAACTAAGACAGTCACATGGCTTGTTGAATATGAACTGTTTTATGTTGTCATGACATTTTAGTGCTATGTGGTGTTTTCAGATAATGAAAGTATTATTTCCATGGTGCCTCTATGCAGAAACCATACAACACTACCAAGAACAGAATGAATCATAGAATAGCTTGAGTTGGAAGGGATCTTAAAGATCATCTAGTTCCAACCCCCCTGCTGTGGACAGGGTTGCCAACCACTAGGTCAGATGCTAGATCAGTCTTCCCAGGGCCCCATCCAACCTGGCCTTGAATGCATCAAGGGATGGGGCATCCACAATCTTTTTGGACAATCTGTTCCACACTCTGATTAAAGTTACATATCACTTATGTCACTGTACATACTGTAATTTTGTACTCGTATTACTGATACATTGAGGAACTTATCAAAATCTTAATAGATGCTGTTTTTTTTTGCTTTCAGTGAGACTTTAAAATGTTCTGTGGGTCATCACAGAATCACAGAATGGTTAAGGATGGAAGGGTTGTCTGAAAGTCATCTGGTCCAACACCACTGGTCAAGCATGGACACCGAGAGCTGTTTGCCCAGGACCATGTCCAATTGGCTTTTGATCTCTAAGGAGGGAGACTCCACAACCTGTCTGGGCAACCTATACTGCTGCTTTCTGATGAAACCTCTTGTGTTCTAGTTTGTGCCCATTGTTGCTTGTCCTAACACTGAGCAGCAATAAAAAAAGCCTGGCTGTCTTCTTTGGACCCTCTCTTCAGGTATTTATACACATTAATAAGATCCATTCTGAGCCTTCTCTACTCTAGGCTGAATAAACCCAGTTCTCTCGGCCTCTCCTCATAAGAGAAGTGCTCCAATACCTTTATCATCCTGGTGTCCTTCTGACAGACCCTTTCCGGTATATCCAGGTCTTGTTCTGGGGGAGCAGAACTGGATACAGTACTCCAGGTGTGGCCTCATCTGGACTAGAGGGGAAGAATCACCTCTCTTGACCTACTGGTGATACTTCGGTTAATTCAGCCAAGAACAACTTTAGCCTTCTTATTTACAAGGGTGTATTACTCACTTGTTCATTTTGGTGTCCACCGGGGCTCCTATGCCCTTTTTTGCAAAACTGCTTTCCAGCTTGATGGCCCCAGCATGTCTTGGTGCCTGGGATTGTTCCTCTCCAGGTGCAGGACTCTACACTTCTCCTTGTTGGACTTCATGAGGTTCTTGTCAGATTGTCAATGTCCCTCTAGATGTCTGCGTGGTCTTCTGGTGAGTTAGCCACTCCCATTTTTCATGTCATCTGTGAATCTACTGAGGATGCCCTACCGTATCATCCAGATCATTAGAGAACAAGTTGAACAAGGCTGGACCTTTTACTGACCATTAACCTGTGGATCCAACTGTTCAGCCAGCTGTTGATCCATCACGCTATTTGTTCTGTACTGTTTCCTTTAAACTATAGAAAACAAGACAAAACAAAACACTTTAGAAAACTGAATAGCGCCTGAGTCTTTTATTATGTAGTCATTTATTATGTAGCATGCACATCTTAGGTATATGTGTGGTAGACGTATGTAAGATAGAAAATATTAGCCAAAAACTAAGGTTGATTTTGGCAAACATATGATCATCATTTACACAAAACTGCCTCCAAAAATAAAATAATATTCAGAACTAACACTATATATTTTATTTTCTAGTTAAGACTGGAAATATGCATTAATGACGCTATAAACTGAAAAATATGGTTGCATCTTATTGTTAAAAAAAACAACAAACAAAAAACCTTACAACCTACAATAAAAAACATACAATAAATAATATTTATTCAGTTATGTTACACTGCACATTGCACAGAACTTTTGCTAGTTAACTGGCCATGTTATCAGTTGAAACAAAATGGTGACTACCATGTTGTAGGTGATTCTGATAACAAAATCTATCCCTGATACCATGTAGAGGACCAGGCCCTAGTGCTGACTTAGTAGCTGTCCTACTATTAAGCTCACACCTGTGATCATGGTCTATGATTCATTGAAATCCATATGGCTTTGCACAGATGCCAGTATACAGTTGTAGTTAGATTTTTAAGTCAGATAAAGGTAGAGAGAAGAAGTCAAAAAATTAATTCAGAATCTTCTCTTCTAAACCGGGAAAGCTTGTTTAGAACGAAGATTAATGTATAAAATCTCAGGTGAAAAAAATATTAACCTAATTGGACAGCTTAAGTGTTCATAAAAGACCTTATATATAGGCAAAGTATATTGCAAGTAGCATATAGCACAATAGATTTTTGAAAGCAGAAATACATCAATATTCCTTCCTACTGTATCTATCAGTGTCACGGAGGAAAAGTAAATGTGTGCAACAATTTGACCAGAGCGATGAGATGGACTATCTCAATAAAGAAAGTCACTACTTCACCTTATTCTTATTTTCTTCAACAGTAAAAAAAACCATTAAGTTCACTCTTCCTGGCCTACTTTCTGCTTTTTCTTTAGTGGAGATATTCTCACTCTTATCTTTCACCTCTGAGGAAACTAAACTGATTTTTTCTTTGTTCTTTATAAAGAGGATTTTCCACTGTTTCTCCATTTTTACAGGGTGGAAAGTGACTTATTAGTGACTTATTCTGCTGTATTAATGCTCTTCCTAGTCCATACAGCAAACCAGATTCAAGATTTGAATAAAATAGATAAGATGCTACATATCAATAAATAGGAATACATGTTGTATATGAATAAAAATTCTTACTCTCCTGTACTGCTCAAGGATTCAGTTTGTGTGTCTGATAGCTTAAGAACAAAGGAAGACTAAACACCTGTCTAAATATAATTTGAAAAATAACACCGAATAAATTTATAAAAGACCATTCTTATTTTAGAAATAAAATAGAGCTTAGCCTAATGGATTTGATATCAGAGCCAACATTCTGCCATCAAATTTACAAGATAAGCTATTGATATAGCATTCTGAACTGAACTCTTGAATGTTTTATATACCTGAGATGTACCGTTTTCTTTTTTTTTTAGCAGAAGCTTGGCAATTCTGAAAAAAATGGACTGAGATGTAAGCACACTTCTTTTTCAAAAGAAAGAAATCCCATTGAAATTTTTAAAATAAACTTTTTTGAATTAAAAAAAATGTTATACTTTCTCACTCTGCTCATTACTTTTTAAAATCTAATATAATAATTTCTGTAGTGGCTAACATGACCCTCGTGTTTTCAAAAGTTAAATTCTTAAATTAATATTTTAGAATAGAAGCCCAAATGACATCGTTGGCAGATGTATGTTTGGGTGTTCTCCCCAGTCAGACAGAAAAGCTTTTTGATATTGCTGAAGTGTGTCCTAAGTCTGGTAAATTTAATTATTTTGATGTTCTCTACTTGCTCCATGATAATAATACGGATAATATGAAATAAGGAAAGTAAATACATGGCAGAATGCAAAGTTGAGAAAATATACTTAAAGTGGTTGTTACTCATAAGAGTATCTGAGGATGTAGTCACCAATCAGTCACCACCTCGCACAAGTAGACCAATGCTCAGCAGTGGCTCTGAGCAGTATTTACCTTCCTGAAATGGCCTTCACCTCAGTTTTTGTGCTGAGCATGACATTATATGATGTGGAATATTCTTCTGGTCATTTTGGGTCAGCTGCTCTGGCTATGTCCCCTCCCAAATTCTTGCATACTCCCAGCCTATAAATTATAGTAATGCATTAGACTTGTGTTGGGCCTATGAATTTTACTGAATACATACATAGCACCCTCAATTGAATACAATTGTTATTTTCAATCTGGTTATGTTCTCAATTTGATTGTCTATTGCAGTAAATTCTTTAGGTGCCCTTCCCTTCCCTTCCCTTCCCTTCCCTTCCCTTCC
>WBMW01003765.1:11283-123849 GCA_013396635.1 Penelope pileata
CCTTCTCTTCTCCCAAGATGTCTGATATAATCTATGTTGGATGGGTTTCTGTGGAAGGGAAATATCATGTAATGTACAATTAGATTATGCACAGCTATCATGCATTATCATGAATAGACTTAGATACAGTCAACATTTAGAACCTAATTTGTGTCTAATAGGATACTAATGCTAAATATCAATGCATTATTCATAGCCAAAAGGAAAATAAACTGTTTCACACAGCAGTTTCAGAATTTCATGATTTCCTATTTAGATTTACTGAAAACACTAAAAATAGTACTTTTTAACACTGAATAAAAATAAAACATCCTTAAATTGTCATATGCTTTGTTTTGCTTGTTGATTACAACATATTTAGTGATTACTTTTTCCTAGTTTCCTTTTCTTGTAAAGAGCTTATATTAGTATGTCGGCACTTTTGTGCAGTGAAATTTATAAACTATTGACAGATGAATTTCAAGTTATTAGTACATGTGGAACTGTTAACATCTAAGATGTTGAAAAATTACATTTTTCAAACTACATCATGAACTTTTATAACATATGTATGTATGTGCCTATGTATGTATGTCTCTACCATCCATCTCAGGAAAAAAAAAAAACTGGTTTTCTTTTAAAATACTGTGGTACAGAGGACAAGGGTGTTCTGTTACTTGTTTTGAAAGCTTTACACAATGTCTTTAACTGTGGAAGAGTAACTAGAACATAAGTAACGTATATAAACTTATGAGTATATTTTATTTTTTTATTCAAATTTAGTTTAAAGAATATTAATTGGATGTCCATAGTAATTAAAAAAAGAAGTCAAAGACCAAATAAGACATGGGAAACTTCCCGTGGCATGTGTGTGACAACCGGGGGATCAGGCCCAGCCAGCACGAGTTCATGAAAGGCTGCTTGGCTGAACATGAGCCGACAGTGTGCCCAGGTGGCCAAGAAGGCCAATGGCATCCTGGCCTGTATTAGAAATAACGTAGCCAGCAGGAGCAGGGAGGTGATCATCCCCCTGTACTCAGCTCTGGTGAGTCTGCATCTCGAGTATTGTGTTCAGTTTTGGGCCCCTCACTACAAGAAAGACATTGAGGCCCTGGAATGTGTTCAGAGAAGGGCAACAAAACTGGTGAGGGGTCTGGAGCACAAGTCTTGTGAAGAGCGGCTGAGGGAGCTGGAATTGTTTAATCTGGAGAAGAGGAGGCTCAGGGGAGACCTCATTGCACTCTACAAATTCCTGAAGGGAGGTTGTGGTGAGGAGGGGGTTGGTCTCTTCTCCCACGTAACTAATGATAAGACTAGAGGGAATGGCCACAAGTTGTGCCAGGGGAGATTCAGGTTTGACATAAGGAAAAACTTCTCTGAAAGATTGGTCAGGCACTGGAACAGCCTGTCCAGGGAGGTGGTGGAGTCACCGTCCCTGGTTCAAGAAGCATCTGGACTAGATGCTAAGGGATATGGTTTAGTAGTTTAGTGGGAAATATTGGTGGTAGGAGGATGGTTGGACTAGATGATCTTGTAGGTCCTTTCCAACCTAGTGTTTCTATGATTCTATGATTCTAAGGATCCAGGGAACTACAAGCCAGTCTGTGCCTGAGAAGATCATGAAGCAGATCCTTCTGGAAGAGATATTAAGGTACTGTAAGAGATATTAAGATACTGTCTCCTCAGGAGAAGGAGGAGGAGAGGGAGAGGAAGGGTGAGAGAAAGGAGCACAAAGCAGGGGAGGGGAAGAAGGAAGGGGAGATAGATTCTCCCACACGAGGTTAGGAGATTTTAACTCTGATACTAAACTCTTCCTACATTATGCAGAACTGTGAGCTCTCTGACAGTACGTAAACAAGAGAGAAACACGGAAGAGACACAAGATATATTGCACAGAAACTGGAGTAGGAAATAACAGAAATTAAAGAAATGTTTACACATTTGCAATAAGATAAACAACACAATAAAGCAGGAATACTAAAGAAGTACAAATTATTTTCATAAGAGAAATCAATTTGTTCTTGTCAGATGTTTCCGAAATAAAGGTTATTTATAGTCACTGAATCATATTTTATGAAATGACTCAGAAGACAGTATTTTGTCTAGAACCATGTTACTTAGGATAGTAGGATAAAATGGATTGTTTAATTTCATTTCAGCAAGTAATTTAAAGGAACGTACAACTTTTCAGCTTGAAAAATGAAACAATAATAATAATGGCTTCAATATACCTTTTCTTTAAAATTTTCCAGGGAATGTGATTTTTGCATGATGATCACTATCAATATAACATGAAAAGTCATGTTTTCAAGCATAATCTGTAAATTTAAAGTCTAATTTACAACAGAAATTAATATTCCTTATGTGGCAAACATTCTCCGAAGTAATTTAGAGTATTCATAAGTTCTGACTGAGAGGATATGAGAAAGCTTTCTGATACTTCTTACAGACTTTACTGTAGTCCTCAGAATTTTCCTTAATAGTAGAAACAAGTTGAGACTTTCATCATAAGAAAACAAAGGATTCCAGAAAAGCCTTCCTAGGCTTTTTCTAGTCATATCAAAATTTACATATTATATAATTCAGTGTCAGTTGCTTCCTCTGTAATGAATAGGAGCCTGCACCATATAGCACAGAATTTAGTAAAGCATGGTACATAGCACTCAGTAATCCTCTGGTAAGGGTTTTACCTTAGGCATTTTAACTTCAACTGAAGTATATAAGAAAATAAGAAAATAAAAATCAATTCCTGGAGGATAATTCAGTAAAATATGTGTATTAGTTAGAGGCCTATAGTCTCCATGTTTCTGATATATGGAAATATTGTACTTCGTGAAGAATTACAGAGGAATGATATAAAAGCTTTAAGCCTTTTTGGATGTAAGTAGGCATGAAAGTTTTGAATTTTATTTATGCAGCTTCACAAATTTTAAAATTGCCAGAGCAATTGATAAAGTTGAATGTTTTAAGTGGGGTATGAAAAATCCATGTTAGTTCAGTCTTATTCATTTGTGGAAACATTTTTGTGATCAGGTTTTACTTGTAAATGTTAATTTAAAAGAGGAGCAAAGTTGTTTTCATTTATGACATGAATATATAGATAGATATAAACATTCTTCATCTCAATCAAGTACAAATGAAGTATGAGCATTTGTAAAAAATTAAGTATTAAAGAATTTTTCCTAATAAGCAAAGACATCTATATACATATATACATATGTACGCATATATTGGACTAGATATTGATAGCCTTCATCATATGGAACAGTACATCACTATACTCCTTCACCTATCAGCACAAAAGGAGTTACTGGAGACTAACTGGTGTAGGACCTCTAATAAACAATCTGTAAACTAATCCAACACACAATTAGGAAAAAAGAAATTTAGAAATGGTATGCTCTACAAGATAAATATGCCCAAACACCATATCTGTTGTTGCTGACCAAAAGGTTTGTAGCTTTGTGGTAGTGGGATGAACAGGGAAATAGCATTTGCGTCATCTAAAAACAGCTGAAGCAGTGCAAGAGGGAGGATGAAATTGTTCCTTGCATGAATTAAACATTTTGCTGTAGTCCTACTGGGTCTGCTAATTGCTTGTTTATGAGCACAAATAAATTAATACCTTACGCATAATACATGCCTTTAAGAATACTTTCTCACTCAGTAGAGACCATTTCTTAGCAAAGAAATATTTCATGGAAGTAGAATAGAATCTCACACAGATACTAACACAGTGTGCTAACACCTGTAAAACAGCTCTAATCAACCCAGTTAACTTCCTACAGAACAATAGGGGTAGTTTTAAAAAAGACTGACTGCAATCATTGAGCAAACATAAGCACTAATATATCATAATTTTTTTTTTTCAGAAATGAAGTATGAAAAACTGTAAATTCTCTTTCCTTACTCCAATCACATTGAGTTGACTGGACTAAGCTGTACAGTCTCATTTATTTTTTTTTAAATAATCCTGCATTTAATTGCGATAGACATATTTTCCAGAGGACAACATTTCTCTTGTCGTGTGTTTTGTGAAGTGTTTTAAGTCTGGAATGTTTCCAGTTTTTAAAGCAAGCATTTGCAGATCTATACTAAATGTAAGATCTGTTTAAGAGAACAAGTGACAAGAGCTGCAGTAGACATTTCAATGTTTTGCAAAATCGACCAGTAACAAGAACCCACAAGATAATTAGTTGAATTTTACTTTCTGAGGTTCAGTTAGATAAGGAAAAAAAGGAGGTACACGATTTGCAGGAGGAGGAGGAGCTGATCTGTCTCAAGGTGGAGCTGTATCTTGTATTAAATGACACTGGCAGATTAAAGCTCTCTGATGGGGAAGGGCTTAAAGGCTGAGTCAAAAGCCAAGAAGTCTCTTTATTTACGCCTACCTCCCAGCCCCTGGCAGTCTGACTAATAACAAACTGAGCTAACAAGAAAGACTAGAAAGAGCACGGAGAGCACAGAAGCAGCTTGGATCTAAAAATCTGACAAACCAAGTGATAAAGCTCTGCTAAATGTCTTGTTTGTTTACTTCATTCAAATGCTTGCAAACAGTTAACTACATGCAGAAAAGTCAGCATAGCTGTGAAGTATGCTGTGAATTTTAATTGAGGAAAAAGGAAAACTGCTTACAGGACGATGTAATGTTCACTCTGTCTGGATTTTTTTTTTTTCAATTGAACGCTTTGTACTTTGTCTTCTGAACAAGGATGTTGACTTCATGGAGCTGTAATATTACCAGAGCTTGCAGCAAATAAACTCAGAAGAAAGTGCATTTTTTTCATAGAGAAAAATTGTATTCCATTCAAACAGCTGTTCCAACTGTGCATTACTGAGCATTTGAAGGATCTTTACTGCTGTACAGGTAAGAAAAATTCCAGTTAGCTAATTAGCTCTGAGTATAAGAGATTCGTTTCTCATTGCCACTGAGTTTTATTTTTCTGCATGACTTTGTATAACTTTTATGTTAAATGATGGCAGTTTATACTGTATTGCAGTCTTCCATGTGCATTCGTTCAGTTTGTTAATGTATTTGGATAACAGAATGCGTATGTTAAGAAAGCACTGATCTGGTGTCAGCTGAGGGTGGGAGGAATGGGTGTTTCCTTTTATTTTCTGAAGTGCAAAAAATGTATTAAATACTTCATTTGACTGTGATTCCCTTCAGAATTTAATAAACAATCCTGAAGACTTTCAGAAATTGCCGATTCCAGGCTGGAGGTTTTGAAATTCCTCGACTTGAATTTTTAAGTACTTAATTTAAAACAAGCAAACAAAGAGAACTCCAAGTAAAATTTAAAATAATAATAACAACAAAGCTATTTCAGTGTTCTAAAAACCTGTTGTTGGTTATTACTTGCCAAACATGTGAGATCTTTGCTGTAAAGTGATTCTGAAAGTATTCTGAAAGTATTCAACTTTGTCTTTTAGAAAGGATTGTGACTTTTTTTGTCTTTTAGAATTCATACTGCAAAAATGCTCAGTTACGTTCTGCAGTTAGGTAATGAACTACATGAAAGCAGATAAAAACAGCAAATGTAAGTTACCATGTAGAATTTTCTGAAAAACTTCACCACATGAAACAGAAAAAGGTCAACCGTGTCAAGTCTTTAAAACTAAATTTTATTTTATTATGTATTCATTCAGTTAAATGTTGATCATCTGCTACTTGAAAGCAGTTTATATTTTAGTTGTAGCCCACTGAGAGTTTAATTACATATTCCTGAGTGTTTAGACCAAAATTTGAAAAAAAGGAAAAGAGGAATTATTGTATTATTTTTTAAGAGTGTGTCTATTTTTGCATGTGTGAGAGTTCAAGCAGTGTTACCCACAGAAATATGATGATGATTAAAATGGGAATGTTTTCCAATTGGTTACAAATGTTGTTACTTTCATCTCTAAGAGGAATGCTTTCATTTTTATAAACAAATTTTTCAATACATTCTAGAATGCAACATGCTTTTCAGATATTTATTTTTTCATTTACTTTTCCTCTGGGATCTTTTAAGTACAACTTGAATTTGACAAAGATCGAAGCTGGAATTCCTACAGGAGGGAAAAAAAAAAGGTTCGAACAAGTTCAATTAGTCATACAGTAGGTTTGAAGATGTCATCTGTGACAAAAGCCTGCATTTTTTTCCCTTGGGTCAGTGAAAAAGATACTGGTGACTGTAAAGAATGAATAAATTTCTAGCGTACTCTAAAGTATGCATTATTCTGCAAACTTCAAAATAAAGTTTTGTCATGTTGTGTCTTACCCAATACTTATTGAGAGGAAAATTCCCCAACAACTTAAAAGATTATATATATTTGACATAGACAGTTTGAGTTCAAGGACTATCACACAAGGCAAAACAAATTATTTGCTCTACTGAAACAGACATGTATTTAGAGACGCTTTCAAACACTATGAATTACACTCACTGCTTCCAAACTCACACATCTGCTTTGAGTTATCAGAAATTTCTAATGGGGAAAAACAGTTCACTCTGCACACATTTGCTGTTGGTGTCTGTATAGTTTGTGTGTATGTGTGTGTGCAATGGAGAAAAACACAGTTCACTCTGCACATATTTTCTGTTGGTGTGTGTCTGTGGCTTGTGTGTGTGTGGTTTGTCTGTCTGTGTGTGCAATGGAGAAAAACACAGTTCACTCTGCACATATTTTCTGTTGGTGTGTGTCTGTGGCTTGTGTGTGTGTGGTTTGTCTGTCTGTGTGTGCAATGGAGAAAAACACAGTTCACTCTGCACATATTTTCTGTTGGTGTGTGTCTGTGGCTTGTGTGTGTGTGGTTTGTCTGTCTGTGTGTGCAATGGAGAAAAACACAGTTCACTCTGCATACATTTGCTGTCAATGTGTGTAACACTCATACCAGAGCACAGAGGTGCTTGCTTATATAAATCCTTGCATCATTAGAAGTGTTGTTACTAACAAAGATATCATGATTATTAAAAATGTATTGCTGAGAAAAGACAAAACATTGGTTATATTGTGAGAATATTAATGCATGTAGTTGAATATATTCTCAAAAAGGGTTCTAATCCTTCAGAAATCAACAGTTTGACTGCTTAATTCTGTAGTGATGGTTAATTCTGCAGTGACATTTTGTAATCCATGTTTTAATAGCTTACTTTGAAAAATCAAGTGATCTTACTGTCTGAATTTCTTAAGAAACCTTCTTAGTTCAGATCTTAGTTCCTAGAATGAATAGAGCACCCCAAAAAGTTCTGATGTAATTCTTCTGTTCCATTGTAAGATTATTCTTTTTTTCTATAGAAAATGTGGAAATATTGATTTTTAATTAAAGAGAATGCACAGAGATTTCACTTCATCTCGTATATCAAGAAATAGAAACAATCTTCACATGAAAAGTGTAGCATAACCTAATTTCAAACAATAACGACTACATGATTTCAGCATGTAAGTTTTGCTCTTGACTTCATAGTTGTGCTGTAATTATGCTTTTCTCAGGTATTGCAAAGTTTGAGACAAGATTGGTGGTTGAAAATTTAAGTTACGTAACATATCGATGATACTGCCAATCATTTCTAAGTAGGATGACAAAGCTAATTGCGTGTACATTTCAGAATTTTGGTGTTAATATTTATAGTAATTTGAAGGAAGCTAATAATTGATCTCCAGGAAACCTCTTTGTTCCTTGCCCACCTGTTTCTTCTGAAATGTACTGTATTGTAAATTTTCTCTTCTTTTTCTTTAATTGTATGCACAAGTATGCATATATGATATGCAACCATGTTACACTACTAAAGTGGTTTAAAATGTGTTGTGTTCCTCCTTTCACTAAATATACGTGAACTAAATTGTGCACATTAAAAATTATCTACAGGAAAAGCAGTATTTTCCCTACTTCCTTTTCAGTTTGGAGATACAAGGATTACAGAGGAAATACCTTTTAATTTACATACATAATGTGGAATGAAAGAAGTTCCCTGTATCCTGTCTGAATGGACTTTTGCTTACAACACATCATTGAATGAAACCAAATCTTTTATCTTCTCTTTCGCAGCTGGACAAAATTAAGTTGAGTTTAGCAAGGTACCTCTACAATCTGCAATGCTGTACGGTGACACACAGAAATGATCCAAAATATATTACCCTTGATATAAGTTGCTTGGGGCAGTAACATACTATTTCTGTACACTGGCAAGCCATATGGTATACAAATGGTTTATATATAGACAATGAACTTCTGATTATCTTCTACTGAGGTGTTTCAGCATCAGTGTGCTGAAGCACTCTTTATGACTGTGTCTGTTGATTCAGTACATTAAGCTAAATATTGCAAGAAAAGTTGAGACGGCAGTTCAGTGGCAAGCACTCTCCTCAAAAAAAAAAAAGGAAAAAAGAAAGGAATCAAAACGTGCAAAACCATAAATTGTGAAATCATGACTGTTGTTTTTTTCTTTTTCCATTCCCTACTCCCTTTTTTCTTTATTATAGAATCTACTGGGCAAGATGAAGCTCTGGATTTTTATCATAAATACAGTTCTGGTTGCATCTGACCCTTTCCAGTCAGAAACTTCTTTTTCTAGAGACAGAGGATCTTGTCAGAGTTTGTGTTCCTGTGAAGAAAAGGATGATACTATGATTATAAACTGTGAAGAAAGAGGCATCAAGATGGTGTCAGAAATAAGTGTCCCACCATCACGACCTTTCCATCTTAATTTATTAAACAATGGCCTGACTATGCTACATGTGAATGATTTTGCTGTTCTTGTTAATGCTGTCTCTCTGCATCTTGGATTTAATAATATCGCAGATATTGAGCCTGGGGCTTTCAATGGTCTCAGCCTTCTTAAGCAACTTCATATCAATCACAATTCTTTAGAAATACTTAAAGAAGATACATTTAATGGATTGGAAAATTTGGAGTTTCTTCAAGCAGACAACAATTTCATCACAGTGATTGAAGCAAGTGCCTTTAGCAAGCTCAGTAGGCTAAAAGTGCTTATTTTGAATGACAATGCTATTAAGTACCTTCCTCCAAACATATTTCGTTTTGTGCCATTGACTCATTTAGATCTTCGTGGAAACCAGTTACAAACACTGCCGTATGTTGGCTTTTTGGAACACATTGGTAGAATATTAGACCTTCAGCTGGAAGATAATAAATGGGCCTGTAACTGTGATTTGCTTCAGCTGAAGACATGGCTAGAAAACATGCCTCCTCAGTCAATAATAGGTGATGTTGTATGCAATAGCCCTCCAGTTATCAAAGGCAGCATCTTAAGCCGACTGAAAAAAGAATCACTTTGTCCCACTCCTACAGTCAATGAACTTGAAGATCCTTCAGGGTCACTGCCCTTGGTTGTAACCACTTCTATCAGTGATAGTCACCTATCAACAAAGGTCATTCCTATCCTGAAAGCTCCTACTAAAGAAACAAATTTAGTTCTTAATACTTCAAAGCCAACTACTCAGTTTCCAGGAATCTATTGTCCCATTCCCTGTCACTGCACCAGACATGTGCTCTCAGGAGTCCTCATGCACTGTCAGGAACGAAATATTGAAAGCTTGTCTGATATAGGACCTCCTCCAACAAATCCTAAAAAGCTTATTCTAGCTGGAAACATTATTCAGACATTACTGAAATCAGATCTTGTGGAATATTCTAGCCTGGAAATGCTTCATCTGGGGAACAACCGCATTGAAATCCTCGAGGAAGGGTCCTTCATGAATCTGACTAGACTGCAGAAATTATATCTTAATGGCAATCATCTTACAAAGCTAAGTCAGGATCTCTTCCTTGGCCTTCAGCACCTTGAATACTTGTACCTTGAATACAATGCCATCAAAGAAGTTTTACCAGGGACATTTAATGCAATGCCAAAACTTAAGGTTCTCTACTTAAATAATAACCTTTTGCAGACTTTACCACCCCATATCTTTTCAGGGATTCCACTTGCCAGATTAAATCTGAAGACAAACCAGTTTGCTCACTTGCCTGTGAGCAATATCTTAGATGAACTGGATATGTTGGTACAAATCGAACTTGAAGACAACCCCTGGGATTGTACTTGTGATTCGGTTGGGCTGCAAAAATGGATACAAAAGCTGAATAAGGGTACAATGATGGGTGACATTTTTTGTAAATCACCAGGACACTTAGAAAAGAAAGAACTGAAATCTCTCAACAGTGAAGTCTTGTGTCCAGATTTACTAAACAGCCCCGCCCTACCAACTCACGCCAGTTTTGTAGTTGTGACAACTTCTACTACTACAACTAACACTGCAGACACCATACTGAGCTCACTTACAGATGCTGTCCCACTTTCTGTTCTAATACTGGGACTTCTAATTGTGTTTATAACTATTGTATTTTGTGCAGCAGGAATAGTTGTTCTTGTTTTACATCGGCGACGAAGATGTAAAAAGAAACAAGCCAGCGAACAAATGAGGGATAGTAGCCCAGTTCATCTTCAGTACAGCATGTATGGGCATAAGACAACACATCACACAATGGAACGCCCAACTCCAGCTCTGTATGAGCAACGTATGGTTACTCCCATGGTTCAGGTCTATCACAGCCCATCCTTCAGCCCAAAGCATTCTGAGCAACAAGAGGAGGGAATTGAGAAAGCAACTAATGATTCCAAACATCTCTGCAGAAGTCTCTTGGAAAGAGAGAATAGTTCACCACTTACTGGTTCAAGCGTCAAATACACAGCTGCAGATCAAACTGCTGAATTTCTGTCTTTTCAAGATGCCAGCTGCTTGTATAGAAACATTCTTGAAAAAGAGAGAGAACTACAACAACTGGGGATCACAGAATACTTAAGGAAAAATATTGTCCAGCTCCAGCCTGAAATGGAAGTACATTATCCTGGAACACATGAGGAATTAAAGCTAATGGAGACACTAATGTACTCCAGACCAAGAAAGGTTTTTCTAGAACAAACTAAAAATGAGTATTTTGAACTCAAAGCTAATTTACATGCTGAGCCTGACTACCTAGAAGTCCTGGAGCAGCAAACATGAAGTGATAACACATTGGGCTGGGGCCAAATTTCTGAAATTCTATTTTAAGTTCAAACTTGAAAATAAAAGTGCCTTATAATAACGTCATCAGTCAGAACTCAAGCACAGCAGTAATCCTAACAAAAAAAAAACAAACCTCAGGGATCACTGTGGGAAGCCATGGGGTTGTATGTAGACAACATGTCTCACCCCAAGTTAAATATGAACTGTGTGATTGAACTGTGGGAGGAAGGTTGTTTATTGCAATATTCCTCAATATTTTTTTAAAGATGTGTATGGCACTCTCCTTTCTGTACCGAACCTATGAAAAAATGTTTGTTACCTGTTTTGTTACCTTGTTTTTCCCTTAGCTTAATTAGATTTCTTAATACAAACAAACAAAAAGAAAAAACAAACAAAAAAAAACCCCAACACCTGTGTTTGTAGTTAAAATCTTAGAATGTATTGGTTAGGTATTAGCATGAACACTGCATACATGACCATTGTCTACAACCACACCTAACATACTCTTGTAATAAATATGAAAGGATTTGAAATGTTGTCATGCTAAATGTTAGTTAAAAACAAAAAAGAAAGATTTTTCTATATCCACCCACAAACCCAAATCCTGCAAATGTTTAATACTTTACATGGAACTTCATACGCATTCTTTATCAGTATGTAGAAGGAAAAATATCTAACATCTAACAAAAAGAAGAAAAAAAGCAAACTTTTTGATATTTTCCCTGTCTGATAGCTTTACTTAAGTTTGGACAATCTTTTCTTAAGCTGCTGCTATAAAATATTGGGCATCACTGGTGTTTCAACTCATAATCATGGACAATTGGAAAAGCTACTGAGAATCAGCTGTAAATATATTGCTGTATTTAATAAGTTTGATTTTTATATATCTATCTATAAAAATGACTTCCGTGCTGGCTTTAAATGTCCTTGTCGGAAATCAGTTTGCTGTGACTAGGATCTTCCAGATGCAAAAAGAGATCCTTTCCCATCCTACCCAAAAACAACTCTCAAACAGAATAACTGCAACAAAATTCGTGTGAGGAATGGTAATAGCATCTAGCTGTTGTTTGTACAAAAAAAAAAAAAGTTATATTTTGCAGAATCTAGAAGAAAATAAAGTATTGTGGGAAAAAAATATGTTAAAAAAATAGAACACAGCAGATTTATTTTTGCAATGAATTCTAGCTAGATTTATATATACTATTTATTCTGTATAATTTTGTATTTTTTTTCAACTCACAAGAAAAGAAAAAGCTTATTCCTAGCTGCCTTTCAGGAAAATCAAAGAACTGGTCTCTATCAATGAAAATGAAATAAAGAATTTTTTAAATGTCTCTTTCTTAGAGGTCACTTTTTAAAGAATAAGGCAGCAATTTCTGCATGCACAAGTTTAGAACTGTTCAGAAACTGTCAGGAGACAATACTTCTCGCTGTTGTCGTGTGAATAGGAGCATCTTGTCTGGAGTGCAGTAAGGCCATTCAGTTTCTGTGCATGACTGACACAGTGCCAAAACACAAATTCTGGCCTTCATTTATCTTCCTCTGAGAAAATCTTTTGTAAACTGACTATGCATGAAGAACTTCCATTTTCCTAATTTCTATTTGTAGAGCTAAGGATCGACTGAATTGCTACATGTCTACAAATGTATGCCAAACTTAGCATTGAAGTCTTGATAAACTCAAAGAGATATATTCTTTAGTTTATTTTACTGCTGATGTATTACCTATATGTATATCTAAATATGAGTTCTTGGTTTTCGTTGCACATAGGTAATAGATTTCTGACATAATCTTTTCTTATGTTATATACAAAGTCAGAATCTTAGTTCTTTCAAATTTACATAGAAATAATGACTTTGATGGTGCTATTCTAATTTCTGTAACCTTAGGATCTGACCACTTATCACTGTTAAGAAATCAGTTTCTTTATCAATATTTTTGAGAAGTCATCATTTTGCTATGGAAGTCAAAATTCTTGGTTTCCAAAAATCAAAGTGTCATTTATTAGAGAATAAGTACTCTTTCTTCTTTTTATAACTGAGAATAATTTAGTTTAGAAAATGACTATATTTGGGAGGATTAGGATGAGTAAATATGGTTACAGTGTATTTGTTTCCTTGTTACCTTCATTCTAGATTAGTAGAGGTAATGCTAAGTATTACTTTTGGAGGTAAGAATGAGATGAAGTTGGAAAATACAACTAAATTAAATTTACATTGACTTAAGTATCTAGTGTTATTTTAGCTGTCCTTGCATAATTCAAGGCAAGTAAATGGACTTCATGGACATGTCACAGATTCTATGGAAACCCAAATCTTGATCTGGAGGAGAAACCAGATGGGATGGCTTAGAGCAGTAAAATGACACTAGTTTTCTACATTTAAACAATTAAATTTCACACAGAAAACAATTTAGTAAGGACCAATGAAAAAAAAAAATGAATTCAGTCAATGAAACTGACACTAAGAACTGTCTGGATTTTGAATTAGCTCCACAAATATTCTTTTCTGATTTCTCAGGAATTTAAAATTTGTGTAGAGAAAAAAATAACAAACATATATGGTGCATGATAAATGGACTTCAGTAGTTCACTGTCTTTCAATAGTCATTTCTATTAGTAAAAGGAGGTTGTGAAAATAATAATAATACTCTGTAATTGGCAAGATGCAGGGAAATGATGATTCAGGCCCTCAAGCTTTGATGTAAGTGAAATAGTTTCAGACTAAAGACAATTGCCACATGCACAGATGTCACATTGTTTAGCTGCTAACAGAGAATTGGCAGAATGTTGAGGACAACTGTGTGGCAAAACATTTTTCTTCGTTACAGTCTCAAGGCATCAGAAAAAAGAATGAGCTAAATTCATGTCAATGCAATTCAGTTACGTGACTGTATCAGAGCATCACTCAGCAGAAGTAAATAGAGCTTTAACTTTTAGCTTTCTGTCAGATAGGAAATTCACACCATTCATTATATTAGGGTAACTGCACTCTGTGGTACTCTGTAACACTGCAAGTAGTTTTGCAGTATCCAGGAATCACAAATAATGTGTCACATGTCATCAATTTTCCTATCATCTGCCCCTCCTGGACTGCCATGTAGTAAATATTTGTATGATGAGGTCTGCCTATAACCTTTCCTCATAATAGCATTCTTAGACTATGGTTTTCCAGCTGTGAGGAAAATGCATATTGCCATACATAAAAGGTATAAGAATTTGGCTTTAAATGATTATTCTTCAGCTGAAAAATATCAATATCATCTCACACAAAATCATAACATAAGAAAGGTATTATGTCTGAAGGAAGAAGGATGAAATATCTATTCCTAAAGGTTTCCTGGAACATTTTCATTGTAACAATTCGAAATGTGTCCCTAACGTTGTTACTGCTGTTTCTGGAAATTTGGAAGGGGTATTCATAATTTTTTTTTGTTGTTAAAGCCTTTTTTATTTCTCCCCAATAGCAGACATAGTAATAAGGTTTTATACCTTTTGCTTAGCTAGAGTAATGGAGACCGGAAGGCAAAACATGCTTGACAGTCTGCAGCAAAGTGAATCCATTTTTCTCCTGCCCATGTGATAATTTAATTGAGTGCACGAATAGTGTTTTATTGAGCACACTAGTGTACTTGACAGATATGTTATTGTTGTTAAGGTACCTAAAAGGTAACCAACAGTACCATTTTCCCCCTCACATCTGAGCGAAGAAAATACATATATAACAATATAGATCTGTCTCCTAAATAAAAATATACAAAAGCACTTATTTGCACTTATTTATTTTAACTTGATTTTATCTATTTAACTTCATAAAAGTCAAATGCATTTGCTTTTCTTTCTGCAACTTTTCACATAGGCTTTCAGTACTGATAGTTTACTATACTACCCGCAGTGATGCTTTTTCAAGCTCTGAACAGAAAAAAAACAACACTCCCAAAAAAACCTTTCCATCAAAAACTGAACTTGCATATAGAGTATTTGCCTAATCAGAAATGGTTTAGTGTTTTCACACATTCTTCTCTATTTGATGACATGTATTTCATAACCAAATTCTAAAATGAAAATGAGTTCATACGTTTTGTCTGTCATGTAAAAGCTAGAAGATTTGAACTCCACCTACAATTACTGTTTCTCTAATTGGAATTAGGATCAGGTTCTGTCACCTCTCTTCATGAAAAAGTCCCCATTATAACCTCTAATAGCAGTTCTTTATATAATGTGCCATTTATCTACGCAGAGACTGCTAATTACATAGTATCCTAAACTGAAAAGATGTTTTAATGAGAGGGCAAAGCATCTTGTCAAGATCCAGGTGTGTGAATAAAAAATGGGCATTTCTGCAATGAAAACATTATTTCACAGGGTTTAGACTTAAAGGCAAGGGAAAAAAGGAAACTGATTCTCAAAGTCACCATCAGAAATGATTCTGGATTATTATTTTGAGGATGCAATTTTCTATAGCAATATACATCATCAGCCACACCAAAACAATCTGCAAGTTTCATATAGATGCACTGTAAATCATTATGAGCACTTGCCTTAATTCAAAAGATCACCAGAGATCCTTGTTGAAGGCAGCATATTTCTATTCTCTTGTACTGCCCCAATACAGAATACCTTCATTTACATTTATGAATTTCCATCATGGACAAATCCTGCACGGTCATAGGCAGCTCTCTGGCAGTAAAATTCAAGCCTACCCCTGGAGGAGGTTTTGTATGTGTGCATTGCCTTCAGTGTTCATTTCTTCTGGGACTTTATATTTGGTTCAATCTACTGGATTTGGAACAGGAAAGATGAATCTATTACAGACTTCGTATGATAATTCAAAAGATTTGTTGCTTTTTGATTTTCTGAAGTTTACGATACTCTTGAACTTGTTCCAGGAGTTGGCATCAAATCCCAGCCTCTTTTTTTTTTTTTTTAACTTGAAATGGAAATGTGCTTTAGCTGGAATAAATATGAGGAACTTAATTGCCATACTGAAAAGATATAGCACAACATCATCTTTCCTGCACATCTCCTAGCAGTCAGCTTTGGCTTTTTGACACAACTGAACAAATTCTTAAGAGCCACAGTCTAATGGCAAACAGATAATCTCAAGAAGAAAATAAAACACCAGATGCTTTTCAGTTCTATGAAAGCAAGATGTGACGAAGATTTTTTTTAAAATAAATTTGACAAGATGGAATGCATATGTTCCTCCTATTACTACTACAAGGACTAATTCTTCTCCTACTATTACTTTTAGTTCATGCTATGGAATGGTGGCATAGAAAAAAGAAGCAATAACTTAGTTTCAACTATCAAAGAAAAATGTTAATATTATAAATTCAGCTGTTTACTTTTCATGTTGAGACAAATTATTTTAGAAAATATGAGTTTTAATAATCTTCCAGTTGTAATTAATTTCCTGCTGAACTATAGATGAGTATATAATTAATCATTCAAATGAAAAGAAACCTGAGACAGTTTATATATGCAGAAATCTGTCCCTGGGGACATTAGCATAAACTTGCTTTTTAAAATAAACTATAACATTTATTTTGTTAGTTCATAAAACTATTATTTTTAATTTTAAATTAAGAGCCATCCAAGCATTTTTGTGTTTTTTTTAGTTGAAAACTGATATAACAATTTTATAATTACACATATTTGTGTTAAATATTTTTTAGATATTTCCATACTAAGACATGATGAAAAGAACAATACTGTCAAATATAATCTAATACCCCTCTTCTCTTTCTCTGTGCAGAAACAATGCAGTGTGCTGTGCAAAAAATGTACATTTTCTAGGCAAGAAGAACAAACAAAAAAATAAATTATTATGTATGTTTGTTATATTCACTTTTGGAGAAGTGGAATATTTTGGATTGCTGTCCCTGTGCTGCAGTATGTTTATTTAGTTCATATGAGCTTGCAAGAGGTTCAGACTTAGAATGATTAAATGCATGTATTTATTAGCACAAAATCCTAATTAATAGTCTATGTAATCATATTCCTTTGTAAACAGAAGGTAGTTGCACTTTTAAAAAGATATAACGTATCTAATATCCTTAGAATATATCTGTAAAATTGGACCCTAAATATCCTCTTACATCTTTAGGAAACTTGTTAAGGTACGAGATTCAAGCTGCCAGTGCTGAGCTAGTTCGTGGACATCCAGACAGTCTGGATGTTTGGGTATTTGGAGGTCCATGAAAAACTTCTGAGTTGACATGTTGAAGAGGAAGAGATTTCAAGTAACAGTTAAAGATTTAAATGTCACTTTTCATTTTGCCCAAGGTGTTCAATATTCCATGGAATTAAATCATATGATTTAAAGATGAATATAAAATATTAATAAATCAGAAATGCAGCATTTAGATTCCACTGTTCACAAACGGTAAATGATTCCAAGAGATTCCGTGGAATGAAGAGCAAAGTAGAGAGACTTTAACAGCCTCATGTGTCATTTAAATGTCCATAAGTAACTTATAACCTCAGAAAATTGATGAAGGAGAGGGGAATTATTGTGTATTGACCACTCATGCATACAAATTTTCTGAAGGCAAATGCTTTGCTGAGGACAGCTAAGTGCTGCCACACATGATATTGTGAAGGCTGAATCATGTTCTATATATTCTAACATAATTATATGTTACAGGTTGAAAATTATCACTGCACTAAGCTCTGAAGTGTCATCTGAAGCTAACAAGACTTCCTGCAGACTCAGATTCCGTGATAAATTTATTCATAAAAATGACCACAGAAAAAGCAGAAAATTTATTATTTTCTTATACAAAAACAATCCAGTGAGAAACATTATTCCTTCTGAATTTTTGTTCCTGTCTTGATCCAAGGGCCATTAAGATCAAGGAAAGATTTTTTTTCAGATCTGGATTTATGCATCATTTTATTAGAAGTCTATGGTTTTGTCTGCAATGTTATATATAGAAAAAGAGAAATTGTGCAAAAACTTAAAGGTGTTACCACACCAAGTTTTTGACCAGCCAGCATGAATTGTGAGTAGATGAGACCAGCTATGGCTCCCTAGGGCCAAACCACATATTAACTTCAAAAAAGGGATTCTGAAGACTTCCATGACACCATCTCTTAAAAAAGTGAAAACTGTGTCTGTTTTTTTTTTTAAGTTCATTTTCCCTAACAGATAAGCATGTAAAAATGATCACAGCATAGGTTATAAAGGTCAATAGCAATAACAAACATCTAAAAGGAATCTGGATTTTAAGAAAAAAACCTTCAGTAAGTGAGGTCGTGCACTTAGGTTGTCCTAACAGGTTACACAAAGTGTCTGTGGAACCTCAGTCCCTGAAGATTTTCACAACTTCTCTGTACAGTCACAGCTGGTCTACAGTAAGAGACAGTCTAAGCAGGCGGTCAGACTCAACAGCAATCAGAGGTCCCTTCTAAGCATCATTTCTGTGATTCTAATATGGTTCTGCATGAGATTTTTGAGGACAAGCTAGAAGAGTGTTCTTTACATAAGCTTTCACAATGTGAAATTAAGCAAAAAGAAAAATATAGTACTCATCAAACACTAGAATTAAATAAAGACTTTTTAATTAACTTCTCTAAGATACAGAGAAGCAGTAATGTAAGTGCTGCATCAAATTAAGCAGTGCTTCTCTGATGTTGGTCAGAATGCATGAGGATTGCAGTTACTTAAATTTATTATTAAAAGTATTTTGTACATGACATATTTCAAGTCTCTAAATAACATACCAAAACTATCTCAAACTCTTGAAGACCGATCCTTTTTTTGTACTTGTTCAATTAATGAACTCTGTTTTTTTGACAAACTAATTTCAAAGGTGGTGATAATATTCACACATTTCAAAGGCAGTGGTAATCCTAGTTTTTCAAAGGATCTTTGAAAGTTCTTATTTTATATATTCTGTTTGTCAGAATGCAAAATTGTTGTTTGAATCTTTCAAATTATAAAGCAGCATGTGGAGCAAAGTATTTTTTTAAAATGGAAATTTCTAAGAATTATTATAATTGCACATAATACTAATCTTGTAATTCAAACCTCTGAAAGATAATTCAAACCTGGATGTGTTTCTAACATAACAAATGCTTAGCTAGAAGAGGAAGTGCAAGATTTAAAATCAAAGACATTAAAGAGAAATATATGACAGGCTACACAGACAGGAAAGGATTGGTACTTGAAATCTCTTAATCTTCTTCCTGTACGAATTTTTTTCTTACACTTTTTTTTCTTGTTTATTTGTTTTAATTTTTTTTATTATTATTATTAAAAAAAAAAGCATATATTTTTCTGTCCTTTTTTTGGAACTTCCTCTTAGAAGTGAGACCGAAGATTTATTCTGGTACTAACTATGTATACCTGTGTTATGTTCAGCTATATTCCTTAACCTGCTTAAGTACTTCTTGCCTAAAAATACTTTTTTATGCATGTGGTTTTTTTGTTTGTTTGTTTGATTTTAATATATCATAAACTGTGTTTTTGTCCTGTTGGCATGTTTTTATTTAGAACCCAGTCGCTATTCTGGGCTTTCCAAAATAGAACAGATGGCTAATGTTCTAATACATTTGCTAGCTTATATTTCTTTATTTGGTTTTGTCTTAGTTTCTAACAGAAGTTACGCTTCTCATAGTGTCTAGTATGAATTTATCTTGTACCTCTGAGATACTGATAACATCCTGGCAGTGTTGAACGGAGCCGAGGACATAACTCACTTCCGCATTCCTCTGCCAGTGAAATAGTTAAGGGGGGCATAAGGAGCTGGGAACTGGGAGGGGACAGGACCAGGGCAGCTGACCCAAATTGACCAAAGAGCTATTCCATCCCACATAACATCATGTGATTGGCTTGTGGGGTTTCCAGGTTCTCTTCGTTAAGGAAGGGACTAGCCGGGAGAAAGGGTCACCAGTGGCTGTGAGCCCTTGCTCTGCGTATCCTCTTTGTGTGTGTATATATATATATATATATATATGTATATATATGTACTGTTATTTCTTTTGATCTCTTTACTATTTTAGTAAATAGCATTTATCCCAACCCACGCGTTTTACTGCATATCTCTCTACTTCTCTCCCCCGTCCCATTTGGGGAGGGAGGAGGGTGAGTGAATAACTGTGTGGAACTTAGCTATCTGCTAAGTCAAACTGTAACAGGTTTCTTTTATTGTTTAGGGTAAAAACTAAACAATGCAAATGAGTAAACTAATATTTGTAAATGGGGAAAAATAATAGGAACTACAGCACAAGCTGGCTGGGAATTTTCTATCAAAGTACAGCTTGATAGAAATAATGTATTTTCCAAAAACCCAGTATTCATACAAGAAGACTTTTTTTTTTTTTTTTTTCCCAAAAACAGCACTTATTTTTTTTTATTGCTCATCAAATCTTAAAGTATGTCAAACTGGACTGTTTTGATTTATTTTGATATTACCAAATTATAATCTTTCCTAAAACCCTGTGGATATTGTAGAAGGAGACCCTATGATATTTTTCTGTTGAAAATATTTATTCAACAACTCTTTTCACCGTATTTTTATAATTTCCCACATAGCTTAACTGCTGGAAGGTCTGGCCACACAAAAATAATAGGAATTTGAAATATACAGAATGAGAGATGGCAAAGTATTCTGGAAATTCTGTATTCTGGAAATTCCATAGCAGCTAAAATTTTATTAATCAAAAAGAAATAGAATGATTCACATTGGAATTATATCTACATATCTATATAGTATTCTATATATATTATATACTTATGAACATGTATGAACAACTTCTTATAAATATTTTGTTATTTTTTCTTTCTTTTTTAATACAAGTTTAAACCATGTTGGAGTTCAAACTTTTCTTCTAGAAGAACTATGTGTGAAATACAAGGACATATTTGCATAGTGTAATAGGATTATCATTTCTCATGAACTGATAATACAAATTACATAGTTCGGTTGCCAGAAACACACCCGTAACTGGGGTCACTATATCAACAGAATGACACGCCTGCAAGCCTCTGCACTGGCTGCTCTTCTATTAGTAGCAGATGATTCCTCTGACATGAAACAGAGACATGAAGCAGATGAATTGCAGTGTGCACTTAATGTTTACAACATAACTGAAGGAGCTAGGCCTGAATTCCCACAGCCTCAAACAGCTTCTAGTTGTGCATCAAAATCTTTCACTGCAATTCTTTTCTGACTATTTTACAGAAAATGTTACGGTTATAAGAAAAAGAAATATGGTAAATCTTGAGAAGTATCTATTTTGTAATTAAGAAAGTGTGAAGTCAGCATCTTTATGGAGAAGCTGTCTTTCTAGTGCTTAAGGGAGACTTAAAAATAGGAAGGAGACCACCTTTTCCTACAGTCTTATAGTGATAGGACAAGAGGGAATGTTTTTAAACTAAGGAAGGGGAGATTTAGATTAGATATTAGGAAGAAATTTTTCACTCAGAGGGTGGTGAGGAGCTGGAACAGGTTGACCAGAGAAGTTCTGGATGCCCCATGCCTGGCGGTGTTCAAGGCCTGATTGGATGGGGCCCTTAGCAGCATGATCTAGTGGGTGTCAACCCTGCTCATGGGTCGTGGGGTTGGAACTAGATGATCTTTGACATCCCTTCCAACCCAAGCTATTCTGCCATTCTATGAATTCTTCAGTTGCATTTTTTGTGTGTATGTGTGTTTCTTTATAGAAGATCTAAGTAAAAATAACTATGTAACAAATTTTAGACACCCAATCTACCCATAACTGCCCCTGGACCATCAGTTTATCCAGAAGCTGGCAGCTGGGGTGTGAGCATTCAAGCTACACAGCTCTGCTCCAGCTGCAGGTGTTCAGATGCGCTTGCACCCATGAACACACACATGCACACACATATGTACACATACAGATGCTCTCTCCACACCTCCAACCTCCTTGCCCCAGCAATTAGCCTTAGAAACACAGTCTACTCAGTAGCTGGCCCTTAGATCCTCTTCACTATGGCTGCTTCACACACAGACAGATGAATTTCTCAGTCAACTTGCAAGCTTTACAATATTTAACTTAGACCTTCTGGTCCCTTCAGGAGTCAAATCACAGTCTCTCCAGTATCCAGCGCAGACTTAGACCTTCTTTGATATTTGCCTCCCACAGTGCTTATCCTACTTGTAGATAAGTCTGTTCTAAAATTAATTAGTGATCACGCACTGATATATGTACCCACACAATATTCATTCATTACAGACTCTCTAGTTGCTGGTATCACAGATGAAAAAGCTGCTGAGACACATGGTCCGTATCCAGCTGCTGTCACTTGGATTCCTATACACACACACCCAGACAAAAGAGAGAACCTCTTCACCCAGAAAAAATAATATAAATATTTTTTAAAAAGAAGACAGGATAAGCCATTATTATCAGGTGCAAATCTCTTTGATTTTTGCTTTTTCTTGCCTTTGGATCCTCCCCTAAACACCTCAAACAGGTTTTATACACCAATGAAATACTCTTCCCAGGCATCTCACAGTAAGTCCCACACCCCTTGACAGCAACCCCTCAGTATGTAAAGTGCTCTAGAGAGACCCCCACCACTGATTCATGGTAATGAGTCTCCCTCAAGACAATCCTGGCAGGGCTAGTGCTACAGCTTGGGTCTCCAACTGAGTTATTAGGATTTGCCTGACTGTTCACATCTCTATCATTTTTCTTTTTTTTTTTTTTTGTATGCACGAAGATAAGCTTGTTATCACATAACACCTACAGTATATGTTCAGTTGTCTATACCATCACAACATCTGCAATGTGTCTTTCTGACAAAAATTAATTCCATTTTTTAAATCTCTGAATAAATATGGGGAAGTGGAAGTGCTGCCATGCTTTGTATGCACTAGACTCATGAGTCTGGCAATAGGGAAGTAATTAGCAGTGAAGAATCAAATGCAAAGTGAGTTCCAGTAGAAAAAAATAAAGAACATCCTATTAGGGGCAGAACCTGTATCTTTTAAGGAGCTGTGGCTGCTGTGGCTGATGGGGGCTTGTTCTCTGCCCTTCTACTGGAGTTGATGTGACTCACCATGCAGCAGGAACTGCTGCTTTCACAAGGTTTTCTACTGGCTGATGGAGAGCAACAGCTTGATAGAGCCTGTCCCTCCCCTGATGAAGCAATCAGTGGGACTGATAGGGGAAAAATGCATGTTGAGGTTCCTTGAGCCGAGGAAAGAGGCACTGTCCTCATCATCCCCTCTGCAAAGAATAAGTGTGATTATTCTCTTCCCATGACAGTTTTTGAGGCAAACCAAAGACATTTTTTTGATAGTTTATTTTTCTTTTCTTGGTATAAACATTTACTACGTTACTAGGATTTTCCGTTTTGTGCATTTTGAAACTTCTGACAGTTAAACATTAATTGGAATAACAATAAATTCTAACTCCTTTGTTTATATGTTCACTTTTGCCTAATGATATGTTCACTTTTGCCTATAACAAGACTTAGTAGACACTGAGAAAACTTTCTTGTGAAGTTCTTTCTTGTACACGAGAGTGGAGATGGAGGTGCTGATCTCTTCTCTATGGTTACCTGTGATAAGACATGAGAAAAAGGCTTACAACTGTATCAGAGGAAGTTCAGATTGGATATTGGAACAAAGTTCTTCACTGAGAAGATGGTCAGACAATGAAACAGGCTCCCCAGGGAAGTAACCATTATCCCAACCTGTATGAAGCATCTGGACAATGCCCTTAAACTTATGGTTTAACTCATAAGTTGTCCTTTGTGGACTCTGGGTTTGATTTGATGATCCCCGTCAGTGCCTATCAATTCAGGATATTCTATGGTTCTAAGTAGACAAGCAGTTAGGTATCACAAAAGTAAAGTAATACACAAAATGTGATAACCAAAAGTAAGGCTTAAGCATAAATTAAGACAGCATTTAGGCACACTGACCATTAAACTTTACCTTTACCTTCACCAATCTCTCATTAGCAAAACTATGTAAGGATTGAAAATGCTATGAAAAATACCTTCATTTTCTTTCTAAGATCACAATTTACAATAATCTTTCTGTGTGAGCACTAAGTCATGAAGTATGTGACTTATTTTCTTCTGTGTTTTTATTTATTATGTTTATTAAAAATACAGTTTTGCTACAAAGATATATTTTATTGAACTAATGTTTGGTGATTTCCCACTCTCTTCAGAGGAAGAATCTTTCCCCCATTATACATCCTGCATTTCATGTCATCAAGAAGATTTCTAGAAAGTAAAAATTTGTATTTCCCCAAAGCTTATAGTGCTCACCTGCATTTTCTCCTACAACATCATTTTCTAAACAATAGCAAGACTGCACTTTGTGGATTTCAAATGAAGAGCTACTTATTCATATACAGAGTCTCATATATGTTGGGGTATTATGAAAACAAAAGCAATTTTTCTAAGAACAGTTTGTGCAAGGGTCAAATCGCAACAAAGAAAAATATCTTAGGTCTCTTTGCTCTGGAAATTTAAATTTCTAAGCCGGGTAATTTTTAACAAGCCTCAAAAAATCGCAGCACTAATAAGAAATGGCTGAACCTCATTGTTTACAAATAATATTTTTTAATACTGTTTTAGTACTATTAGTATTTACTTCCATGTGTTTGCCTTGTTAGATATTACATTTTTGGTCCCTATCCCCTTAACTATATACAAAACACCCAGAAATCCGTGGACATCATTACATATTTGTTTAGTCTGGAAAAGAGGAGGCTCGGGGAGACCTTGTTACACTCTACAACTACCTGAAAGGAGGTTGTGGTAAGGTGGGGGTTGGCCTCTTCTCCCAGGTAGCTAGTGATAGGCCTAGAGGTAGTGGCCTCAAGTAGTGCCAGGGGGAGGTACGGGTTAGAAATTAGGAAAAAAATTCTCCAAGAGAGTGGTCAGGTACAGGTCAGGCACAGGCCTCCCAGGGAGGTGATTGAGTCACCATCCACAGAGGTGTTCAAGGTACGTGTGGATGTGGGACTGAGGGACATGGTTTAGTGGGTAATCTTGGTGTAGATGAATAGTTGGACTAGATGATCTTAGGGATCTTTTCCCACCTTGATGATTCTATGATTCTATTCTATGATTCTGCTTAATATGAGATGATGGATATTACTGCATACTTCTTTATATTAGTGTATAGTCCGCTATACTAATCCAGAACAACTATAGGAGGTAAAACTTGAGCAAGTATAGAACCAGGGCATGACATTTGAATTCATTAAAGAACCAGGAGCTATGATAGATTTTCTGTTCCTGAAATACAGTCATTGGGAATTTAAGTATGTAGTAAATCAATTTATGCAGTTTCTGTGACTATTAATATTTTACTGTAAAATGTTGCACTGTAGTCACACTCATATTCATTTGTGCTAGCAATGTGAGACATTGCTGAGAGCAAATATTCCTCTAATGAATAAGTATTTTAGCAAAGTCTGCATTTCTGTAAAAAATATTCTTTAATATATGGAACAGAAGTCACTGAAATTATAGTGATGAACTCTTAATAAAGAGGAAAATATTCATTCATCTATGTATAGTGATTGTGTCCAAATGAAATGTGGTAAAGAAAAGAAAAAAAAAAGTTCACTTTTAATGCAATTCCCAAACTTCATCTTTCCATTGATTATAATCTCTGTTTCCCCCAGCATATAACCTGCTATTTATGCAACTGGTTCTTTGTATATATGAAAGAAAATGAGGTTCGCACTCCATGAGAGAATCTGTATACTTCAGAAATGAAACAGTTTTTTTCATTTAAGTTGCAAGAAAGCTTAAGGGAAAGCAGCTGTACAGTGTTGAAGCATTTCTTTAAGTGTGATGACATTTATAATAACAAGAAATAACATTTTTGCTTTTTTGCACTTCTTTACTAACAAAAAAAACCACTAGATGTTTGAAAGAAATAGAAGATTATGGACAAATATCAAGGTCTAAAATACGTATATCTGTATACACACAGAGAAGCATGTATGCATGTGTATAAATCAGATATAAATCTAAAAAAAATCCTTGGATCATTTGGATAAATGTTAATTAATTCATTAGTTAATTTTAGTTGAGGCAGAACAATAAGATACCTAACAACCAACAGAACAAAACTAGGACGTAGCGATTCTGCAGTAATGGACATTTTCATAGTAGTTCATGAACCGACTATAATTAAAGACATTACTTTTGTAAAGAAAGCAGTTATGAAACAAATAGTAGTATTTTTTGTTTGTTCAAAATCAGAACAAACAAATTTCAACTAAATTACTATTTTCAAGTTTTCACACAACAATTTTAAAAAAAGATTTAGAATAGCTAGAAAAAGAGCAGAGCAGGTCAAAAAGAATGCTCGGTATCTAGAAAACATAATTTCTACAAAAAAGCTGAATGAGCTCGAACTGTTTTTTGTTGTTGTTGTTGCTGTTTTTATACAGCAAAATATTTTGATCATTGCTGCATTTTAAGGCAGGTCCCTTTTTTTTCCTTATACTCATTATGACTAAATATGTGTATGCAAAATAATTTGTATTTTTCCTGGAATGTTGGATTGTTATATATGGTTTTGTTTTCTGTTGCACATAAGTGTAAAAGAGGGATTTGTTGCCATCAAGGATATTTAGACTCTGTCATTAATATTTTGGTTTTTCTTTGAAAGGAAATAGGTTTACAAATGATGGATACTAAATGTGACTTCAGTTTAGAAGAATTTTTGTGATAATCAGCTTTATTTGGTCCCAGAAGGAAAATTCATATATGGATTGTATTTAATGGAACGGAAATATAAAGCTTTGATGAGGGTCTCGTTAGAAAGTGAAAGAGAGACTAAACCAGACACAGTGGTTTGTACAGACTACTTGTTTCCAAATCTTTTTGACATGCTGTCCAGAAGAATCAACCAGGCAACCAAGGGGATTGAGAGGAGACTTCCTAAGTGATTTTAAAAAGTAATACAGTTTCTTAATTCATCAACTGTTATTAAATTAGTTTGTTCCCTCAACTGTCACCTCAGGTTTCATTCAAACATAAATCTGCAGTAATATCTAACCGCAGGACATGTATTCACAAAGCCATTTAAAATGCATCTTTGTTTGGCAGATGTTCTCTGCGTATTGTTCCACACTATGATTTCTTCTTAATTATTGTGGAACAACAATACTGTTAAGAAGATAAGACTGAACAGCATAAATTGCCTCTTTAGTTTAGAAACAATCTGGTATATCAAATAGTTGGAAATGTCTGTCCCCTTCGAAGCAAGTGCTTTTATAATTAAAGAAATTTTGCATTGAAATGAATGAAGAGTAGATTTAGAGATATTTTTACTTGTGTACATATGTGTAAAACATATTCACAAGTGTTCATGTATACATACATACATATACACATAAACATACATACTGTTTAATCTTTGGTGCCTTTTTACAAGACATCCCCTTTACCAAAGTCCTCACCTCTGTTCTCCAGATAAGATCTGAAAGCTCATTTGCTATTACTCCTCCAAAAGATTTTTTAAGCTTGTCACTTTTATTTGTGGTGATTAAGCATGCTTTTTGTGGATTTAAACATTTATATTTTGAATGAGTTCAGTTAACATACAAGCTACTGGACAAACAAGGTTTTTCCTGTTTGTTTTCTCACTCAAGAACCAGATGAATGACCTAGGAAACTTTGCCAGGTAAGAGGTAGGAGACTGAATACTCACATCTACCAGTTCACTCAGCTACTTCACATGCTTAGAGATGGTGGGCTGGTGGGGGCAGAAGTGGTTCAGTCTGATAGAAGTGAGGCTCCATGCCCCACGATCAACAAGTAGCGAGGCTGAGAATATATTCTCAGCAGACATACATATACCCAAATGCACAACACAACACATATGTAAATATGTATACGTGGCCAACACAGACAAACACACTCGCACATTCACACAAGCACAAACAGCACTAATGGTCTCATTCAGTTTTTGTCTTTGCCTGATTAGACTGAAGGTCTGTTGTTGGGAAATATATCACAGAATCCTAGAATACTTAGAGTTGGAAGGGACCTTTAAAGATCATCTAGTCCAACTCTTCTGCAATGAATAGTGACATCTACAGCTAGATCAGATTGGTCAGAGCCTGGTCCAGGCTGACCTTGAATCTCTCATATATATATATACATATATATATAAATATATACACACACACACAAGAGCTGCTCGGAAAGTAATGCCCCCTATTTTATTATTTTGGCCCTCAATGTCAGAGATGGATGTTGGTGGTATGGCAGTAGAGGCTGAACCTTCCTGCCAATATTCTGTTCAATTTCATTGCTATGCAACAGATAGCAGTAGAGAGGTAGTCTGACAAAATGGTGTCTGACATGGAAGTGTATATGAAACAAAGGTGTGCAATTGAATTCCTCCATGTGGAAAAAAATGACTCTCATTGACATTCATTGACATTTGATGAACTTTTATGGAAATCGAACAGTGGATGTGAGTGCAGTGAGGAGGTGGGTGATGCGTTTCAGCAGTGGAGAGAGCAACATGAAAGCAAATGAAATGAAGAGTGGCTTGATCAGCTCATCCATGAGAATCAGCTAATGGTGGTGACTATGTTGAAAAATAGAGTTTTATAGCTGAGAATTTTCTCTATCAAATAATGCTACTGTGCTCTTTGTAGCTGCTGTAGTTTCCATGGAAATAAACAGGAGGCATTACTTTCGGATCATCTATTCTGTTACATCCTGTCCATGAAGGGAGAAATGATTGATCAGATTCACAAATCCCCTTGGTTAGATTAAGGTGAAATGACACTTAAGGTCCAAACACAATCATCAATTTCAATGAGAATCTCTGTAATACAATTATCTTAAAAATATTGGCACACTTAGAATGATATCTATCTAAGATGTGTGGCTAAACTATGCAACTTTATAAGAAATTGAGAGAAACAGGAAGAGGATATAGAGAAACAGGCAGGAGATATATATGGAGAGAGACTACCTTCCTATGTTTCCTTTAAATATTTTTGCTAGTTCACAGGGGATATACATTTAAATGCAAGATAACTATGACTTATTTCTCAGAAACGTTATGAATCTTACAACTTCTGCTATTCAGCAGTGTGGTTTCATTTGCAGTTAATTCTGTCAACATTGCAATCCATAGGGAGCAATATAGCGTTAAAAGCAACTTTCTGTCTCTCAGTACAAATATGGAGACTAGTACAAATATAGAGACTAATCTTTAGCAAGTTCTTACAAAAGAAAAGAAATTAATGCTTGCAATCTTCTGGTGAAAGTACATGAAACAAACAAAGGAAGAACACATCTTTTTGGTAATGAACACTAAGCCTTCATTTTGGTGTCAATTAAAAAAAATAAGACAAAATTCTAATTTAAGATGTGAAGAACTTCAAAACATTGTTTTCGATAGCTAAAACAAACTTCAGGAATTCTAGGTTAAATATTTCATACTGCTTGCATTGCAAATTCAAATCAAAGTTAAAAGGAAAAAAAAAGTAGTGTTACTGTTGCTCAAGATTTGCTAAATATGCTTCCAGTTCTGACTTTTGTCAACTTACCATGATATATTTATAAAACTTTATTGTTTTTTACGCATTGTCAGAAGTGTGCATTTTGCTACATTAGAGTCGTACAGAAAATACACAGTCTTAATCCTTTCTCTTTAATTAAAATTTGTTTTTGGAAGAGTAAAATCAGACCTGACCTCTTTTTTCCCTCTTTTAGAAGAACGACTGATATACAGCTTTTGGCGAAAAAGGCCAAATTCTATATATTTTCCTAAAATACTTTTGTGTCTGTTTCACATCTAGAAAACATCTGAGAATCAAGGAGGTCATTCATGCATCCTGTATTTCGCGTAAGAAACAGAATCTCACAAACTTTTCTAGCATACCTTCTTGAAACTAAATGGGAAAGAAATGTATTTGACAGCTGCGGCATTTGAACAATAATGAAGTAACAGTATTTCTTTGGATACCAGAGCTACTCTTCAGTCAGTATAGCAAGATTTGACTAAAAGGGAAAAAGACAAGAAGAATCTTTCTGTAGCATTTCAGGAAATTACAGTGCAAGGAGGCCATCTTCGAAATAAATGGAAAAGAAAAAGATCTAGATACCTGAATGGATCCATCTCGCAGTCTACATGTAAACGCTGAACAGTCTTTCAAGGTTATTTTAAAACAACAACAGTAATTTCATTTGTATAGATACATGAATTGTTGCTATAAAGCTATTGAGAAAATTATCTTCCTACCCCTGAATACTGTAGAGATTACTTAGTCATTTTGTACTGAACATTCTCTGGGTTATGTGTACACTTCCACTAGGAATAGAAAAAGAACATAGGTAATCTGTCACAACAAACTTATTTTTTTTATTCATTTTCAAGTTCCTTTTTTCCTGGCCCTGTAAATCTGGCGTTTCTGTCTTTACTGTAGTCCAAATTCAGTTGGAGGAATAGACAATAACTCACCTCCATATATCATCCAGTCAAAAAATTTGATCTAATTCTTTTGTATCTGAAGGATTCATCACTGACTTACAGAAGTGAGAGAGAGCCATATCTTCTTTCATAAGCGATTATGTTGGAAAGTTCTTAATATAAATCTTCATGTGATGAGTAGTTCATGAATGGTTTAATATATGAAGGCTACTCATTAGCAATTGGATCTAGGTTAACCACTAGGTCCAGAAGTTAATCTGAGATGAATCTATAGTCTCTGATAAACTCACAGTGATTCAGCTTTAAATCTTATCAATTTTCTCAGGGCAAAGAAAGGCGGAGCTGTGTTCCTCATTTAACAATCGGCAACAAGAATCCAGATGTAAAATGTGATTCATCAAATGTTCTTTATCTGCTCAGGTTCTTTATTTGATCAAAAGAGACCATTATGTTTCTTCACAATGCAGAGATTTAAAATAAATCAAATGTCTGCTCTTTACAAATACATTTTTTCTCTATTATTTATATTGAATGATTAAGTGATAGAGAGCTGTTTGTCGTAGCTGCCTAAAGCAATGTCCAAGGAAACCCTCTCAGAGAGGTTCTAGGACTTGTCCCAGGTCACAGATATCTTAAAAAGAAAATTCAGTGGAAGCCCCTCAGGTCTTGTTTGTAGAAATTCTTTCTTGAAAAGGATAATTGTACTATTATAAAAGCAGTATTTATAGGATTTGGAGGGGAAGGACAGAAAGGTAAAAAAGCTTTCTGTGGTTTTATGCTCACCTGAATTTTTGTCTGCTTCCTCCATGTAGTTATTTCCCTGGCTCTGATTAGCCATCATCATGTCACTGGTTTCCAAATTAATTGTTCAAACTTATTTTATTGTTGTTTATACTTAGAGAAATAATAAAGACAAAGTACTGTCCTTAAAAATACACGTTCATTTTAAAATGTTTATGTTTCTTACTAATTAATCAGTATTACTAGACTTCCCATTCTGTACTTACTACTGCAAATTTGTCCTCCTATACAAATTACTTAAAATATCTACCAATTCCTCAAGCCATTTCCATTTATTATGTTTTTCAATTATAAATGTAAAATACTGAATGTAAATGCAAGTTTACATTTGCCTCTCGTCATTTTAGTGTAGATAGAAGAAAATAAGTTGTTTATCAAAACTAAGTGTTTCTTTGGCTTAATTCTAAACCGTTTTTAATCAAGTGTAATTATTTTTGTGAATGTACACAGAGTACAAAAAAATATTTAACAAATAGTTTTCATCCAATTCACATGACTGCACAATGACCTAGAAAACCAAGAATCAAGACCTTGTTGTTTACAAGATTCCTTTCCCAAATACAAAGCATTTTGGATGACTGGCTTTTTATATTACTGAGGCTTGTTTTTCTTTCTAAGTACGATACTTCATGTTCTGAATCAAAGCTTTGAAATACTGCATGAAATATTTTACAATCTTTTCAAAATAAATACAGGCAACATACCTTTCCTGACTATAATACAGCGTATATTGCTTCAAAATTATATTCTGATATAAGTTAAATAATTAAGGCTGGCTTAATGTATAATGTTTAGCTGACATATTGATCTTGTTTTAACTCACAAGACTTTTATTGTAAGGATAATGAAATCAAAACAAGAACTTTATATTAAAGCTTTAAGCATCTTGATATTTCCATCCCAAACTGAATTCTGCTTTGTGGGGAAGGAATATTGTACATATGTTTACCTGTCTATCTCCAGGCTTTTATAGATACAGATATATAGATGCTTCCAAATTTCTCTTCTGTCTGCCCATAAGCTACACCACTATATTAGATGTAGCAGTTGAAGTATCACCTGTAATATGTAATATTTTGTTCTAGTTTAAACATTATAACAAATAGAAATTAAAAAAAAAAAAAAAAACAGACACATATAGCTAGTAATAAAATGAACAGGAACACAGAAATAGGATAAATAATAGCAATGCTACAAAAAAGTCATAGAGCCTAGAGGTATGTATTTAAACTAATTTTCGATATCAGGAATTATAAGAATATGTATCTAATTATAAGAATATATGTGCTTATTAAAAACAGTATAGCATTTTCTCCTTCTTGCATATGATTATTTAAACTACCTGTGCAGTGAATGTAATTTATCAATTCTGCCTAACAATGCAAATAATACATTTTTTTGTCTATAAATTTGTAATTCCTTTGACTAATTCAGGCAGGATCAAAATGAAAAAAAAAAACACACAACAAAATAAGGTAAGGCCAAATTGATAGGAAAGATATATCAAAGTCTGTTTTCCCTTGTTTCTGTGGAAACACATTTCTTCTACAAATTAGTTCTATGGCTAAGAGCAGGTAAGGAAAAGCAAGCCAGTCAAAGTTGGAATTAAAAATCTACAGCAAACGACATGTGTACCTACATCACTCAGAAAGATCTGATCTGTGGGCAAATCAACCCATAGTAATTCAGGCCTGACTTTTAATTTATTTCTAGTAAATTATCTGAAATTCTCCTGTAAGGGAAAACAGAGAAAAGACATGGGGACGTAAGCCAACTGTAGCAAAGTTACTAATGTTACTAACAGCTGAAGGTGGGCTGCAGGGCATGGTACAGGGACTTTCCCTCCACACATCACAGCCTTGTCTGTGCTTCGGTAGGAAGGGCATGTATAACTTTGAAAAGCAGTTTGAAATTTTTTACATTGTTATGTAATGCTATTTAATCTATAGGTTTGTATGCTTCAAATCTTTTCTTGTTTCTCTTATACTTATCAAAATTCCAAGAATATTCTTCCGGACTTTATAAGAGACAAGATTTGCCCCTTCAAGAAATAAAATACGCCTGTTTATATGAAAGAATAACAATAACAATGCATAGATTTTATCTTTTTATGTGGATCAGATGACTTGAAATTCTGATCAAAGGATAACACAGATGTGCAAAAATGTGTAGATAATAAATGTAAAAACATTCTACAGATAAGCACTAAATAAATCTATTTTTAAGAGGAGAGCAAAAAAGAAGAAAAAAAGAAAAAACAAATAGATACACATAAAAAAATGCAGAATCACAGTGTTTAAAATTTTATCTCCACAGTGATTCTACTCAAGTGTTCTCATCTCTCATCTCATTGTGGGAAAATTTGGTCAAGTTCATTCCATTCACAGATTTGATGTAGTCACCCACATTCGGATGGTCACTCCTAGCAGTGATTGCTTTTAGAGTAAGGCTGTATACTCTTGATTTCCCATCCTCGTTGGTTCTGCCTGACACTACGGTATCTTCTTTTTTCAGTAATTCAACTGTTATTGATCCCCAGTGCTCCATCAGATGAGTTTGCCTCATTATAAGACTTTATGTTAGGGATCTAATTTCAAAGAGGCTCTGAGTGTTAATAACAACCCTCATAACCCTGGTGGTACCTCTCTTCTACTGGATTCTTTTTACCTTTCCTGTTCTCTGTTCTCTTCTCTGCTTGACAAAGCTCAAGAAACACTCGATTTCCTCAAATGCACCAACTAGCAGCCTTCTTCAGTCTCTTTTACAAAGAATTGTCTGAGCATGTATTAACAGCAGACGTTGAAGGAGCTGCAGCTTTTGACCATTCATTCTGGTGCCATTACATAAATAAGGACTCCCTAATATCAGATATGTCTAGAAATCAGATTGTTTTCCCTTAAGTATATATATATATATATGGGGGCACAGGTGTCAGTATTATCAAGAATGGCAACATGGACAACCTGGGGAATTACAGGCTATTCAACCTGCATCTCTAGGAACGTGATGAACTGGCTAAGCCTGGAAAGCATTTCCAGGGACATGGAGGACAGAAAACTCATCAGGAGTGGTCATGCTTGACAAATATGACAAAATGCTACAGTAGAATGACTGGCCTGGAAGATTAAGGGAGAGCAGAAGATATCGTCTACCTGAACATCAAAAAGGCCTCTGACATTGCCTCCTGTAAGATCTGAATAGACAAGCTACTGATGTAGGGGACTGATGAGTGAACTGGGAGGAGGACTGAAAACTGGCTGAACAGCTGAGTCCAGCATGTGTCGGTGGCACAAAGTCTAGTTGGAGGCCAATAACTAGTCTTATATCTGAGCAAGTCAATACTGTGTCCAATTCTGTTCAACATCTTCATTCATGATCTGGAGTTATTAATCATTATCTGGAGTCATTACATACACAGTACTGTGTTCAGCTCTGGGGCCTGCAGCATAAGAAGAACACAGAACTGCTAGAGTGGGCCCAGACAAGGGCCACAAAGATGATCAGAGAACTGGAACAACTCTCCTTCTGGTGCACAAGAAGCTGAGAGGGGAGAGAATAAGAACAGATGACACAAATGGATCAAAAGACTATTTCATGTCATATGACATCATGCTCAGAAACAAAAACTGGGCAGAAGGAAGGAGGAAAGGAGGAACGTTCAGAATGATGGCATTTGCCTTTCCAAGAAAACATTACACATGTGCCCTCAGTACAAGACGTGGAACTGTTGGAGTGGGTCCAGAGGAGTACCACAAAGATGATCAGAGGGCTGGAGCACCTCTCCTATGAAGAAAGGCTAAGGTAGCTGGGCTTGTTCAGCCTGGAGAAGAGAAGGCTCTGGGGAGACCTCACCGCAACCTTCCAGGACTTAAAGAGAGCTTATAAACAGAAGGGAGAAAGACTTTTTACACAGTCTGATAGTGATAAGACAAGGGGGAGTGGTTTTAAACTAAAAGAGGGGAGTTTTAGGTTAGATGTTAGGTAGAGAATTTTTAATCACAGGATGGTGAGGCTCTGAAATGAGTTTCCCAGAGAAGTTGCGGTTGCCCCATTTCTGAAAATGTTCAAGGCCAGACTGGATGTGCCACTGGGCAGTCTGATCTAGTGGGTGGCAACCCTGTCCACAGCAGTGGAGTTGGAACTAGATGATCTTTGAGATCCCTCCCAACTCAAACCATTCTATGATCCTGTCATTGTAGGATTTTATAAGCCCTGCTTTCCTGGAAGTGTCTGAACATTCGTCTTCCAATGGGAAGTAGTGAATGAATTCCTTATTTTCTTTTGCTTTTGTGCACAACTTTTCCTTTATCTAGTAAACCCACAATTTTTTTCACTTTTACCTTTCCAGTTCTCTCCCCCATCCCACTGTAGAAGAGAGATTGAGCAGCTGTGTGGTGCTTAGCCACCCACCAAGATTAAACCACATCAGTTGATCTTGTTTAGACTGAAGAGAAAACTGAAGAAGAACTGTGTTAATAACCCTTAAAAAATCAAAGGATGCTCCAGGGACAAACAGATCAATCTATTCTCCATGCTGTTGTGGAGAAAGCAGAAAAAGAAACAGCTGAAGTGAATCAAGAGTGGGCAGTTCAGCCCACTCATACTTTCTAAACAAATGTTACATTATCACTGAAATTTAAAAGCTAAATGTTTTTTTATAAATAAAATAAACTACATCTTCCAATTTTCTCTCTGCCTGTAAGCTTCATCCTTTATATATTCGTAGCCTCTGTAACAAGACATTCAAGCCAATATGTTTTACTATACAGTTAAAACAACTGTGTTCCCATCTAACTATATCAGCTGTTATCTCACCTGTTCATTAACATATTCCAGTTAGTCATTTTTCTTGTATGTTGCTGCACACACACAACCTGTCTCTTGAATTGTATTATTTAACAATTGTTCTACAATTATTTCAAGGACAGTAGTATTACCAAATAGGATTAGCCATCTCCTTTACATCATTTTGCATAAATTTTTAAAGTCAAATGCACGTCTAAGATTTTTTTGAACCATTCTAATCTGCAAGCCAACTGTCAACATCAACGAAGTTATCTGTGCTGAGACACAGATGAATAAAATGTTCTTCTTATTGTAAAGAATATATAAAGTAAATCCATGGTATTCCCCACCTAATATATGGACTGCAATGCATTCTCTCACCCTCAAGAACCAGTGCAACAGTGTTCTTTAGAAATAGACACCTCATTATTAGATGTTCTACTCTCTAATGCAAAAAAGATACTTTTTCAGTTTGATAATATAATTTTACAAGTTTATATGAATAGATATACAACAATATAAGACCAGTCATGCTGTCCTACTTCTCTCTATGCTGATGAGACCTCACCAGCACTGTGTGCAATTTTGAGTGCTGTAAAATAAGAAAGACATAAAACTATTAGAGAGCATCCAAAGGAGGGCTACAAATGTGCTGAAGGGTTTAGGTGTATGAGGATCAGCTGAGGTTACTTGGTTTGTTCAACCTAGAGAACAAGTGACAGAGGGCAGGTCTCATGGCACATCCGTTCCTCACAAGGGAAGCGGAGGGGCAGGTGCTTATCTATCTGGTGACAGTGATAGGACACAAAAAAACAGCATGGAGATGTGGCAGGGAATCAGGTTGGGTATTAAGAAAAAGTTCTTTATTAAGAGGGTTGTTGAGCCCTGGAATAGGTTCCCCAGGGAGCCATGGCACCAAGCCTACCACACTTCAAGAAGTGTTTGCGCAACACTCTCAGGCATAGGGTTTGGTTTTTGGGTGATTCTGTGAGGAGCCAGGAACTGGACTTAATGATTTTTATGTGTCCCTTCCAAACAAGTATATTTTATGATTCTCTGAAAACTATAAATTGATGATAGGGGTAAAAATACAAATATATAAATATATATATATGTACATATATATATGTCATCTATTTAAAACTAAAATTCTGAGTCTGTAGATTACCAATTTGCATTCATGTGGAAGAAAAAAGATAAAATGCATATTGATTGAATAAAATTATTGTCATTAATTGTACTTAATTTTCCCTTCAAGACTGTATCTTTCAGTTTTATAGGCCACGTAAAATGATTCTCCTACAGGTGTCTCATTCCCATAATTTCCAAGCTTACATTGGTGCACTTGAACAAAATGTATAGCACATTATATCTTGAAGGTCTCTTTAGTAGTAGGAATTACTACACCATTTTTCTTTTATAGTTGCATGATGTGATTTGCCTAAGGGGTCACAAAAAGTCGGAGCCCATTCTGATTCTACAATCACCAGCTAGTTGAATAAAACAGTCTAACTATAGGTTAAAGATTTGTATTAGAATTTGAATTAATGTGCATAGAAATTTTCTGCTCTGGACTTGTTTTTGAAAGGTATAAAGGTCAAATCGGGATGAGGCTGAGTACATACTTTGCAGCGCTGACGTAATTAGAAGGAAAGGCTTAACCATTCTGTGGGTATGATCCCATAATTTGAAATGGATTAACACTCTAAAAGTTAGCTATTTAGCCCACATAAACTTCCCTGGACTTTTTCCAAAGCCAGGCAATAAGCCAGGCAACAAGCCCTCAAACACATTCTTGAACTGTGTAATGAATTATGCCTACACACTATGCCTGACTTTTGAAGGCATATACATGATAAAATGAACCTCACTTCTTTTGATCCAGCACTCAACTGTATTCAAATCTGGCAAATTTTTTGGCCGTTATATGTATTTGTGCAGCACATGTAAAACTATGAGTTAGATTTAAAAAGGGACATTGGCACCAGTATCTGCGCTGGTATACTTGGAAGGGGATTGAGAACTTTCTGTTGGAAACCAAGGCTCTCTACGCACAGCACAAGGAGAGGAAGAGGTCTGAAAATAAGACTCAGAACTACCACCATATTTATGTAGTTAGTAAAGTGCTGAAAAGCAGGTGCCTAAATACTATGCCACATTGGGGATTAGTATTTCTAAAGTGAAAATAGTTGTGTGAAACAACTCCTTCAAAAAAACACTGATACTTTCAACAAATAATATGTTATATCTAGTCTCATCTTTGTCACAGAAAATCAATGCTGAATTTATTTTATTTGCTATGAGAATTAACATCAACATGAGCTATGTTTGTAGAAATTACGTAGTTCTAAAATTAGGAACTTTTTAATAATTTTAGTACACTTTTCTTTCCTCCTGTTTTAAGATGCAAGTATGAAGAAAATATTGAAAATTCAACAGAGTGTTTTGATAAGGAGAGATGAAGGAGGGGTTTGTTTTTCTTTTATTTTTCCTTTGCTCATCGTCTTGTTGGCAGTTCTTTATGTCAAAATTAATTAGGAAGTAAAACTAATATATTAAGTTATTGGAACAAAAATGAGAAATCCAGACTTTTCATCTCTGCTTAAATGTTCTGGGGCTGGAAAAAGGAGGGTGCATGAATACTTGTCAAGAATCAGTAAAGGATAACCACAGTGCTGGTTCAACTGACAACCTATGTTAGAACCGATGTGAAGGGTGTTAGTAATTAGAGATTACTTGCTGAGAGTCACTGAAGCACTCATTTGCTGTCCAGACAATCTCTTCAGGAAGGTCTGCAGACCACCAGGGGCCCACATTCATGATATCACAAAGAGGCTACTATGTCTGGTAAAGCCAGAGTACTACTATACATTCTTTCTCTTTCAAGTAGAGTCAAATGAGGCTGCAATGAGAAGACTCCAAAATGTCAAGAGACTTTATGTACCTCAGAAATACATAGAAGGTATCAGGAACACAGAAAGTGTTTTCTTCTGTGCTTTCAATTAAAAACAGGACCAGGGAAGAAGAAAGCAAAGAGATCAGGTAAATCATTGACTGTGTGATGGATGATGGCTGTGTGGATGGTGCCACACTCATGGTTTTGAGTTGTATGATCTTGGAGGCACCTTTGAGAGACTGGGCATGTTGATGTCAGATGGGGCACACCTGACTAGGTGGGATAAGATTGTCCTGGGCAGCAAACTAGCTGGACTTCCTAGTAGAGTTTTAAACTATGTTCAGTTGGGGAAGGGGATGTATTTCTAATTGACAAAGAAGAGTCAGAAAACACCAACACTTTAGGTTAGAAAAAGGGAAATACCTGTGAATTGGTCCAAAGAAATTAGGTAGGACTCTTGCAAGAAGGTAACACAGAAAATAACACAGCTGAATTGCCTCTACACCAATACACACAGCATGGGAAATAAGTGGGGGAGAGTTGGAAACTATGGTGCACTATGACCTAATTGCTATTATGGAAACATAGTGGGAAGAATCACACAATTGGAGCACTGCAATCAATAACTCCAAGCTTTTCAGGAGAGAAAGCAAGGAAGGAGGGTGGAGAATTGCCCTCTGTGTAAGAAATTGATAATTTGTGAGCAACAGACATGAAAGATTAAGAGTTAGTGGGTAAAAATCAGGGACGACACAAAGGACATCTGGTGGTCCAGGTCTACTACAGGCTGTTTGATCAAGGGGAGTCTTTTGATGAGGCCTTCTTGGGTGTCCTGGAGGATGAAAAGCAGGACATGAGTCATCAGTGTGTGCTTGCAGCCTGCAAGGGCAACAATACCCTGGGCTGCACCAAAAGACAGGTGGCCAGCAGGGCAAGGGAGGTTATTTTCCCCTTCTACTCTTCCCCCATGAGGCATCATCTGGAGTGATGCGTCCAGGTCTGGGATCCCCAACACACGAAAGACACAAAGCTGTTGGAGTGGGTCCAGAGGAGGGCCACAAAGATGGTCTGAGGGCTGGAGAACCTCTCCTATGAAGAAAGGCTGAGCTGAGGGATCTGGGCCTGTTTAGCTTTGAGAAGAGAAGACTCTGAGGGGATCTCAATACAGCCTTCCAGGACTTATAGGGAGCTTATAAGCAGGAGGAAGACAGACTTTTTACATGGTCTGATAGTGATAGGACACGGAATGGTTTTAATATAAAAGAGAGGAGATTTAGGTTAGATATTAAGTGGAAATTTTTTACTCACAGGGTGGTGCCTAGAGAACCTGTAGATGTTCCATCCTTGGAGGTGTTCAAGGTCAGGCTGGATAGGGCCCTGGGCAGCCTGATCTAGTGGCTGGTAATCCTGTCCATGGCAGGGTGGTTGGAACTAGATGATCTTTGAGGTCCCTTGCAACCTAAACCATTCTATGATTCTGTGATTCTATGACCCTATGATTTTGCGATTTTGCATTCAGCTAGAAGAAACAACGTGCTCACGGGCTCTCATCATGCTCACAGGCTCTCAACGTGCTCACAGGCTCTCATCTTGAAGTGAGATTTCAAACCACTCAGATTTATTCTGTGAAAGCAACAAAAGCCAGCAGTAAGCAATCCAGAAGACTCCTAGAGTGCATTGAAGATGACTTACTGGTATTAGACAAACCAAACAGAGGTGAAGTGTTACTGGACCTGATGCTCACCTATGCAGATGAATTCATTAAATATTAGAGACAGTCTGGGCTATAGTGAGCATGCCTTGGTTGACTTTGTAATCTTGAGAAATATGAGCCTGGAAAAGAGCAAAGAATTAGTGAGAGAGATCCTCTTGGAAGCTGCCTTTAAGGACAGAAAATCTGAGAAGATCTGGCAACTCTTTAAGGCTGTTTTTCTTAGAGCACAAGAGCTCTCTCTCTTGACCTGTAACTAGCAGTGCTCCCCAGGGGTTGGTGCTAGGTCCAGTCTTGTTCAATATCTTCATCAATGACCTTGATGAGGGGATAGTGTCCACCCTCAGCAAGTTTGCTGATGATACAAAGCTGAGAAGAGTGGCTGACATGCCAGAAGGCTGTGCTGCCATTCAGCAAGACCTGGGACAGGCTGGAGAATTGGTCAGTAAGAAATTGTATAAGGTTTAACAAAAGCAAGTGTAGAGTCTTGCACCTGGGGAGGAATAACTGCATGCACCAATACAGGTTGCTGGAGAGGAGCTCTGTGGAGAAGGACCTGGGGGTCCTGGTGGACAACAGGTTGGCCATGAGCCAGCAATGTGCCCTGGTGGCCAAGAAGGCCAACGATATCGTGGAGTGTCATGAGCCAGCAGGTTGAGAGAGGTGATCCTTCCGCTCTACTCTGCCCTGGTCAGGCCTCAGCTGGAGTACTGTATCCAGTTCTGGGCTCCCCAGTATAAAAAAGACAGGAATCTCCTGGAAAGAGTCCAGTGAAAGGCCACAAAGATGATAAAGGGTGTGGAGCATCTCCCTTATGAGGAAAGGCTCGGTAATCTGTGTCTGTTCAGCCTTGAGAAAAGAAGACTGAGGGGGGATCTTATCAATGTCTACAAATATCTAAAGTGCAGGAGGCAAATGGACATGGGCAATCTCTTTTCAGTGATCTGTGGGGACAGAACAAGGGGAAATGGGCAAAAACGGGAGCACAGGAAGTTCCACACCAATATGCGGGAGAACTTCTTCACAATACGGATGACAGAGCACTGGAATAGACTGCCCAGGGAGGTTGTGGAGTCTCCTTCCCTGGAGATAATCAAGACCTGTCTGGATGCCTACCTGTGCAAGCTGCTCTAGGGAACCTGCTTTGGCAGAGGCGTTGGACTCGACGATCTCTAGAGGTCCCTTCCAACCTCTACAATTCTGTGATTCTGTGATTCTCCATTCTCACACATAAAAAAACAAGCTGGAGAGGCAGGAAACCATCATGCCTGAGCAAAGACCTGCTGGTCACACTTAGGTGTAAGAAGGAAATGAACAGTCAGTGGAAACAGGGACATGTGGCCTGGGAAAAGAACAGAGATGCAGTCCTGACATGTAGAGATGGGATCAGGAAAGCCAAGGTGCAGATGGAACTGAACCTGCAAGGAATGTGAAGAATAACAAGGGATTCAATAGGTACATTAGTCAGAAAAGAAAGGCCAAAGTGAGTGCATCCCTTCGGATAGATGAGAAGGGAGAAATGGCAACAACAGACATGGAGAAGGCTGAGGTACTCGTTACGTTCTTTGCCTCAGTCTTCACTGTCAGTCAGGCTTCTCATGTTGCTGAAACTCTAGGTGAGGGTTGGAGGAACAAAATATCTCCGACTGTAAGTAAAGAGCAGGTTTGAGACCACCCAATGAAGCTGAACATATATAGTCTATGGGGCTTGATGACACACTTCCCAGGGTCTGGAAGGAACTGGCTAATGTGGTTGCCAAGCCACTCTCCCTCGTATTTGAAAAGTTATGTCTCTTGAGTGAAGTCTCCAGTGACTGGGCAAAGGGAAACATCACCCCCATTTTTAAGAAGGGTAGAAAGGAAGACCTGGGGAAGTGCGGATCAGTGAGCCTCACTTCTGTGTCTGGGAAGACTGTAGAACAGATCCTCTGGGAAGCTATGTTAAGGTCCATGAAAAACAAAGATGTGACCTGAGACAGACAGCACAGTTTCACTAAGGGCAGATCATACCTGACCAGTCTGATGTCCTTATATTATGGAGTGACAGCATCAGCGGACAAAGGAAGAGTAACTGAAGTTATCTTCCTGGACTTGTGCAAAGTCTTTGATGTGGTCCCACACCACACCGTCATCTCTAATTGGAGAAGTATGGATTTGAGGGCTGGACTATTCAGTGGATAAAGAATCAGTTGAATGACTGCAATTAGAGAGTTGCAGTCAAGAGTTTCATGTCCAGGTGGTGGCTGGTGATTAATGCCCCCCAGGGGTCCATCTTGGGGCCAGTGCTCCTTAACATATTTATCAGTGACATAGACATTGAGTTCAAGTGTACCCTCAACAAGTTTGTAAGAAACATTTAGATGAATGGTGCTGTTGATACAACATAAAGAAGGGATGCCATCAGGAGACCTGGACAAGCTTGAGAAGTGGGCCCACATGAACTTAATGAGTTTCAACAAGTCCAAATGTGCCTCTGGCACAAGTACAATATGGAGCTATTGGAGTGGGTCCAGGGAGGGGCCATGAGGGTGATTAGAGGGCTGGAGAACCTCTCCTATGGTTGAAGAAGCTGTGGTTCAGCCTGGAGAGGCAAAGACTCTGGGGATATCTCATTGCAGCATTTCAGAATTTAAAGGAGGCTTCTAAAATAATGGAGGAGGACTTTTTACATAGGTGAGCAGTGATAGGAAAAAGGGTAATGGTTTCAAACTAAAAGGAGATTTAGATTAGATGTTAGAAGCAAGTTCTTTACTCAGAGGGTGATGAGTCACTGTTTTGCCAATGGATGGGGTCAACAGAAAGGACACAGGCATCATCAAAAGGGATAGGCTTATTTTACAGTCTATTTCAAAATAATACAAAAATAAAACAGTGCATATAGTCAAAAGATAAGCTTAACAGCAAAGAGAATAAGCAAGGTAACGCACCTAATCATTACTACCAGAGGTTAGCAATAGTGATTAAGAGAGATACATCACCAAATTGCCCTAATACTTTACCATCACTCAGATCCACAGTTGCTGGGGAGTCCTGGTTGTAGTGAGGATCTGGAGCTTTTCTCAGCAATTGAAAAGCCCTACGCAGTGTGTCCTCTCATAGGTGAGGTCTCCAACGTTGCTGCAAGAGGGTCTCACTTTTATACAGTTGAATAAACAACTTCCATAATTTAATGTGTGGAAACATCTGCTATAGTGGTTAAGCATCTTTCTCCTGTTCATTTTCCCCCCAAAACCTGGCCAGGGTTCAAGGAGGAACTGAGAGAGTATCTATTTTTGATAGACCACAGGCCTTGTGGCAAGACTGTCTTCTCAGGCCCCTTGCAACATGCCTATCACAGGACAGACAGTACAGCAAAGTTCCCTTCTGCCAAATAAAAAGAGATCATTTGACTGTCATTACTGCATAGGTTAACATTATAACAGAGCTTTTATAAATAAATACCAAAATATATGTACTTATATTGACATGGAAAAATACAGATAAATGACGTAAGTGTAATTAATATTAGATATGCTGTGAGGTTGTGAGGTTCGTCTATAGGTCAACTTTTATTGGGACCTATTTTTCAGACTCCAGCAATTCAGGTAATGGAACAGGTCGTCCACAGAAGTCATGGATGTCTCAACCCTGGAGGTGCTGAAGATCAGGCTGGATAGGGCCTCCAGGAGTAAAAGCTGTCTGTTGTTTTATAATTCTGCCTAATTTTACCACTTCACACCAAGTAGGCTCTGTTTTCAAAAACAATATGCACTAAAAAAGTAAATATTTCTCACATACAAAAAAGTTTTAATAATATTTGCTCTTCCATTTGTGACAGGAAGAAGTAAACGCTGTCCTGATTTTGCGTTGGTTTTGCTAGCTTATGATTTTTTAAAAGGCTGAATTGTGTTACTTGTATAGATGTGTGTTGGAAGCCATCCAGAAGTATACTAAGTCAGACAGAAGTCAGGGAAATATTATGTTCTGGGGACATGTGGGTGAAAAGAGTTGAACTGTGTCTCCACTTGCAGTCTTTGTGTCTTTGAAAAATCTGAGCAGAGGTTCAGTTTCTTGATTTAAGTAATTGTAATAGAAACTGGCTTGGAAGGGAGTCAGAGAAGCTCCATAAAAACGGTTTCCTGAAAGTCAAAAGATAGAGAAAGGAAAACATTTATGAAAAAGGAAAATCAAGGGTGACAATTTAATGGGAAAGGTTCCCATACAGACAATTGTCCCTTTGTACATGTCACTGGTTAGATCACAACTCAAATAGTGTGCTTAGTTTTGGACTCCTCACTACAAGAAACATATTGAGTTGCTCCAGTGTGTACAGAGAAGGGCATTGAAGCTGGTGAAGGGAGTAGAAAACAAGACTTATGAGGAGTTGCTGAGGCAGCTGGGGTTTTCAGTCTCATTTCTCAGTTGATTAGTAATAGCACATGAATAAATCATAGAATCATAGAATGGTTTGGGTTGGAAGGAACCTTAGAGATCATCTTGTTCCAACCCCCTGGCATGGGCAAGGACACCTCCCACTAGACCAAGTTGCCCAAAGCCCCATCCAGCCTGCCTTTGAATACTTCCAGGGAGGGGCATCCACAACTTCTCTGGGCAACCTGTTCCAGTGTCTCATCACTCTCACAGTGAAGAATTTCCTCCTTCTATCTAGTCTAAAACTACCGTCTTTCAGTTTATAACCATTTCTCCTTGTCCTATCATTACCTGCCCTTGCAAAAATTCTCTCCCCAGTTTTCCTGTAGGCCCCCTTCAGGTACTGGAAAGCTACTGTAAGGTCCCCCTGGAGCCTTCTCTTCTCAAGGCTGAACAACTCCAACTCTCTCAGCTTGTCCTCATAGAGGAGGTGCTCCAGTTCCAGATCATCTCAAGTGAGCAAATGATCTCAAGTTGTTCCAGAGGAAGTTTAGATTAGATACAAAGAGAAATTTCTTTATGGAGATGGTGGTCAAACATTGGAACAGTCCACTCATGGAAGTAGTGGATTCCCAATCCCTGCAGGTATTTATGATCTGTGTGGATGTGGTACTAAAGGACACGGTTTTACTAGCGGGACTCTGTGGTGCAGGCTGATGGTTGGACTTGACTACCTTGAAGATCTCTTCCAAACTAAAAGATTCTAAGATGCTACTATTCAATGAATTAATATCATTTCTAGATAATTAATGATGCTAGTACTTAGGAGATTCAAAATACCTTCCCAAATATGTGTGACATTGATCAAATTCATATAATTGAATCTGGAATTCCTATTTGGTAAATGGGGATGTTATTAGACCCGTAAGTTTCCATTCCTTCTCCTTCTACTTTCCCTTTTCTGGCCCTTTTCCTGTTTCTCCTTCCTTATAATTATATTATCTCTTTTAGGTAGTATGAGTTTGAATAGAACTCCGTAAATGGACATATGATCATAGATGTGCCATAGATTTAGATGCTACCATAATAAGAGTAATATTAATCCTATTCATAAATACCAGAATTTAGTCTCACTAGCTATGTGAAAGATTTTTCTATGTTAAATATATATGATTCATTTTTTTATATATTTTCATTTATGATGTAATAAATAGATTTGCTATATATTTTCCAAAGAGTTTGGCATATTCCCCAGCTTCTGTCATTTCAAATCACATGCATAAAGCTTACAGCTTTCCCCAAACCACAGTTTAAATTCTCTTCAAAGCTTTACAGACCTTTGGGTAAAACTGATATGAGTTGTTAATTAGACTCCCAAAGAGTCTATATGATTCTGTATGATTTTATTTGGAAAATTTAATAGTGCATTTAGAGACCATAACAGAAAAAAAATGTTTGCAGTCAACCTACTACTGCATTCGTGCATGAGTTACTGGCAAACCCTCTAGTAATGGTACAAAATGATAGCTTCTAAGTGTCAGAGAGTTTCTCATTTTCAAGAAAGACACCGAATTCCAACCACTAAAATCCACTTTAGATGTACCTGCAAAATGTGCAAATACAATTTCTACTAGTATTCAGCATATTCTTTCCCATGCATGTATTTTTTATCAAAAACAATCTTTTAGAGATCCATAAGAATCAGGAATTATGTATTTTTACCTTTCTAACTGCTGCTCAGGTACGCTTTTGAGCTGTTTTAACTTCTTTGCTGGTAGCGCTGTGTAATCCTGCCTTGGGGCTTCCTGGGGCTCAGAAGACATTTCTGCATCCAGCCTGGGTTTTTCGTGTTCTGATCTCCCATTGCCTACATCATAGGACCAAATGGGTTTTCTGCAAGCAAAGCTTTGCTGGCCTGAGGAAAATGGAGAGGGGAAAAAAAAAATAAAATAAAAAATAAAAGCATGTGAGCCCAATACAAAGCCTACTAAAGTCAAGATATATCTTAAAAAAGGACTACATTTGGCTTAGGCTGAGCTGTTATGATTCAGTCTTGATTTGACATCTGTGTCTGTTTAAAAAGGTAACATGCTCCTTTGCAAAGACAACACTGCACGTGCAGAAACTTACTACTGATTGTAATGACAGGTACAAACAATGAAGGTTACAAATTATCTAATTTTTGTCAATATGTACCTAGAATCTCTTGTTCTGTACAGAATAGATTTCTCCCATAATAAAAGTCTTAATTAAGAAAAGGAAAAATAAACAACACTTTTATTTGGAAATGCCAAGCATGTCAAGCACCAACATTAAGTGCAAATCTTTCTCACTCTCTTCTGTACTAACAGCTTCTTCAGTTGTCTCTAATCTGACATAATAAATCGGGCTGTGAGTGCATAAAATTTAACCAGATCTGTTTCTTATCCTAGAAATGTCTAACTAATATTGACAGCTTTGCCCTGAGTGGTTAAAGCTTGAAAAGAACAACAAACTGCAGTATGATCCTGGAAACTATCTGCCTTATGTTTTCAAGATGACAAAGTTTTTCCCACTCCTACTTGTGATGTCGAAGAGTTTAAATCTTTAATTACAGAAGGTTTAATGGGAAGTCAGTAATATAGGTGGCTAAATTAAACTCACAAACATATCAGATAACAAAGGCTGTTTTAAAAGTCCTGAATACATCCATGTCCAAACCTGAGACTTTATCTAACTTATAAAATCATAAAATGGTTCAGGTTGGAAGGGACCTTAGAGATCATCTTGTTCCAACCCCCCTGCCATGGGCAAGAACACCTCCCACTAGGCCAGGTTGCTTAAAGCCCCATCCAGCCTGGCNACTTTTATTAAAACTTACTTTTTTCATAGACAATTTCATAGAATCATAGAATCATAGAGTATCCTGAGTTGGAAAGGAGTCACAGGATCATTGAGCTAAACTTCTGAATCCACACAGGACTACCTAAAATTTAAACCAATTTCTGAGAGAGTTGTCCAAACACTTCTTGAGCTCCTGCAGGCCTGGTGCCTTGACCACTTCCTTGGGGTGCCTGTTCCAGTACTGATAGCCATCTCAGTGAAGTCCCTAATATTCAACCTGAACCCCTCGTGATGCAGCTTAATGACATTCCCTTGGGTCCTATTGTTGATCACCAGAGAGATCAGGACGTTTATCTCTGCTTCCCTTTGTGAAGAATCTACAGGGAATGGTGAGGTCTCCTCTGAGTCTCTTCTCAGTCTCCTCTTCTCTAGGCTGAACAAACCAAGTAACTTTAGTTGCTCCTTATATACTTTGTCCTCTAAATCCTGCACCATTTGCACCCCTTCTTTGGATGCTCCCTGATAGTTTTATGTCCTTCTTATATTGTGGTGCCCTAAACTGCACTAAATCTTCAAGGTGAGGTCACACCAGTGAAGAGTAGAGCAGGACAATCTCTTCCCTTGATGGGCTAGCAATGCTATGTCTAATGCAGCCCAGAATGCGATTGGACCTTTCGGCTGCCAGGGCACATTGTTGATTTGTATTCAACTTGCCACCAACCAGAACCGCCAGATCCTTTTCTTCAAGGTTGCTCTCCAGCCTCTCATCCCCACGTCTGTGCATGTATCCAGGATTGCCCCATCCCAGTTGCAGAATCCAGCACTTGCTTTTGTTAAACATTCTGCAGTTGATAATTGCCCAGCATTAAAATTTGTCTCTCTGAAAGGCCTCTCTATTCTCAAGGGAGACAACAACTTCCCCCCAGCTCCAATTTAGTGTTGTCTGTAAACTTACTTAGTGTACTTTCAAGTCATGTATCCAAGTCATTTATGAAAGCTCTTAAGATGACTGGCAGTATAATTGTGTTATGTGGAATCCCGATGACTCTTCATCAGCCTGATGTAACCCCATTTACCCCATCCTTTGAGCCAGACCTGTCAGCCATTTGTTCACCCAGTGCATTTTGTTTTTGTCTACATGTATACCGGATATTTTGTCTAGAAGAATACTGTGGTAAACAGTACCAAAAGCTCTGCTGAAATCCAAAAAGATTGAATCAACTGGTTTCCATTGACCAACTAGGTGCTTAACCTTATCGTAAAAGAAGATTAAGATCCTTAAACAGGACTTTTCCCTTATGAACCTATGTTAGCTATGACAAATGTCTCAATTGTCTTTCAGGTGTTTTTCAATAACTTTCAGAATAATCTCCATAATTTTACCAGGCACTGAAGTGAGACTGACAGGCCTGTCATTTCCAGGGTCTTCTTTCTTGCCCTTCTTGAAAACTGGGACAATATGTGCCAGCTTTCAGTCAACAGGGACCTCTCCAGATTCCCAAGGCTGTTGAAAAATAATTGAGAGAAATCTTACAATAATATCAGCTGGGTCTTTGAGTACCCTAGGCTGAATTTTGTTGGACTTATATGGAAAGGACAGCCTATGTAAAACAACTTGTATATTTTATGTTCTACTATGTGTCTTATTAGACCCTAGAAGATGAGTGTCCCAGGGGCTGCAGTTTCCAGATGATACATATTTGTAAGTTTGTAAAACTGTTTCCAAAGAAGAATTTTGCTTAAGATAAGACTTTTCCCTTCACCCCGTCTCTGGATGAATAAAGCTATTTTACTGTATTTTATTTATTTTATAATTTATTTTATCTAAAATGAAGAGAAACCAAGCTTATGTGACAGCAGGAGGATTAATATCCTTGAATTTAACTACAGTCCCAAAATATACATAACACACACATCACTGGATCAGCATGTCAAAACTGAAAATGCATTAAATTACCTACTCCAATTTTTTTGTTAATTAAAAGCAACAAAAAATGTCTTTGTTACAGTATCTCATCCATAGTTGAGACAAAATTGTTTTGAGGATTCATTATTTATCACGGAGAATTTTTTTTCTTTCAGTTCTACTAAAAATGTTATGCACTTAAATGCTGTGATATCCTGTCATTTTATCAATATCTTCTTTTTCTGAGAGCACTTATGTCTTATGATAGCTGTTTGAGAACTATTTTGGATGACTTTGTACCTTTGATCTTGCCTCCTATATTTATTTGATAGAAATCAAATAACTTGCTGGAAGTCGTACTGTATTGGGTATAGACATGACTTCAGTTAGCAGGGGGATGGAGGAGCTGCAGAGTAGCCTCTCTGAAAGGAGGGTTGCCAGGGTTACCTTGTGAATGACATAGCCCATTCTAGCTGGATCTAAAGGCCCTCACCCCACCACAGGACAGGGCTGAGCCCATAGGGTAATCTTCCAGTCTTTGTCTCATCCCACAGATTTTTTTTACTTTGTTATCTCCCCATACCATTAAGGAAGAGGAACTAGAGTGGTTGGGTGTGTGTTTGGCAGCTAGCCAATTTCAGACCACCAGACAGACTAACATTTAAATCTGAAAAAGGTGTAATTGTCTGTTATCCAAGTGTTAGTTTCAATCCAATGCACTTTAAGGAAAAAGCTCTGATATCTCTGCATGTCTCCTGTATGTCTGAAGGAAAAGTTTCAAAATTTTGTTTTCCACAGAGATCAATTCAGTATTTTCAGTTTAAAAGTAGAAAAATAGTAAAATCACATGATAGGGATATATATCAAAGCAGAAACTGCCTTACTGGAACTTCTACTCTAGGTGATGGTATTTCATGTACAAAAAGCAAGCATTGCCAGTTTTACCAGATTCAGAAGCTGAAATCAATTCTATTTCTTTATGTATTGATTCACTGTTCCAGAATGCAATACCATAGAAAAGTAACTATGCTAGTACTACTTAAAACATTAGATCACTTTATTATATTTTGACTGTTGACTATGCAGTTTTGAAATAATTATATCTCTCTAAGTTCTTGTCAGTGAGGCAAACAAACATCTTTCAGTCTGGAAGATTTCTAGATGCATCTCTAAAATACTAGAAAACAGAAAAGCCGGGCAGATAAGTACCTTTGCTTATTTGGTAACAAGTAGGTTACACAGGAAACTTTTGGATCAGCATTCCAGACTGTCATCCATTTTCCATTAGATAATAAAATATTTGAGGCTGGAGATAAGTCTTGAAATGGCAAGTGTTGCAATTTCTGCTTTTCATATGTTTTGCAATGTAAAAGAAACCACAGTCTGTCTTTAGTGCCCAACCACCTTTCATAGTGGGAAGTTACAGACCATGAAGCCAGACTGCTGAATTAAGCAGAGTAAATCTACTAGTAGAAAATGCCGAGGAGAGCTCCAGGTCTTATGCCCCATTTCTCAAAGAGAAGCACTTTATTCTGGTTTGGAAAAAAGCTTGCCCTTCAATTTAGCATTCATTATCTGTCTTCTCACCCCAAGGACCTTTAGCACACACACAAAAAACCTCTTAGAAGAAGTCATGCACTCGGTCTACTTGCCTAATAGTTGTTATTTTAATGGTTGAATGTCATAAGACTTCTGTTGAATTTTTTCTTTTGCCTAAGGATATTTAACCTGTATAATTCATTAAGTTGTAATTAAGATATTTTCTGCCATTGCTGTTACTATGATCTACATTTTCATTATGATTGAGGCAGACATTAGATTTGAGCTCAGGATTGCAAAATGAGTGCCTGTTTCTTTTTTTCAAAAGTCTAGAACAGGCTTCTGTTTCTGTTTACGTTCTGCTACAGTCACGTTAAAATAGATATTCAGTGCATTCCCATCAACAAATTAATCCAATTGTTTTTTCTAATTAAACACACAAAGTAAAAACTTGCATAAAAAAGAATACTATATTTAAAGCATATACAAACATGTAACAAGATTGAAAACTTGAATGTGATTTAAGAATCTAAAGACCTGAGATTGTGAAGCCATCTGACTCTCTTAGCCAGACTTAACTAAATCTGTTCAATGTCTGGTAGAGGCACCTCCGAAGGATGCTTAGGACACAATCTGCCAAAGTTTTAGAAAATTTGAAGCTGAATGTATGATTCTAAGTTGATTCTCAGATGCTTTCTTTCCAGACAATGAAAAGGAAAAGGCACATTTGGATGGCAACATTTCAAGTACATAAAAAAGGTGTTTAAGTTGTACCAGAATAATTGCCTCCTGACTTGTTTAATGCTTGTTGTGAAAGCCAGAGATGACTTGACTAGATTGAGTGTGAAACTTCAAAGTGACAAATGCAAATTCAAAATAATTTCATTGAAATGACCAAAGAAAATCAATAAATTTGTAAGCATTTTGCTCTACTTTTAAAGTAACCATAACACTTGCATGCAAAGGTAAGTTTTTAGTTTCACGGCAAAAACAGTCTGTAAACTATCAAAGACAAAATATTTCTCTGAATGCTATTTTTTATTGTAATAAATACTGAAAATTAATATATAATTTTAAATAATTGCAAATATTTGTAGTTTTTATAGAGGAGGGGGCTCCTTAAACTTTAGTTTTGAACTTTTACCATGAAGCAACAATGATTTTGTCATGAAAGCTTTTTTTTTTTTTTATGGTTGTAGCCCATGTTAATGAAATATTTCAGTGTTTCTTCTTATGATGAATGGAGGAAATTTATTATGACAGTCACATGGAAATGGTATATATTGAGAAAAGTACCCATCTAGGGAATTTATCCTAAGGATATATTAAGAAACACAAGCTAATATGGCATAATGATAAAAACTAATATTTAATTTTCAGTCAGTATTCTAATTAAGAAGCATTTCAATAAAAAGTTTATTTTTCAAGATTGCTTTTAAGGAAAAAAAAATGCAGAATAATGTTTGACAAATAGTTCTGTTTTCAAAGTTCTTCTGCCATATCTGTTGGAATTGGTTACATTGTGCTATTATACATTGTCAAAGAGCAGCTGTCTTTTATCATCATTTAGAGTGATCCCAGTGTTCATTTTCACACTCTTAAAGATTAAGTTCTCAGCAAAAGATGATATATATTAAAAAAATCAAAACAAAACTATAAAATCTAAATTACAGACGTAATTTTCACTGCAGAAAACATTAATATACCTTAGATTAACATACATATTTTATTTCATAGCAGTTATGAGTGCATTTATTTAGTTGTCATTAGGAAGTATATTTATTTCAAATTTAAACTTTACAGGAAAATATTTTATCTAAAAAAATATATAACACTCTACAGTCAAAAAGGTTTTTCTCTTCTAAATTTCTGCAATGTGATATTGCTGAAAAATAGAAGCTTTTAGTAAGCATAACTTTGCCTGTTGCGGTTGGCATAGTGCCTGTTCTGAAAAAGAAATAATCATGAGGAGGTACTCAGACAGAATGTTACATTTGTCAATGTATATCCAACCTTCAAAGTATATCAGTTTTCTATTCAGATGATAAAGAATAGTTGCTATTTTTAAGTAGCATTTTCAGTCTCAGCACCTATGCATACAGGTATTTAATTTCTGAGAAAATGTCTCCTTAAAAGTATATATGTATAGAAATACAAATTTGAATTATACTGAAGAATTTTGAGGGTATCTATATAGATTTGGTTTTTGTCATTAATGTTTTTCCAAATAATAACTTATTTACTTATTCTTTTAAAAAACATTGATTCTTTTTACTGAAGCACTTTCATCATTCATTTATAAAGAAAGAAAATATGTGTAATCCTTTAGAGTACTTTCAAAATTCCAGAAAAAAAAGGGCCTTGTATTCTTAAAAGAGAGACATGGAAAGCTTATCCTTGTTCTTCACATTGACACAGATGTCAGCTTGTAGCCACTTCTATTTAATTTTAACAAGTTTTACTTCTTATTGCAGGGGGGTAAGATGGGGGAAGTGTTGGAAGTAACCATAAGCTGAATCACTGCTGTTAAAAAAGAAATCTAACACGCAATGGGAATCTGTTCTAAGAGGAGTTCTCACTGATGGAAAAAGAATTTTTCATGAAGAAAAGATAATGCAAAGCTTTAATCTTTATAAAGGGTTTCTATAGATATGAAAGCGTGTTACATTTTGTGTTGGTTTTTGTACTGAGGCTGGCAGGTGGCTGGAAGAGGACTCAGGAGAGGTTAACGTCTGTCCTTGCACAGCTTGAAGAATTCAGGTTTCATCTTTAACTCATTTTGACTCTTAGAATGATGACAGTATTAAATTTTTTTTCCCCACAGTGTTGCAGCACTTTGAATCATTTGCATAAGCCAATATCCTTGGCTAAGAGAAGTTTTTAATGAGAATTATACATGCACGTATGTACACATGTATATTTCCTTCTTCCATTTAACTAATCCCCACTTAACTGAATTAATGATTTAAAAGATTTAAAAGCAGAGTATTATTATCAGTTCTGATGGTAAAATTTCCCTCATTATATCTGTCTGGACCTCTGAATATATGAAGAGAGATGTAAATATCTATATATTGAAATATATATATATATAAAAAAACTGAGCTGAAGACTCTAGATAGATGTTAAGTACTTTATTTCTAAAATGAAAAATACAATAGAAATATATAAAAGAGCTGCTCTGCATAAAATGTAATTTAGTTACTTAATTTAGATTTATACACTCATTAAAATCATAGAATCATGGAATCACAGAATTTTAGAACAGCTGAGTTTGGAAGGGACCTTAAAGATCATCTACCTCCAACCTCCCTGCCATGAGCAGGTTTGCAACCCAAATTAGTCTCATTACTTTTCATACCTAAATGTTTATATGCATATGGGAAGACGAAAAGACTGTACAAGTGATGCTTTCCTCTTTAGTCTCTTTTATGTCAGCAATTTAAACTACGATGCTGAGTTGAATGGACCTCTGATTTGAGCAAGTAGTTGTCATTCCTTGTGTTTGTTTGTTCTGATTGCACTTTCAGCAGAGGACTAAACAAATCTGTAAGTGAATTACTAAATTAAACCCTTCTTATCTTGTTTTCAGGACACTGTCACCTAGTTTCTCTTCTTCCCACAAGGTATACCTGACTCCCCTGATACGAAGTCATGACCATGTGAACACACGAGAGGTCAGATAATAATAAGTATTTTAGATCTTTTACTTTTTGAAATGAAGGAACAGTATGAGAATTACAGTTAATTCTGTTTCACTGTAAATTTAAGGACACGACATACACAATGAATTTACGCACAAAAATAATTATTTACAACTACAAAAACAGCCATGTTGCAGAAATGACAGATGAATACCATGTTCTGACTTTCACCTGTACTCTGACTTCTGGAAAAAATAATATTATGATGCATACAAAGCTAAGAGTATGTCTAGTCTACTACCTAAAAAGCAGAAAGGGACCTCTCTTTGCTCCAAGACTAAATGATGTCAGCTATCTCACATAGCTGACATGCCATAGCCTATGTAATGTGTCTTGTAGACATATCTGCCATGTAAAAAGCTAGTTTGAATAGCCCAAAACATAAGCAACAAATCAACTAAGCAGTGAAGGTGATTAGTGTTCCAGTGCTTAAGCTTGTTTCCTGGATGTGTTATTTACTACTGAGGATGTAGACTCAGGAATTCGCTATTTTGCAGTTCTGCAAGAGAAGAAAGGAAGGGAAAACATATTTATAGATCAGAGGTAGTGAGGTGGTTGGATGTAGACAATAATACAGTGAAGCCTAGAGTTTTATCACAAGAGAATGTGTCAGTCTTCTTGCTTAGTAGTTTATGACAAGATTTCCTGTGTCTTTTCTAATTTTGTTGTTCTCAGCCTCCATCCACCTACACTATATCTCTGCTCATGCCTTAGCGTGTTTCCATTCTCTGTTCTCTGCCATATCCTAGCAAAATTTATTCTTGTATTTTACAAGACAAATGAATTATAGATGGATTTTTAAAGTCAGTCACTTCCTGTCTTCATATCAGAGAAGGCAGAAACACATAACACGCTACCACTAATAAACCTCTAAAAATCCCCACAATGTCTGGCACAGAATAGAAGATAACATTTAATTTCTACACAGAAATACTAATTCATGACAACACCATAGAGGCCTTAATGGGAGTAGGCAGCAAAAGCAAAAACTGCCTCTCCAAAGTAGGAACTGAGATTCCAATAGCTGTCAATTGACCTGTACTTCAGATACAGAAAATGATCCCTTCATCAGCACACAAAGGAAAAGAAAATAATTTAATGTGAGTGTTTCACCCTTTGAGAAACCACAGTTTACGCAGAAAGAAAGCACTGGGCTTTTGTAGCTGTCCAGTAAATTCAATATAGCATCCCTTGACACTTTTTCACATTTAACTTTGACTAAATGACAAGACAAGTCTAAATTTATGAAACACGAAACAGTTCTTTTGTGGAAGTGCTAAAGAAAACATCTAAACTGGGGATAAAAGATTGTCTGAAATTGTTGACACAAAAAAAAGGTCATAGCTATTGTATCTGTTCTACATCTCTCTCCCACACTTATACATTCACAGTCTATGTATACACAGAATTCAATAAAGCCCACCCTCAAAGAATAGCCCTACATTTTAAACTGCTGCTAGTAAGTGTGTTTAATATGAGCATGCTGAACTAAGCTTTTAGAAACAGTTGGCAATATTATTAGAATATGACTAGATTTACAGAAAAATCTTTGTTCACTTACAAAGACACAGATATATAAACTGGTTTAAAGGTTAATTAGTTATGAAAAGTAAACTGGAAAAAAGTCAGATGAAGTACAAAGCAATTCAATAGAAAATCATCTCTTATAAGATATATCCTTCAATTTTGTATTTTACAATCTCCTGCAAGCTAACATGTAAAAAACCTCATATTTAAATATTCCACTTTCAATTCTACTTTTCATCATTCACTGTCCTTAACCAGCATGCTCAATTTATTTCTGTTTTCACTTTTCTTCCACTAATTGTTGTCTGGTTTGAATATCAAGGTTAAAGGACTTCCACTATGAAATATACAGTCATTTCAGGTAAATCCATTGTAGTTCATTTGCAGTTCAGTTTGCTGAAGTACACTTCCTATGTTACCCATGTTTTACATGGTAAAGACTTCATCTTGCAAAGATATAAATCTCTATATACAAAATGCATAAGATTAATCAGCAAAATCTTTCTGGCATTCTCTACCTGTTTGATCATTGCTTTTTCACTTCAGAAATTTGCTATAATGTCAAACATTGCTAACAAGCAGTGATTACTTTCCAAACTATACTTCTATTTACTCAACTATATCTCTAATAATTCATATTCATTGCTACTTGGTCAATTACATTCCAATAAGAAAATTGATTTTCTGATACCCAAAACTAGTATAATTTACACTGAAAATATACTAAGATGTAATAAATATGCAAGGTATGTAAAAGAAGACAGTAGCTTCAAAGGACTACAAAAGGAATTAGTAGGAGAATAACAAATGATCCAATTGGATTGTGTGATCTTTTACCTCATCAGTAAGACTTAAAGCCTCTTCGGAGCTAAACATGCATCTAGACTTCCAAGCATGTTCTTCTCTGTTGCATCACTATGATGATCTTCACATTTTGGTTCAACGGTGATCCTAACCAGTAAGAGAAGGAGGGCAGTGAGAAATCATAGAGGTCCCTATGTTACTGACACTGAACTCAGTCAATGACCAGTGACCTTTGAAATCTTATTATGGGTTGTTCTCGTAACCTAACTTCACAATTACATTCATAATACTTTTTGCTGTAAAAATTGAAAATAATAAAAAACCAAACAAACCAACATCAACAACAACAACAAAGAAAAAAGAAAAAACACAACAGAAAATAATTGTTCCTTTTGTAAAATACTACAATTGGTTGGGTCAGTTAGAAAACCTATCAGAAGAAGCAAAGCCTGGACATTTTAATGTTATTTCTTTAATCATAAATGCTTCTATGTAAAACTTAAAGCAGCGTAAAATATTGCTTGCACAAGCTGTAAGAGACTGTTATCTCTTCCACCAGTGAGCACCAAGGTGTAAATGGTCTAAACTACAAAATGTAAACTGAAATTAAGATTAGGCAGACTGTTTCCATAGCATGACTTCAGGAGTTTTCTCCCTCTGAGTTGATCCTGATATTGTTTGTTGTTCCCTTCCTAGTAGATGTGACAGATTCATTCCTTGGAGATAAGCAATTACAATCAGAACTGCTTTCCACTCCATGCATTTTAAGGAATTTGGGGTCTTTTTTAGTAATTTTATTTCCTACAGAAATGTTTATGACATCACCCCATTTGTCCATGTGCCTCTGTGATCAGTTGCTTGTCAGAAAACTTTTCAATTCTCACTGAAATTTCAATCACACTGAAGGTAGTAAAGAACATAAAGTTGATAAAGTTGGTACAAGTCTCTTAAATGTTGTTAGAATCATGCAAAATTTACCATCTGCTCAGTCACCATGGATTTTGTTAAAGGGTGTCTTTGTCATATATGGTAATCGACTATAATTTGTTTCCTACAATTTAGAGATTAGCAGAGATTTCAAACTGACAGACTGTGAGGATAGCATAAAGGATTACCTATTCTCTGTTTTCAATTTTTAACACCACTACTGTTCAGAGTTCTTTATATTTTTCCTGTTCATTTTTCTTTGATATCTTGGTGATAATTTAAGTTTTCTTAAAGGACGTAGCCCTATTATTACGAAGATATTCAGTGCCTTTCTTATAACTAGTGAACATTACCTTTTTTCATTTTTCCTCTTGAGATGTGTCAGAATGAAGAAAGAATTGCATCTTTAGGCATGTATAACAGCATTAACCAGAAGAACTGATTGTACTGCTAGATCCTATGTTACAGAAATGCTAAATATGTAGTTAAAATGTGAAGTTTTGTTTGGAAATGTTACTATTATTTCTGTTCCACAAGTTAACTCTGTGCATAAACAACAGAAAACGGACATTCTGTTCAGGTTATTTTTTCAGGTTATTTTCTTCTCCAGGAAAAAAAAACCCACCCAGCACAAAGATGTTTCGTTTTAAGAGCTGTGAACATCTGTCTTGAAATGTTACTATTGATGAAAATGAGAATTTTGTCATTAATTTAAAAGAGCACAAATGTGAACTAACTGCAGAGAAATGAATTAGCTGAGTTTTCCAGCTAAAGCAGAGGAGTGACCTTCCTAACTCTACCATCAGAACAACTGTCCACTTTGTGCATTTCAGAAGCAGAAAGAATAAGGTTATAAAACCTGACGATTTGTGAAGTGTTAAGATCTGCAAAGCTCACTTACGAGTTTTTACCAGCATGTCATGGAAAAAAATATTGCTATACATAGCAAAATTTTTCTTCTCCAAGCAAAGAGAAGTAGGAATAAAAAAAAAATAATACCAAGAATATTTTGTTACTAGATACATATATGTACAATATAACTGAGAATTCATTATGCGCTAGCGGTCATAAACCAGCCAAGAGTTAGTCTTGCATGTCCTCTAAAGCATAAGTCATTAAAATATTCCTCCTACTCTTCATTATAAACTCTGTTCTGATCCCTTTGATTAGTGCTTCCTACTACTTTATTAAGGCAATCATCTAAAGATGTTCAATGGATCTCTTTCTATTTCAAAGGGGACACTGAATTTAGAGCTATCTCTGACCATGTTGTCCCATATTTGAGAAAATAATGTTTATTTTTTGAAGCAAGTGTATAAAAATAACATCACTGAACTGACTTGGAAGTAAATATCATCAGCTGTTCATAGTTTTTTTCATCTGCCTATACTGTCTCATCTTTACTTTGCATATTTTCTGTAAAATATACTTTCATGAAATTCATTGTAAGATTTCAGTGTTACTGAGTGATTCACAGTGAATTCATAAGAAGAAGAAAATGACTCTCAGTACTGTTAGAGTAGCAAACAGTGCACACAGTTTGGCTATCCTTCCAGGGATCAGACATCCACAACTTTTCTGAGAAAACCTGTTTCGATGCCCCATTTCTATCACTGCGAATGATTACTTCCTTAAATCTAAATCTCTCCTTTTCAGTTTAAAACAATTATCTCCTGTCCTCTCACGACATACGTGTTGTAGATTAACCTGGCTCGCAGGTCAGGTATTCACTCACTTCTCCCAAATGTAGGATGAGGGAGAAAACTGGAAACAAAATAGAACTCATGGCTTGAGATAAAAAACATTCATTAAGATAGAAGCGCAAAATAAGAACAACAATACTATGATAAACGTATATAACCACAATGTAATTGCTCACCACCCACTGACCAACACTCAGCTAACAAAACAACTGCCCACTAACTGATGATCTGCTAGCAATGCTACATCTCATCACCCACTGACTGACACCCAGCCAATCTCCAAGCAGCGAATGTCTCCCAATCAGATCCCTGCAGCTTTATAGCTTTCCTCTGGACTAGCTCCAACAGTTTTGTTGGGTTTTTATGCGAGGAGCCCCAAAAATGAACACAGTATTCCTAGTGGGGCCACTAAAGAGCAGGGTAGATGAAGAGAATCACCTCCCTCACCTTGCTGGTCACATTTCTTTCGATCCAGCCTAGAATATGATTGGCTTTTTGGGCTAGAAGTGCACATTGCTGGCTTGCGTCAAGCATTTAATCAGCCAGCACCCCCAAGTCCCTCTGCATAGGGCTACTCTGAATACATTTTCCAATCAACCTATATTTGTGCTTGAGATTGCCTTGACCCATGCCCAGAACCTTGCATGTGGCCTTCATTAATCTTATGAGGTTCTCACAGGCCTACCTCTCAAGCCTGTCCAAGTCCAACAAGATGGAATACCATCCCCCCAGTGTGTTGACTGCACCAGAATTTGTCGTTATCTGCAAACTTGCTGAGGGCTGAGCTTACTTTGTGGATTAATGATTTCAAAAACAACAAAAATAAGATGGCATAAAATATATTGTTTGGGGCATAAAAAAATGAATCATACAAAGTATGGATGAAGAGACAGCTTGAAAAGCTAAATGAAATTTAGGTCTGTACCTACAATGAGTAGTGTTCAACTATTAGGATAGATCTACAGATAATGTCTGAAATAATCAAAAATAAGAAAGTGCACGAGATTGTTCTAAGAGATAGCACTATAATTTAATAATTACTGATAAATAAATTTAAGAAAAAACAAATTTATCTGAATAAAAATAATTTATTATTTTACCAGTTTAGATGACAACCTTCTTGAGCTGTATTTTCTGTAGTATGATTCAAATTTCATCATTTAGCAGTTAATAATTACCCACGATTGAACATGCTTGCTTTAGAAAATTATATGAGATTATGACTGGAAGGCATGTCTTTAATGTTTTGTGTTAATTGATTGTGATGATGCTGACAGAAACAGTAGTCATGGGAAAATGAAAAATAAAAAAAAAGTTTATGATCTACATAAATAATTTTAGGAGCTGGAATGAAAATACTTATATCTGATACGCTCTCAGATAACAGTTGCTGGCCAGGCTTTCATCAGATGGTAACAGCAGTGCGTGTATAAGTAGGCAAACTCATTGTATGTACAGAAGTTTTCAGACAAGGGTAAAATATGTTATTTTCGTTACCACACCCACATTGTGAAATCCACTTTTTCTAGTTCCAAGAAGCTATTGAAATAACAAACAAGTTATGCATTGGACTCACGATTGCCTTTAAGTGAAATGCATTAGAAAGCTTATTATCTGATTTATACACTTAACCTACAATTCTTCTGTACTGTATTCCCAAAAGGTATTTGTTATGATGACTGCCAGTGTTACTTAACTTCTATTTGTAATGAAGTATCTAATTATTCAAGAAGTTGAGGAAATTAAATAATTATTCTTTCTAACTTGTTTTATTTGTGCTTTTTGTTGTGAAAAATAAAATCTAGTTGGAAAAACAAATATGAATACGAGTTATTTATTTATTTTTCCGTGGTGGATAAAGGTTACTTGTAGGCATATTAAGTATCAATTTGTTCTACATATAGAAGACAGAAAACAGATGAGAAAATGAATACTACATAGAAACAAACAACTGGAAACTACAACAGAAATAAATTGATTTGTTCAAAATATTATTGGAAATTCTGCAACAAAAACAGGAGATAGAGACAGAATTTTTCTATCCCAGCCTTGTTTCTTACCTAAATGCTATTCTTGTCTTATGGTTCCTTCTTTTGTGAAATGCATAGTCATTGAAATCAACAAGATCAAAGCTTGTAGTAAGTTCAGCCACTGTTTGAATTCAGTCTATTGAATTGAGCTTGAGAAATGATACTGAAGAGATTTGCAGAAAGATTTCTTTTAAGAAGTTAACATGCTACAACTTTATCTCAGAGGAGAAGTCAAAACAAGTGAAGATACTAAACCAAAATGACATACTTTCTAATCACAAACTTACTTTCTAAAGAGAACAAGTTAGATCAGTATCAATGATTACAATGCTAAATGATGGTTTTTAGACTCTAAAGCAAACAGTACACTTCAAGAATTCTTTGGTCTCTGCTAATACAATAAGTTCAACTGGCGTGTGTGGGCTTTTTTGTTTCTTTCCATTGAAAATTGTTTACTAAAGATAATGATTTTCATTTTTTATTTGTAGAAGAAACAGCTAGGAATTCTAACATGACTCTTCCACAGAATTATTCCAGACCACATGAAGAGTAAGTTGCTCTGTAAGAAAGCCATGGATCTGTGTTCTCAAATTCTTCAAGACAATTAGCCCTCATCAAATTACAATTATTGAAAAAATTGCATTTTATCTGTGGGAAAATAGTGTCCTGTCTGTTGGCCAATACTGCAATGGAAAAAGAAATTGAAAAGTGCCATAGCATTTCTCTTGTTCAGAAGTTTCACATCATACTGTCACAAATCTAGTTTTACACAGGATTGTCACAAATGCTGTTACATTGTCAACATTTTTGTGTAAAAGATGCCAACAATTCCAAATATTTCTCAATATCCATCCCACTTCTTTTCACACAGTTCACAGTATACTCAAGTTATGTTAGCATATGAGGGTATTTTATAGTGTAAATACAGCCTTTAACATCTTTAGCTTGCTCTTCCTTCTCAATTATTATCTTCTGCCACTCCCTACCCTGTGTGTAGTAACATTTTCTCTGCACTAATATAAACAAAAAATTAAAAAAAAAAAAAAACATAAAAAAATTCAAGAAGACCTGAAACTCCCTGCAGCCTCTTTCTTCTTTCTATTTGCTAATGCTGTCTGCACACTCACTAGATATCTAGAGCTCCTACATTCAAGACCAAACTTCATTGCTAGTTTAAAAGTTTTGTTTTTAACCTTTCTCTGATCTTCAGTTGGAATTTATGATTTTGCAGACAATTATCATCAAAACATTCAGATCTGGCTGCATCACATCAGTGTCTGAATATGAGCTAGACATCTAAACAGAACTTGTGCATGAGCAAGATAAACATTCAGACATTTATATTATATAACTCACAGATAAAGACATATATTTAAGAGGAATGAGAGAGAAGATGTTGAGCACAACAGCTGTCAGTCTTACTTTCAGTTCTTAATTTCAAACTTGGAGTAGATGGATTCCACATTTATGTACTGTCACAAAACATGAGCATATCACTTCGTAAAAAAGGAACTTACTAGGAGAGAAAAAGACCAAAAAAAGTAAATTCAAGAGCTGCAAACTTAGAGATCCTTTATTTTCACACCAGAAGTGATATACTTAGGAATTATTTTTTGATCTCGCTAATCAAATGCCTTTTTGGCTTGGAAGGTCTGCTAAATGTCTGAGTGCTTTTTGTTCCTCAAATGAGAAAACTCTTATTAAGTTCATAAGAGAATAAAAGAATGAACAGAAATCAGACTATAGTGTGACCTTTAAATTGTGTGTACTCTTGAGACACTGAGTGTGAGTTTCTAAAGATTTTTCACTGGAGGAGTTGATAAAGAAATATGCCTATAGGAGTTTCTTCATGTTCTCATGACAGTGATTAAAGCAGTTTGAATAACATTTTTTAGTTCATCCAGCTTGTCAAAGAAAATACATCAAATAATGATAGGTTTTGCGCTTGGGTTGAGGTAATCCCAGATATCTATGCAGACTGGAAGAAGAACTCCTTGAAGAGTAGCCCTGCAGAGAAGCACCTGGGGGTCCTGGTGGATGAAAAACTGAACATGAGCTAGCAGTGTGGTCTTGCAGCTCAGAAAGCCAATGGCATCGTGGACTCCATCAGAAGAGGGGTGGCCAGCAGGGAGAGGGAAGTGAACATCCCTTTCTACTCTGCCTTCATAAGGACCCATTCAGAGTACTACATCTAGTTCTGGAGCCCACAATATAAGAAAGATATAAAATTTTTTGAGAGGGTCCAGAGGAGAGCCATGAAGATGATCAGAGGACTGGAACACTTCTCCTACAAAGACAGGCTGAAGAAGTTGGGCTTGTTCAGCCTGGAGAAGAGAAGGCTGCGGGGAGACCTCATTGAAGCCTTTCAATGTTTAAAGGGAGCTTGTTAACAGGAGGGAAACCAACTTTTTACAAGGGTAGATAGTGATAAAACAAAAAGGAATAGCTTTAAACTTAAGGAGGGAAGATTTAGATTAGATGTCATGGGGAAGTTCTTCACTGTGAGTGTGATGAGGTGATGGAACAGGTCGCTCAGAGAGGTTGTGGGTGCCCCATCCTTGGAGGTATTCAAGGTCAGGTTGGATGGGGCCCTGGGCAACCAGATCTAGTACTTGATTTAGTGGTTGGCAACTCTGCCTGCAGCAAGAAGCTTGAAACTTGATGGTTCTTGATGATTCTTGATGTCCCTTCCAACCCAAGCCATTCTAAGATTCTATGAAAAATTGGGCTGTATTAGCCCCAGATGATCTCCCCCTCCCAAAATGAAAACAATAAAACAAGAATATTTCTCACTCCTACAGCAAGCAAACACACACAAAAAAACCCTCTACTGTTCTGAGACTTTCTGAGTCTTATGCTAGAGAAAATTTACCTCAGTCCGGAAACAGTTCAAAATATTTGCAAAAGCACTGTTCTTGGAAATTGAGTCATCATACTGTGAGAAGCTACAGATGGTAAAGTTTGCTCCATCAAATTATTAAACTCAGCTCTGCTGCTAGCTGCTTTTTATAAAAAAACACTTTTTCTTCAAGGCAAAGATCATGGAATCATAGAGTCATAGAATCATAGAATGGCTTGGATTGGAAAGGACCTCAAAATCATCTAGTTCCAATCCCCCTGCCCTGAGCAGGATTGCCAACCACTAGATGAGACACTAGATCCGGCTGTCCTGGGCCTCATCCAACCTGGCCTTGAAAGATGAATGGTAATTATTTCAAAGATTATCTATTAATGAAGATCTATTGAATAGGAGGCCATTTACATGGGATCATCTTTAGAAAGGAGTCTTACGAGCTGTAGCTGTAGATAGTGATGACTTATATAATCTTGCTACATATAAACATTCTACATGAAGAATAATTCATTTTTTCAAGTGCACCTATTGCCCCTTTTCTCAAGATCACGTGGCTAAACTTTTGGAAGTGGAGACTAATAGTGTGGACATAGTATTTTACATTTGGTACATTTCTGGTTCATTAGATACTACTGTTAGATTCTTCCAGGAACTACGCACTAAGGCAAAATTAGTTTTATTCAGATCTGCTTTCTTATAATGTCATGTATATATTTGCAACTATATTTGCAACTATATTTGCATGAAGCAGTATTCAGGCTGACCATACCACTTTAGATTAAAATTTCTAGAAATTAGTATAGGAAGTAGGAAAGAAAAGGAAAGTGAAGAATGAGAAAGTCCCAGGAACTAATATTTGGATTTCCAGTCACTGTATTAATTATCATTATTAAGTCTTTGTTCCAGTGGTGTGGCACATCTTAAACTATGAAAAAAAAAAAAAGAGAGAGAGAGAAGCAAAGAAGACAGATGAGGTGATGATGATACAACTGGGTGAAAACTAATTATGATTTAATGACAGAGATGATTTAAATGGCAAGGAATAAAAGGAAGCTTGAGCTTTTGAATATTTTGAAACGTTGGTATTTGTTAAGTTGTAGTCTTCCCCTTCCTTTCCTTTCCTTGCCTTTCCTTTCCTTGTCTTGTCTTGCCTTGCCTTGCTTTGACTTGCTCTTTCCTCTCTCCCCTCTCCTCTCCTATATGTATACATCTATTTATTTATTTTAATAAGCTAAGAGTTTTTGGTAACATATGACAAGCTTAAAGATATTATAAATATTCAGTAACATGTCTGATGAGGAGTGTGTTAATAAATGTACTATTATGTGTGAGAAAAGCCAGCTGCTGGAGAATAGGCAACCACACAACGTAGATAGTCTCCTGACGTGACATTTTCCAGTAGTTTTGATGAATATATCCTATGGGATATATTCTTCAAAGAGCAGGAGCTGAAAGCAGGCTTAGGAGAACGCATCTTCTAAGGAAACAAAAAAAAATGGAATAAAGTATTTGTTGTGGCAAGAGAATAATGTTTTTTCAATGTTCCTTAACTTTTGTAATATACAATGTCTATGAGTTCCTGAATTAATTTATGTGTCTAGGTAGGATGCTTTTCAAATATAATAGTAGTCAGATGCAGAGAACTATGTTTTGGGGGACAAAAGTTTTTTGTGTAGAATGTGGTTGTCCAGTAAGTATTATTGATTCTCAGGTGCATTAAATAAAGATCTATTTATAAAACATCCTTCATATCTTATCTGTTTGTATACAACATAAACAATGGCATAAGATTGCATTATTCCAGTTTTTTTTTTTTTTGTGCTTTTAAGAATAAAATGGTGTTGCAAGTCTATATTACTAGTCTAACATAGACAGACTTTTCTGACAAAAGGAAAAAATAAAAGGAATTTTAATAACAGGGAAAGCAGCAGCTTAGGAGGGAGTAAAATAACACCATAAGTGTCATATGTAAAGCCAACAAAAGAGAAAAAGAAAAATTTCTGAATGTTGAATGATGTCTGGAAAAACTTGAAAAGCATTTTTCAAGTATAAAAGCAGCAATGTACAACTTTAGAATGCTTTTTCTACTAGAAAATAAGCAGAAAACAATTTCATGTTCTTATGGTTAACTCCAGAATATAGATTTTTTTGTGTGTGAAAAATTCATAATGAAGTTTTCCCATAGTGAGTGAAATTGAACTGAAATCTTATACCATTCATTACATGCCATTAATACACATTACTGATGTCTTTTACATGTAAGAATCCCAGGAAATATGATTTGTGGAAGATGGGGATGATATATTCAACTTTACTTTGACAGCGTAATGCATATGAGACTGTATCTTATAATGGCTAGTAATTGCAGTGACGATTCTTGAGGAAAAATGGGATTTGCCCATCTCAAGATGACTGTGAGTCAATGTGCAATAGAAAAATATGAGCCTCATTTTGATTAATCTGCTAACTCTTTGTCCTGGTGCTGATTATGACCTTTCTGCTGGTGAAATTTTAACATAGTCAGTCACATTCTTTTCAGACATTGCAAACACTTTTATATATTTATTTATTCCAATACAGTTTTTACAGTCACATATAGCATTAGAATTAAAAAAAAAAAAAAAAAAAAAAAAAAAAAACTTTTTTTTTTGCCCAGGGGAGAATAANAAAAAGCTTTCATTTTTGGCCAGTGGAAGTTAAATATAAAATACATATGCTTCAGGCTGCAGGCAAATGTTTCTGAATATTTTTACAAGGATTGTAAAAACCCATGTAATTTGAAATACTGCATAACAATCTGCATGTTTTTTTGATCAGGAGAAAATAATTATAAAATTCAATCTTTATTTCCATAGGAAATTTAATACATTACAGCTGAAAAGTCAAAAGAAAAGTCCAAGAAAGACAAAAAAGTCCAGCAATATACCAGCAACAGCTTTAAAAAACAAAACAAAACAAAACAAAACAAAACAAAACAAAACAAAACATAAAGTACAACAGAAACAAACAAGCAAAAAAACCCACTTACTTAGAGGGAGTTAAAAGCTTTATTATTTTTAAGGTTTAAACTGTAATTCTAGTGATCTTAATAACCTGATACACTATTTCTCTGGCTGCTGCTGTCAACACTAATAAGTGACCAGAGATTGTTCTCCATGGAAGTAAAACATCTAGAACTCTAGTTGTGCATAACCATTATTATTCTGTGATCTGTCTGAGGCAGAAAGAGAAGGTTGTGAAAAGCAAGGAAAAGAACAGATTTTCTAGCTTTGCATTTATGTGAGCACTAGAGTGGTTTGGCTTTGCTATATATCAAGACCATATAGATATATATTTTTTTCTTTTTTGGGGTTCAATGTATGCTTTAGAAGGTATATATTAGTCCTTTCCTTTTCTGCACTGGAGGTGGTGCAGAATACTTTCTGGATTTCAATAAGAAAATTGCAACAGTAAATCACATAGTAAAATTGCTTTAGTAATAACATAGAAGTAGCAAGAAAAATAAAGGTAGCAAGTAAAGTTACCTATATTCCCCTTCAGATACTGGGAAACCTACTTTTATGCAGCACCAGATAGATCATAGATGAATTTTTTCATGGCCCACTGCATGTGTCAGCTGTGGAGACATTCACCTTTCATTATATACTGTTCCTCCTTATATATGATGTAAGGAGAAAAATTATACATCCCTTGACAGGTAGGAGTGCTATCTCAACATCTGTCAGAGCATGTCTAGCTACACATATCTTGGAACTGTACCCAGGCACACATTCCATCACATTTCTGTGTCAGATAAGGATCACTCACTCACACGCAGGTTTTACAAGTGTTAAGTGAACAGCACAATATAGCAGACACAGCTTGCTCAAAGAAACTAGCTCCTTAAAAACAATATCTTTCTCAAGGCTGAACAGATTTTCATTGCTCACATTGATAGGAGATTTGCAATGAGATGACGATGAGTAGACTGAGATCCAAAGTATTAATTCTATTATGTTTTGGAAATTTTTAGCTTTTTCTCCAAGTAAAACAAATAGTTGTGTAGCTTAATTTTAGGTTTAGAGAATGAACAAGTAGCCTAACACAAATTTCTTTGTTAGTAAAGTCAACTTTCCTGCCGGAAAGGTAGAACAGCTCTCCTTCATTTATAAGTGTCCTGAAATGCCTCGATATCTGAAATATTTCTGCTTGTATAGATTCACTTAGAGTTTATTTTTCCTTTACATACCCTATCCTGTGCTACACAGCATCTGGAGAAGTAAAACAAAGGCAAAAGAAAATCTCTTAAAATAATCATTAATCAAATTAGCAGGCCCACACACTAAGCTAAGCCATAAGTGATTATGCATATAAAAAGATAATAGGCTTACTCCAAATAAATATCCTTTGTACAGGAATCAACTTAAGTCTTAGGAAAAATTCTGACTAAAAAAAAATGGACAGTTTTTATGGCTAGTTCTGTTTCTGTCTCTATGCTTAATAAATTGGTAACTATTCTTGTTTTATCAAAAATAATAAATTTGTACTGCAGACTAAGAAAATTCCCTTCACAGAAGCATTAAGACTTTAAGTTTTGAAGTATGTGTTGATTATTTGAGAATCTCACACTGAAATAAAGAAAACTATATAGCCTACTTTTTAGAGAACCATAAAAATGCTGCTCTTTTTCTAGCTCACCCTTCAACTCATATAAGCACTACCATCATCACAGGACCAGGTCAGCTTTAACTTTGTCTATCTGAGTCTTGGAAAGTTCCAAGGATATATATTCTGCAACCTCTTCAGGCAACATCTTATCAAATCTCTCAGTGCAATAATTTCTTCTTAATATTCAACTTGAACCACCCAACCTGGAATTTGTGGCTATTATCCATTGTTATGTCATCTGCTATTAGCAAGATCACCTTTTTGATATTTTCTTTGTGGATCTTTCAAATGTTGGTAGGAAACTATTACATTATCTCCAGCCTCCAAGCCAAAATGTGAAGCAAGTCCAACTAACTCTGAAATGTACTTCATAGGTCATGTGCTCAAGGTCCTTGGTAATCTGCATGATTTGCTGACCATATCCCTCCAAATATAGTCTAATATTTGGACTTTTACACTACTTTAAGTGTAGCATGTATTGTAATCCTTAGTCCTTGCTAGCCAAGCTGTTGCTATTCATAAAGTCCAATTTTAAGCTGTAAAGATAGATGATTTTATTCTTCTATTGGTGTACAGTTCTCCGTTTGTCCTTACTGAAATTCGTGAGTTTTCTTCTTGCTCAGTCCTAAAGTTCATCATGGTCCCTCTGGACAAAATCAAAATTGTTCATTGTTGTACTTGCAATGCTTTCTTCTGAGGCTTGTCCTCCATTGCTTTGGGTTGTCAGTGCTATAGTACAACTTCAATCATGGGTTACACCAGTTTAAAAGCATACTCTTTCTAGTATCCATCCCTTGTACCTTTGGGCCAGGCCATAGGGCTTGCGATGTTCCTTTTCCCCTGCTCCAGCATGGGTTTATCCATGGGCCACAGTCTTTTCAGGCTCTTACGTGCAATGGTATGGTTTCATCCATGGCCAAAAACACTTTTGACTGTACCTGCTCCTATGTGGACTTCTCCACAGATCACAGTCCTTTTGCCTTGAGTTCACGCTGCAGTTCCAGGCTGTCCAGTACAGCAACACAAGCATAGCAGCTTTTATTGCTGAGCATTACATCACAGAATGTCCCTTTGATAAGTTTGGATAACTCTTCCCATCTGTATCCTCTCCCATCATTGCGTGTGTTCACAGCCTGCTTGCTAGCAGGGCAGCGTGAGAAACAGCAAAGGCACTGATGTTGTTCAGTAACAGCTAAAACCTTGGTGTATTGTCAACAATTGGTCACAAATCACTTTTTCAATGTTATTAACCCAAGCTGTGCTTAGGTCTTCTTGATTTTTACCTTAAGTACACAAGCAACATTTTTACTTCTCTTTTAATGTAAGTCCATATTTCATTCGAGGAAGCTCTCTTCTTACCTAAGAGGAAGCTTGCAAAAAGGCCTACACTTTCTTTAAAACAGAGTGATTTTATGCCGAGTTTTGAACAAATGAGCTTTAAAAATCAATATGCAATCAAAATGCTTGCCTTCCCATCGGAATGCAATCACTTTGTGATTGCTGCAGTAGTGCTCTTTGTGCTTCATTCATCATAATTTCTTCCCTGTTTGACAGTTGCAGATCAATTAGACATTATGCTTGATTAGTCGTTCTAGAAAACAAACAAGGATGTTGCTGCTACATTTGGAGAACTCACAGATACTCGATATCATGTTGCCCTCCAAGCAATTGTCAAACATTTACTTGCTGTTTTTTGTAAGGCCTTAGCTGCTATTTCCTTGTGCTAAGGCTTCTGTAACACACTGTTCCATGACACCTAGAATACACACTCAATAGACATAATCACAGTTTCATTTTGGAGTCAGTGAGAGACGTCCTTAATAGAGTGGAAAATCACGGAATCGTGAAACATTTTGAGTTTGAACAGACACACAAGGACCATCAAGTCCAGTTCCTGTCTCCACACAGGACCACTCAAAATTCAAACCATATGTCTGAGAGTATAGCCCAAACACTTCTTGAACTCTGGCAGGCTTGGTGCTGTGACCACTAAACTGGGGAGACTGTTTCAGTGCTTGACCACCCTCTTTGTGAAGAACCTTTTCCTAGTACCCAGCCTGACCAATCCCTGACACAGCTTGATGGGTCCTGTCACCAGAGAGCAGAGTTCAGTGCCTGTGCCTTCAGTCACCTCATAAGGAAGCTCTAGGCTGCTATGAGACCTCTCCTCAGTCACCTCTTCTCTAGGCTGAACAAAGTGACCTCAGTTTCTTCTCATATGCCTTGCCATCTAGACCCTTCATCATCTTTGTATGATGATTATCCCTTCAATGTTCTGTAACAGTTTTATTTGCTTCTTATATCATGGAACCCAAGACTGCACAAAGTGCTTGAGGTAAGGCTGCACCAGCACAGAGCATAGTGGGACAATCTCTTCCTTCCACCAGCTAGCACAGTTGTGTTTGATGCATCCCAATGGGACAACTCAACATATAGGCAGACTCTGATCTCTCATGTTTTGTACGTCACACTTTTATCTAGGAAAGACACTTCATCACTTCTTCCTTGCTTTTCCTTCATTAACAGCCATGGATTATAAGTGTGCTTGAACTAGTCTCTAATCTTAGGTATTATCCCACTGTTTGATTCATTCCAGGATCATCAGCTGCAATTATACTGGAGACGCCCACATTTATTTTCTGCTGCATTAAGAATCAGTGTTTCTAATCAGGAAACTGAACAAAACAGAAGCAAAACTTTTCTGTATTCTATTACTTACAACGACATTTTTTTTTATTATATTCTGGATATTATTGTTTGCAGAAAAATCCAGTGACTGTATTAGTGAATATAGAGGAGGTCATGATGAAAAAATATCAGTTTACTTTTCACTCTTTAATAAGCGGTCTGCAAGAAACCTCTTCGTATTCCTATGAAATAAATTTTGAGTAGCAAAGTTGGAATGTATTTGGTTTAATGGATCTAACACTTAATGAATTCAATGAATTTCTTTTACCACAGTGTATGATAAACTGCCTAAGAGCTTTCATGTCACCGTCGCCACTGATGAAATGCACCATCCACAGCTCCACTGTGCTAACATCCTCTGTTTGGTCTCCAGAAACATTCTGCAAGCATCAATGAATGTCAATGGGTGCAATTTTTTCTACATAGAGGAATTCAATTCCACACCTTTGCTTCATATGCACTTCCATGTCAGACGCCACTTTGTCAGACAGCCCCTCTGCTTCCATCTGTGGCATAGCAACAAAATTAAACAAAACATTGGCAGGAAGGCTCAACCTCTACTGCCATACCATCAACATTCACTCCAATGTTGTGGGCCAACACAATAAAATAGGAGGCATTACTTTTGGAGCAATCCTCGTCCACGTTGTCAGTAATTCAGCAGGATCAGTGCTGAGGTTTGTACGTTTTTTTTGCTTGCTTGCTTGTCTGTTTTTAATTTTCAAGTCTTCAGATAATGTCACAGTAAAAACACTTAGATGGTTAGAAGTTTAGACTCTGGCCTTATTTGGAAGCACAGTAGGAATTAGATTTTATTGTAAAAGTATACTCAGATGTGTTCTGAAAGCCTAATTCTAAGCATTGTGTAATCTGTTCCTGATAAAAAAGGGACATAAAGCTATTCATACTTCATTTCTAATATTAAAAACTAGAGCAAAAATTAATCAAAAATATATCCATGTAAGAAATTAATTATCATTTCAACAATCAGAAAACTCTGAAAAATAAATCCAGAATATTGTGAGTATATGCTATAATTGTTTTGCATTATTCCAGACATTTGTTCTGTACAATAACAGAATTATTTCTTAATATCTGTCAAAAAAACAATCAAACCAAACCACAAACCAACCAACCAATCAAAGAAAAAAAAAAATTTGGTCTTTATTGTTTTAAGAAAGCAAGTCAATTCGGCAGCAGTTATGATATGCTTTTCTTATGACATTATTTACCCATTGTGACAGTTAACTAAAAATTTTCAAAATATTATATTATTATCTATCCTCTAAAATATAGATTCACGATGCACATCAAGTTATTCTATAATATCACTAGACTTGCATAACCTCTACTATTTAACCTCATTAAATTAATAATAGGAAAAAGATCAGTTCTACCTCAGGTCTCAGATGCATGTGAGAACTGAGAACATTAGGTACATTCACAACATTCACAACAGGCATGTGCTGTAATCCATCTGCCATAAACTTATCCTGTCAGTGCTAGATGAGATGGATGTGACACATTATATTAGCGTCCAGCAGTTTCCCAGCCACTCTGATACAGGAAAAATAGCATGGCTTGGATTACCTGTACCACACGCATCCACTACAGCAAAAAGGTAGCATCAAGAATAAATCTGTTTTGTACAACTTTGCTTCAAGGATACCGAAGAAAAATAGAGTAGAGATGTAAAGTTGAATTATTATTATTATTTTTTATGTAAAAATGAGCAGCAGTCTTCCAGACTATTCATAATTTTTAATTGCTTGATGTGTTCCTGTGCTTCAAAAAGCAAAGTGAGTTGGTAACTCATGTTTCTTCTGCATCATCCAAATTAATATTTATTATGAACACAATCCTATATGAAAATGGATTTTAAGTATTAAAGTCATACAATATGGGAAAATTTTCCAACGTGTTCAACTGTGAGCATAACATTGTTCTAATGAAGTTTTATGAAGTTTTTCTATATACCTTTTAGGTGAAAAGCATGCAAAGAAAAACAAATCTGCAGTATTCAATACTCCTAAGGGAGTATTGAAGGGCTACTTCTTTTATCTAATAGGCGATAATCCTCTTCAAGTATATCTATAATGCACAAAACATACGCAGCAGTGTATGAGTTTGTGTGTGGCTATGTGAATATGTATGTATGTAGATAGGAATATTATCTTAAATATACATGTAAGAATGTCATCTTAAAATAATTTTTTCTACACTGGCAATTAACAGTTAGGAGAAAAACAACAGTATTTTTTTTGTCATTTGAATATGCCTTTGGTGTCATAATTGAGTCCAAAATATTTACTGCTCAATTATTATTAATTTATTTAATTTACAGAGTTGAAAATGAGCCCTATGTAAATACAATGAATTGGAAAATAGTACAGAATATTTTACCAAGCACTATGTACAACAGATCAATTCAGAATCTCAATACACGTGATTGTGATATAGATACGCAGGAAAAGCATGCTAAACTTTCACATTTTGGGGCAAAGAGGCTAACAAGAGTACAATTCTGACATTAGAGCAAACAGTTAAGGCACAAATTGAAGGTGTTTACATTTCTTTATTTTTTTTAAAATATATCTAATACATAGGCACTTAGATTTTATTTTCCTCCTTTTTTTTTTTTAATATGAGACAAGTCTTCTGAATCTACTTGAGTGATTCTGATTCCTAGAAAGAGCTATATAAAATTTTATATACAGCTTCATATTCCTTCTGCATTTTGTCAATATAGAAATATAAAGCCTTGTCAACAGTAAAGAAAGATGCGACTACTTGTGACGTTTGACCTTTTTATTTATCTCTTACTAAGTCATACCTTGTAAAAAATGTTCATGTGAGGATTAAAAGTACAGATGAAGTTGACGCTCATATTTCTTTTCTTATTTTTTATCAATTAAGAAAACATTTGGAGATCTTGATTGCAGCACTTGTGATAAGACATATCCTGGTAGAAGCCATTACATATCTTTTCATCGTCTAGTGTCTGACAACTGTGAATAGTGCAAGTGTCTAGAACCATATGCAGCTTCTTAACATACACAAATTGTTTTTTGTACAGTACTTGATCTTTCTGACAGTTTTAGGCGTTATTTTAATAAAAGTATGTAGTTCAGTCTGCAATTCCTCCTACTTATTTCCGTGGAAACTACAACAGATACAAAGAGCATAATAATACTACTCGATAGAGAAAATTCTCCACTACAAAACATACTTTTTCAGCATAGTCACCACAATTAGCTATGCATTTTCACCAACAATGAACAAAAGTCTGCATGCTGCGCTTGTAAAAATCTGCGCCAGTGGAGGTCCGTCATTGTGATCACTGCTGAAGTGCACCACTCACCACTTCACTGTGCTCACATCCATTGTTGTCTCCAAGCATCGATGAATGTCAATGGGAGCAATTTTTTTCCACATGGAGGAATTCAATTCCACACCTTTGTTTCATACGCATTTCCATATCAGACACCATTTTGTCAGACTACCTCTCTGCTGTCATCTGTTTCATGGCAATAAAATTGAACGAAGTATTGGTGGGAAGGCTTGGCCTCTGCTACCATACCACCACCATCTGCCTCTGACATTGTAAGCCAACATAATAAAGTAGGAGACATTACTTTCAGAGCAGCCCTTGCAATATTTTCATATACATTTTTTAAAAAAATCTATTTCAGATAATGTTTTAATATTTTATCACTTTTCTTTTGGACTTCTTCTGTCCAAAAGGAATTTTAGCTTTAGAATTTTTGCTGTGTTTATACAACTACTATCCTTTTCTTCCCATCAGTCCCTACATAGAGTGACTTCCTGTTTTGAAAAGCTCCAAATCACTGAGTCAGTCACTTGTTTATTTTTGTCCTTTTCTGTGCTTACATATAATAGATCAGAACCATTATGACCTGTACTAAATTACTGAAATAATTAAGCTACTTTGCCAATTTTATGCCTATTGTTCTCTCCCATAAATACATAAAAAGCGGTATCACTTTTTGTGTATTTGTTCTTAACATTTATATTGTTTAGTGATTTGCCAAATCCAGTACCTAACATCGTAACGAATACTGTCTCACGGTTTTCTTATATTTTGAGTTAGACTACATGTATTAGTCTGTACTTTCCTCTGTTATACTTAACTTGTAAAATGCTTGAAATATGTTCAGCTTTTTGCTCCATGTTGATTCAGCTCAAAGAAGACCGAACCTGTGACAATAGCCCCAGAACAGTACAATTATATAAAAGGTAATTCAGGAAAGGGAACATATTTCAATGTGACACATCAATGAAAATGGAAATTCCAAAAAAAAAAAAATAGATCAGACATCACCACATATAAAAGCATTAGCTTTCTAGAGACTAATGCTATTTATAAAAAATCAAATGCAAGCAGTAGAAACGAAGGGTATTGACAAATTTTAATGTTAGGCATAAATGAATCTCAACTCTTTCTATTAAAAGCATACATGTAGTATATATGTGCACATATGTATTGCTGACATTTTTACTTTGTCTAAATGATAATTGTGGTGGGGCTGACTTCAGCTGCCAGGTAAGCTCCCCACAGTTTTGTTTCTGAGTATGGTATAATGGTATGGAATATCTCTTTGGTTAGTTGGGCTCAGCGGTCTTCCAAATGGACGAAAAAGACAGAAAATGAAATATATTCTTTACTGTTAGAATAACACTTTGTTATACCATTAACAAGGTTGCTCTTATTTTTCATGAATTCTGTAGCTGAAGTGAAAATATGGGAAAAAATTATATTCAAATGAGAATACTACGAAAACTGGAAGATTTCATTATTTTATTTTTTTATACACCAAAATATAATCGTGTCAGATTATTAAGAAATCTATTCTTCTGTGAGTAATATTATTTATTCTGAATGTGCAATAGGTTTCAAACAATAATTATTTAGCGAGAAAACTCTAAATTGCAAGTTCTGATAGCATTGAGCTATGTTATGGTATTTCTAGAAGCATAAGGAAATAAAGTGAAGGTACAACAAATAAGCTACTTCCAATTACATGTTTTCTATTCTTGGAACTTATTGGAATTTTATTCAAAAACACATACAGTTGTGTATATTTCATTTAGAAGATATATGTGTATTCTTTTCCCTCAGAAGATGTGAAATTTCTGTTACCACTCACATATATAAACATCTTTGTTTTAAAAATTGCTAGATCTAATGAGAGATATTTTGAAATATCAACATGAAGTATGTATATTCCATAACATCTGGCAAGCAGAGAATTATTTAAAACATCAACTTACCACTAAAAACATGGGCTTAGTCTCTTAAAGGTATTTAATATCACGCTAACAAGCCATCTGAGTGTAATAAATGCCTGAAGTAAATCCAGAAAGTAATAAATAATACAGGGAATAATAGGTAGAGAACATGTGGTGAGAGGTCTTTGAAGAGAAGCTTTAGTTACACTTCACTTGTGCCCAACAATTATACAGCAAATGATTCCTAGCTTTTGTTAAAGAAAATAGGCTAGACTCCTTTATTTACCCAAGAATGTAAATAGAGAAGTCCTCTGGACAGATGGAAATCCTGCAGCATTTGAAAGGCTGGATAACTCTATAGGGCTTCTAGCGATATATCTGATAATATTCATAGAGCTGTCATGGAGATAGAAAATAACCTGACTGAAAGAAATCCTAACTGATCTCAGAACCTTAGAGAACAAAAAAGTTTGAAAGTGTTTGAAAATATGCCCAATACTATGAATACAATGGTTTAGAAAGAAATTAATATACTAGTTGTGCCTGTATGACATAGGCAATAAAGCCTTTGTGGCAGATAGATGGGTTAGCCTATGCACTGTTTATAAAGCAGCAATTTTAGCATGTCAGTATTACAAGGTGTCAGAGAGTACCCAGCTGTACTGCTTAATATATGCTAGTCTGACTCTTTTTTTTTTTTTTTCCTTTTCAGAAGTGTACTTTTTATGGTTCAGATACATACCAGATCAAAAATTCACACTAAAAATGAAGTAAAAGGATAGATGCTTTTTAGGTGTACCACAGTTTCTCCATTTTAAGTTGCTCTGAAAATAATGCCTCCTAGTTATTTCCCAAAAAAACAACAGATATAAAGAGCACAATAACACTATTTGATAGAGAAAAATCTCAGCTACAAAACACTTTTTCAACACAGTCACGACAATTAGCTGTACATTTTTGCTGTCACTGAACAAGAGCCTGCATACCACGCTTATAAAAATATGCATATTTCATATTATCATATTCATGTTCATATATTCATATTGATGCTATCACTGCCAAAATGCACTACCCACCGTCTCACTGTGCTAACATTCACTGTTTGGTCTCCAGAAACATTCAGCAAGCATCAACAAATGTCAATGGGTGCAATTTTTTCTACATGGAGAATTCAATACTACATCTTTGTTTCATACTCACTTCCATGTCAGACAGCATTTGGTTAGACTGCTCCTCTGCTACCATCTGTCGCATGGCAAGAAAATGTAATGGAACACCGGAGGGATCATCCAATCTCTACTGCCATACCACCAACATCCACCTCTGATACCATGGGCCAACATAATAAACTAGGGGACATTACTTTTGGAGCAGTCCTTGCAATTAGAGATGATATACCATTTCAAGCTCCCTCAAAATTTCTGATCTGATTCATGCAGAAGTTTTAGAAACTTTGGAAAACCTTTCATTTGCTAGTAGTCCTCTTTATGACGCATTCCTAATCTTTAAAACAGACAAGAAACTGTAGCCCATTGTCTTAGTTTCTAGGCTGGTATGAGACTATGTTTTTGTTCTAGAAGAAAAAGAAAACTAAGTACTGATGTTTACAGTTCTTTCTATACAGAGCCAAGGACATTTCAGTTTTCTCAGCTTTTCATACTGCCCTGCCAGCAAGGTAACCGGGGGTGCACAAGGAACTGGGAGGGGACAGGATGAGGACAGCTGACCTAAACTGGCCAAAGGGATATTCCAAACCATATGATATCATGTGAACTATAAAACTAAGGGGAGTTAGCTGGGAAGGGGTCACTGCTCAGGGACTGGCTGGGCATCGGTCAGTGGGTGGTGAGGAATTGCTTTGTGCGTCACTTGTTTTGTATATAATTATAATTAATGTTATTTTTATTCTAATTTCTTTTTCTGTCTTCGTAAATAGTTTCTGTCTCATGACTCATCTGGAACCTGAAAGCAAGATTTGTGTTCCAGGGAAACAGTTCTGATTCAGATTTATTTCTATGTCATTTTCAATATTAAAATAAATAAATAAATAAAATAACCTATCATGACTAAATGCAAGAAAATCACACTCTTTTTGTTATTGCACTGTAAGGTGAGAGAAATCACATGACATTTAATACTTCTGGCATGGTCCAAAATGCTAGGAATGGAGCAATATCAAAGCTATTAGAAGTTGTTAAAGATGTAGTATATATTTTCTGCCTCAGGCTTTCAAATTTGTAGTTTACAAAGTGTGCTCCAGAAGGTTTCTTTTTCACTGTAAAGATTACAGAGATGATAATGATAACCACTCCAAGCTCCCAGTACGTTCAAAGAAATGTAATAGGCACCTGAATAAAGAAATTCAGCGAAAGAGCTCAGTGTCACTCTGGAGGAGACTCTTTCTCTTTGCCTCTCCATTGTGATAGTCAAAGGGAAAAAAAAACATAAAATCTGACTTTCTGTTTGCAAGAACTGAAAGATCACTTTGTACTGTGCAAAAAAAAAATACAATTTATTTTAATCATCAGTAACACTTGAAGATAAGAAAGGATTCTTGTATCTGCCTCTTTTTAGAATTAGCTCAGTCAAAAAATTTTCTTCTACTTCCTTAAAATGGCAGTGACTAGAATTATTTTAGTTGAATATTTTGGAAGGAAAAGTGAATATTAGTATTATGGAAACATAGCGTAATCCATACTTCATTAAAAGCAGCCTTTTAGAGAAGGAGATTCATTTATACTGATGTTAACTTGGGACATTTGAGTTATATTGACATTCTTTTGAAATGTTTGCTTAGCTGAAATCAGTTTAGTTATAATTAACTGGTGCTTTTATTTCTTTGTGTTGCATAATAATGCGAAAGGCATAGTCACATTTGTCATAAACTTTCTCTAAAGCTATTGATTTAGTTCCTTTTTTGAGCGACAGATACTTTTTACACCTAAAAATCTGTTCAATAATCTGCAGTGTTTGCAAATGAGCAAACTCTTCACAAAAACCTTTATAATGAATTGTCTGCAAGATAAAAATAATGTATTTTTAATATTTAAAACCTATAATAATAGTGTTATAAAGAATTCATATATTAATCATATCCCTGTGACAGTCATGTTTTAAGTTCAGTAGCATGAAGTAAAAATCAGTCACTGAAAACACCTACTTGTGAATTTAGGATATTTTAAGTTACAGTATAATGCAACATATATATAAAAACACAGTTGTTAATGAAAATTCTAAATGTAACCCTAACATATAACAAAACCAGTTGGTATACTAAATATCTTAATATTGTTAATATCTCAATCAGAAGCATAGTTAAATATATAACTACGTCGGATCTAAAAATAGCGTTAAAATAACTTCATAAAAATGCACAGATGAAAAGCTCAGATAGAAGATACAGAATTCAGAAGAAAAATAAATTTAGATACCTTGTAACAAAGAATGGGAGACACGTCACAGTTCTAAACTATGGTTTTAATTTCTTTTTTATCTTTCATATTTGGTTAGGACTTGCTTCCAGCTACGAACAGTGAATCAGTTCACACACTGGAAAGGGCCCAGTCCCTCCAGCTTACTCTTAAAGGGGACCTACTCTTTATCAAGAAGTGTAGTCATAGGACAAAGGATAACAGCTTTAAACTAAATGAGGGTAGATTTAGGTTAGACGTAAGGAAGAAATTCTTTCCTATGAGAGTGGTGAGGCACTGGAACAGGTTGCCCAGAGAAGCTCTGGATGTTCCACCCCAAAAAATGTTCAAAGCCAGTCTGGATGGGGCCTTGAGAAACCTGATATAGTGGAAAGTGCACATGGCGAGTGGGTTATAATCTTTAAGGTCTCTTCCATCCCTGGTAGTCTGCAGTCTGACTCAATTTAGAATCTAATTTACATGTACATTTTTACTAACTAGTGAACTCACTCTTCTGAATAATTTTCTCTGTATGATAACTTGAATCATATAATCGTCTGGGTTGGAAGGGACTCAAAGAATCAAAGTGGTGGCAGGCAGCGCCAACAACAAGCCCAGCTCCCTCAGCCTGTCCTTGTAGTGGAGGTGTTCTAGCCCTCTGATCACCTTTGTGGCCCTCCTCTGGACCCTCTCCAAAAGCTCCACATCTTTCCTGTATTGGGGGCCCCAGACCTGGATGCAGTACTCCAGATAGGGCCTCATGAGGGCGGAGTAGAGAGCACCCCTCTTCTGATGGAGCCCACTGTACCATTGAAGTTCCTAGCTGCAAGAGTACACTGCTGGCTCGTGTTCAGTTTTTCATCCACCATGACCCCCAGGCCCTTCTCAGCAGGGCTACTCTCAAGGAGTTCTTCTCCCAGTCTGTATACATATATCTGGAACTACTACAACCCAAGTTCAGAATCTTACACTTTGTTGAACCTCAATATTTTCACATGGGCCCACCTTTCCAATCTGTTGAGGTCCCTCTTCCTTCTGTTGTATCAACTGTACCACTCAGCTTGGTGTCATCAGCAAACTTGCTGAGGGTGCACTCGATCCCTTCGTTGATGTCATTGATAAAGATGTTGAAGATCACCATTCCCAAGATAGACCCCTTGGGGACGGCACTCATTACTGGCCTCCACCTGGACATAGAGCCATTTATTACTATCCTCCATCTGCAGCCTCCCAAACAATTTCTTACCCACCAAATACCCCACCCTTCATATCTCTCCAATCTAGAGACAAGGATATGGTAGGAGACCATGTCAAAGGCCTTGTACAAGTCCAGGTAGATGACATCGGTCACCTTCCCTTTGTCCACTGCTGCCATCGCTCCATCATACAAGGCCACCACATTTGTCAGGCACAACCTTTCCTTGGTGAAGCCATACTGACTGTCTTGCATCACCCACTTGTTCCTCATGTGTCTGAATACGTCTTTCAGGAAAATCTATCTGTTCCATGATTTTCCCAGGCACAGAGGTGACACTTACCAGCCTGCAGTTCCCCAGGTCCTTATTCCTCCCTTTCTTATAAATGGGAGTGACATTTTCCTTCCTCCAGCCACTGGGCACTTCACCTGACAGTCACAACTTTTCATATATGATAAAGAGTGGCTCAGCAACAAGATCAGCCAGCTCTTTCAGGTCACTGGGATGCATGTCATCTGGCCTCATAGACTTATACACATTCAGTCTCACGAGGCAGTCTTGGATTTCCTTTGCCCTTATAGTGGGGGTGGATTTACTCCCTCAGTTCCCACCTGGAGTTTCAGAGATGTGAGAAATATGAGAATCCTAGCTGCCAGTGAAGACTGAGGCAAAGAACTTGTTGAGTACCTCAGCCTTTTCCATATCTGCCATAGCCAGTTCTCCTTTCTCTTTTATCAAAGGAGGTACGCTCTCTTTGGCCTGCCTCTTCTGGCCAATGTACCTACAGAATCCCTTCTTGTTGTTTTTAACATCCCTTGCCAAGTTCAGTTCCATTTGTGCTTTGGCTTTCCTAATCCCATCTCTGCAAGTCCAGACAGCATCCCTGTATTCTTCCCAGGTGACATGCCCTAGCTTGCACTGCCTGTACATGCCCTTCTTTTCCCACAGTCTGACCAGTAGGTCCTTGCCAAGCCATGCCAGTTTCCTGCCTCCTCTGCTTGCTTTCTCATTCCAAGGGACAGAGAGCTCTTGTGCTCTCAGAGAGGCCTCCTTAAAGAGCAGCCAGCTTTTCTCCACTGCTTTGTCTCTAAGGACAGCTTCCCAGGAGATTTCATCCAACAATTCCTTAAACAGCCTGAAGTTCGCTCTCCTGAGGTTCAGAGTCCTGATCCCACTCTTTGCCAGGCTCGCATTCCTCGAGATCACAAACTCAACCAGAGCATGGTCACTGCAGACCAGGCTGCCTCTGATCTTAACGTCCCTAATGATCTCCTCCATATAGCTGAGCACAAGATCCAGCAATGCTTCACCTCTGGTTGGTATATGCAATACCTGAACCAGAAAGTTATCATCAATGGACTCCAGGAGTCCTCTGGATCTCTTGCAGCTTGCTGTGTGGTTTTCCCAGCAGATATCCAGGTGGCTGAAATCTTCCATCAGGATGAGAGCTTTTGAGCATGATGCCTTTTGCAGCTGAAGAAAGAAGGCTTCATCAACAGGCTCCTCTTGATCAGGTGGCCTGTAGTAGGCTCCAACCACCAGCTGTCCTTTATTGGTCCCATCCCTACTTCTAACCCACTGGTTCTCAACCTGTTCCCTACCATTTCTCAGAGAGAGCTCCTCACAGTCTACCCACTTTTTAACATAGAGGGCAAATCCCCCACCCTTCCTACCTTGCCTATCCCTTCTAAAAAGCTGATATACCTCAATGGTGGTATTCCAATTATGTAAATCATCCCACCATGTTTCTGTGATAGCAACAAGATCATAATTTTCCAGGTGCATCCCTGTTTCTAACTCCTCCTTATTTCCCACACTGCATGCATTGGTATAAAGGCACTTCAGCTGGGCTTTCTGATGCATTACCTTTCTAGAGGAGCCCTCCCTCAAACCTCTGGGACAAATCTGAGGTTTTCCCCTGCTGCTTCTTAGAGTGACAGCGTTCCCTGGCTCTTCTCTGTCACTGAGCAGTACAACCCCTTCCCCCAGCAGCTCTAGTTTAATGTCCTGGGTGATGAGCCCAGCCAGCTTGCTGCTTAATAAATTCTTGCCCCTTCTGGTCAGTTGCATCATGTCCTACATTAACATTCCTGGTTTGCCAACAGTATGTCCTAGTTTAAAGAGCCCATAGCCTTTAGTGTGATACCACCCACGCAACCAGTCATTCAACTGGTCTGCTCTCCTCCTCCTGCACAGATCCCAGTCTTCAACCAGGAGGACTGAGGAGAACCGTGCACAGAACTTGTGCTCCTGATCCCTTCAACATCTTCCGAAGGGAAGTCCTTTTTGTTATTTTTTTAGTTCCCTAGTTGCAGTCTCATGCGACCCAGCTTGAAAAACCAGGAGAGGATAGTAGTCCTCTAGCTTTATCATACCATATATCCTCTTCTTTATATCCTGAATGTGGGCTCCCAGCAGGCAGAAAACCTCTCTAGAGAGGTTATCTGAGCAGCAGATGGGTGCCTCAGTGTCCCTCAGCACAGTCTCCAATTACTAAGACCCTTTGCCTTTTTTAATGGCACACAATAAACATAATTGAGGCCCTGGAATGTGCCCAGAGAAGGGCAACAAAACTGATGAGGGGTCTAGAGCAAAAGTCTTATGAGGAGTGGCTGAGGGAGCTGGGATTGTTCAGTCTGGAGAAGAGGAGGCTCAGGGGAGACCTCATTGCACTCTACAACTTCCTGAAGGGAGGTTGTGGTGAGGAGGGGGTCGGCCTCTTCTCCCAGATAACTGCTGACAGGACAAGAGGGAATGGCCACAAGTTGCACCAGGGTAGTTTTAGATTGGATATGAGGAAAAACTTTTTCTCCAAAAGAGTGGTCAGGCACTGGAATGGCCTGCCCAGGGAGCTTGTGGAGTCACCGTCCCTAGTGCTGTTCAAGAAGCATCTAGACGAGGTGCTAAGGGATATGATTTAGTAGCTTAGTGGGTAGGGATGGTGATACAAGGATGATTGGACTAGATGATCTTGTAGGTCCTTTCCAACCTAGTGTTTCTACGATTTTATGATTCTATGATAATAAACTATGAGGCATTACTTTTGGTGTAGCCCTCAAATAATTTTTATTCTTTATCACAATAAAAAAAAAATAAAAAAAAAAAGTTTTATTCTTTACCACATTTAAAATTAAATGATGAATGTGAATGATGGTTCACCAAAACTATGTATATGGACTGAGGCATAAAATACTTCCAAGAATAAGTTGAAGCATCTCCCTCCTCTGCTCTGATTTCTACAGGAAAGACACATGACTAGTCAGGCAGACTGGGAACTGGACTTTTTCTAAAGGAACTGGAACTGAGTACTGAAACTGTTTCAGTTTAGATGCAGCCTAAGTATTAGAAATTGTAACTAACTGGTATAACCACATTTAATCTCACAGCTGAAAGATATATCCCAAGAACTTTTAGAAATATCTGTTGATGTCTGAAGTTCAACAACAAAAAATTAAGGATAAAAATATGTTTTTGTATTACTTATAGTTTTCTAGGTTTAATGACTACATTTAAAAATATGAAACAATTCTTCAAATATTTTAAAAGTGATAGACGTAAAAATAAGTCATACATCCAACATACAGATGTGATTTAAGAAGTAAAATATATTCTGAAAATAAGTTAGTGATGAAGAGGAGATAATAGGTGGAAGGAATAAGCATTTCACAGAAATTTTTTGTGATAGACTGCAGATATTTTTCTATATTTTCAGTAAAGGTCTTATTTGAAGAACAATAATATCACATTATGGTCACTATTTCTGAAGACAGGCTAATTAAGCACTGTTTGCCTCCCATCTTTGCTAGACATTTCCTCACTTAGCGCTGAGTTTTTATATCCTTCCCTCATCACTCAGTGTTTAAAGTTCTCCTCATCAGCACTGCCAACCTGTTGGCAGAGATTTTTGCCATGTTTGGTCATATGTGGCCTTCAAAGAGTCCCAGCTAGATTCCAATGCCCTTAATTTTTGTGTCCAGTGCCAAATAGTCACTCTTGATATATGCTTAAGGTCACTATAGAAGTGTCATTGGTACACACACAGCTGAAATTTTAAGAAAGCTTAATTCAAGGCTTGGACCAGTGTCAAAGATGTCTCTACAGCACGCCTAATCCAAGACCCTGGCAAGCAGTAACGCATCCCCAGGCAGCAAGTCAGGTTGGCAGATGGGGACCTACATTCCCTGCAGTTGGGAATGTCTCAAAACTACCATCCACCGCTTCCTCCTGATTCAGATGTATAATTCAGGCTTGCCCTACTGTGGAAAAACTTTGCACCCCATGTGCAATACCAGGGCAGTAGACTTATTCTGCAGTAGCAGGTGTGGATGTAGAAAGAGCTGTGCTTCTGCTACCATAAGTCACATGCTCTCAGCCTTCATCTTAACAGAAATCTTCATTTGCACTTGGAAAGAGCATCATCTCTGGCTGTTTCTTCTTCTGTGCAGTTTGAGTTGTTGTATCTGTAGGGTTTTTGTAAGGCTCCTGTATATCTCTTTTTCATTTTCCCTGATCCTGCACATTCTGCTCACCTACTTCCGTAGCTCCTTAGCTAGGTGACACAGCTTCTGAGCCAGATCATAAGCACAGGCACAGGGACCATCTTCACTTGCTTCAGACTCATTGGGAGGCTTCTGGACTCCCTGTAGCCTAAGCTTTGTCTGAGAAGAAGTCTCTTATGTGCCAAAGTAGCTACTCTTCTTGGAGCCAGGTGCCATGCCCATTGGCACATCATTACATGTTGAGCAATCCCATGCTGTCCTCAATGGAGTTTCTGGCTCCATTCCACATGCTTTTATGCACAAACTGCTGTGAAAATGATTGCATCTGTGAGCTGCTCTGTTTGATGGTCACCCTTACTTTAGTCTGCAGAGAAACTGGCCAAGAGTGTGCTGGGAGTGCAGATTTTGCTTTGGCTAGGTTTGTCACATTACTAACAACAAAATCATATAACAGAAGGAAAAAAACCTCTAAAATTACTGCAGAGAAAGAGCTAAAAAAAAAAAAGACAAATCCCATGTGTTTTGTTTAGAGATCACTGTTGACACGCTGGCTCAGCTTAGCATATTTGCTTTTATGTCTAGTTACACTGGTTCTTCTGTCTTATGTTCCTCATTGCTCATTGCCTTGGAATCACAGAATTATAGAATTTCTGAGAATGGAAGTGAACTCTGGAAACTGTCTGGTCCAAATCTTCTGATTAGAACAGAGATAGGTACTGAAGCTTCTCGAGGTCCTGTCCAGCTTGGTTTCAAAAGTTGGAGGCTCCATAACCTTTTTGGGCAACTTGTTCCACTCCTTGATCACCTTCACAAGTTAAAAGCATTCTTACACTTAAACGGTAGTTAATCTATTTCAATTTCTGTCTGTTATCCCTTGTTTTATCACTATATATCACTGAGAAAAATCTGTCTACAATTTATTTACTGCTCCTCATCAGCAACTTATTCTAGATGTCATCTGCAAGCAAGTAGAATAGAAGAAGGTTATTGGAAGTAGTCAATGTGGGCTCACCAAGGAGTAATCATGCTTGACCAATCTGGCAGCCTTCTACGATGTTATGACTGGCTGGGTAGATGAGGGGAGAGCAGTAGATGTTGTCTACTTTGACTTCAGCAAAGCTTTTGACACCATCTCCAAGAGTATCCTCGTAGCTAAGCATAGGAAATGTGGGATAGACTAGTGGGCAGTGAGGTGGATTGAGAACTGACTGGCAGAGCTCAGAGGTTTGGCCTTCTTTGCTACATATGGGCATTTCTCCGTGCTTCTCAGGCTGATCTGACAAAGAAGTAATTCCTGAGAATAGCCCTGGTGGATGTTAACCTTGTTTTCAGTGTTTGCTGGCAAGGACTATGTGACTATGGGCCTAACAGAGGGAGCTGAAGAAGTAGAAGGGCACTCTTAAATTAATGTCTTGGGTCCATCCATGCCATAAGCAAGGCAAGGGAGTGCTTGACATTTATATAAGAATGTGTAATAGGGCCCCTTTCAATCCCCTAAGGGTGCAATATGTGCCACCTGACAGAGAAGAGGATGTTCTGCATAACATGCTGCTGAGTCATACTGCAGATGAGTGGGAATGCTGTAGGACAGGGTCCATGTCTGGGCCTGTGCCACATAGCTTGCAGTGGGGGTAGGGTACACTGTTAGTCTAGGCACTAGCTGTGTTGTGCCAGCTAGTCTCTATGCTAGAGATTTTGTTCAGTATTGTAGACGTAGTTACAGAAACAAAATGCAAATGATCATTCTAAGTATCTGATCATCTCCAAACTAATTATATCTTTCTTCAAAGAGCGAACAATTCCTGAAAAAATTGTAAAGATCCAATTTGCAGAATCTGACTTTTCTAAAAGTATGGTACAAATAAAATATATTTTATATGTTGAGAGAAATTAAATTTGGAAAGACAGAAATATTTATTTTAGATTACATTGTTATCTAGTTGAATTCAGGGATCTACCATACTATGCCATACTAAGGAGATTGTTTTTAGTTAAAGCACATTGTTTCAAAAGAAATAAATTCATAATGGATTTAAAAAAATATTACTTTGTAGAGAGTAGTCAATATGTGGAATATCTAAGAACCAAAGAGCGTATGTGTTTTTAAGCAATCAATGAATGCATCAGCTTGTACTGTAGGGTACTGGTAAGCTTGAGTTTGAGTGTAGTCAGCTATGATAGCTAAGTGTCAGAAGGGAATTCCTGATAAAGCATATTGATTTCCTTCTAAAGAAAGAAGTGATTTACTTCACATACAATTGGCTGGTTTGTTTCCACATAGAAGAGCAATTAATTATTTTTCTTTTATGTTTCCATCTTTTATTCATTATAGATTGGTGTGGACAAATTATTTGTGAAATTGTCCCACTGCATACTTCTAACTCTACATTGCTGTGTACTGCGCTGTGCTTTCTGCTTTTGAAAATACAAAATAGACCTCAAATCAAAACCATACAATACTCTAACAGGATATAAATTAGCTGTTATGATTCAATGGAAATGCCTTTTGCAAATATTATCTTTCTAGAGAAGAATGATACAGCTGGCTGTTATATGTTGAACATGTACTTTTCTATGAAGATTTTAGAAAGCCAGTTCCTACGTAGGTATACACAGGAGCATTCAAACTAAGGAAAAGGACTGTGTAGTTTATATCACCTGATGCAAATATCTGATAACTATATTAATCAAATATGATCAATATTTAAAGTCACGAGGTGGAAATCTCTGGAACAGCATTTCTTTTAAACTAGTCTGAAACTATATTTAAATCAATATATTGGTTTCAACTACTGTCTGTGTGCTTGCTGATAGCAATTCTTATCCAGCATCAGACTCGTCTACTGTGCTAGAATACTTCACAGAATGCCTCATTACAAAGGGCACTAGGTGGTCAGTAGCTGAACCAACCACTTTCTTTTTTTTTTTTCTTTTTAAATGAGAAGTTAAAGCACCTTTGGCACAATGCCCCTTTGATATTAGTTTGTCCACCTACCAGAATGTCTTCAAAGTGTCTTTTAGTACTGTTGGAGATGTAGTCTGTGTTAACAGGATTTCTCTGTTTTTTGAAATGTGGAAGAACTGATCTGACAAAATAGATCAGAAAGCTTTCTTTCTTTCTTTTTTTTTTCTTTTCTTCCCTGAAAGCAAGCTTCAGCAGCTGGGATGAAGACTGTGGGGATGGAAAATACTTTGAATTAGCCAGTTGCCTATTTTTTGGCATTTCTTGTGAAGCAACTATTATGCATTGACAACAGCATTTAAAGATCTAGAAATAAAAATTATTATTTTTTTTATGTTTGAATTGTTTGCAAAGATATAAAAAATTCTAACATCTTTGATGAAATTTTATCTTCTTGCTGAGCTAAATATTTGACATTCATTGTTTGGAGGAAAAAAAGTCCCCACCAAACAAGCAAGCTTTGGCACATTTGTTATATTTCAGATTAAAATTACAACTGAAAGTATATATCTAAACACCTAAATATTTATATTAACCATTTTTTTAGTGCACATAACATATACTGGCTTTTAATCCTTATGAGGTCAACCATCCAAAAGATCAGTTTCTTGTTTAAACTGTGTAGTATCACTGTATTCTCACTGTACAAATCCAGATGTTTACTGATGCTAAAACAGATGGAAATATTTGTCTTTATGATAGACCTACCTCTCTTTCAGTAATATTTTTTTCCTCTAGAAGATCTTATATCCTTCACATGGTAAGTGTTCTAACAAGAATCACAGTTTCATAGTAAAATAATTATTTGTAAGTAGGGTTTACTTATTGAAGAAAGAACTTCAGTAGGAACTTGAGTAGCAAATGTGGTGAGGGGATTGCAAGAGAAAAACTGCGTGCAATTGCTGTTTTAGCAAGCGACCTAGCATTCCTTCTTGATGGTGAGCAGATTCCAGAAACCGAAATACGTACAATGTATAAAAGTCATTCTTCCCATCTTAATATAACCACTGCCATTTACTCAGCTCACCAGATTCTACTGTCTGTATAACTAGAGGGTTTATTTCTGTTGCCCACACAAGCACTATATATTATCCGAGACATGCCTGGCATGTATTTGGTGGTGGTTACACAACATTTATTCTGTGTGTGGTTCAAGAGAATTACTTCACAGATGGTGCAATCTGGTCCCAGGGACTGAATGCGTCTGCAGCTGGAGCACAGCAGGGGCACTATTACAGTACATCTTCCAATTCAGTGTAACCAAGATCACATTTCCTAAGATCACTGTAAAATGACTTAATTTAGAGAAGGTGCAAGAGTTACTTCAGAAACTCATAACTAAAATGTTCATATCAATATTAATATATTATTGCAGGCTGTGTTATCTTTGTGGAAGCCATAGAACTGGACAATGCTGCAAATTAATGACCAAAAATAAACCTGTGCAGTTTTATTAATAAATGAAGAGTTTTGCCTGTTGTCTGAAACTCTTTGGTGATACTAACATTAATTTCTCCATTCTTTACATCTTGAGAGAGAATCCAGGTATAGTAGCATCTCTTGGCCTTAAAAGTAATGTAGAATTCTGCTTTAATCAATTTTAAACAAGTTTGTAAAATTAATTACAATATCCAAATTTGATCTGCCACATCTTGGCTGTGAGATCAAATGTGAAATAATTTTTTTTTATCTCACTTAAAACTGAATTATGAAAATAATAATAGCAATAATAATAACAATCCAGTGAGAGTACTTCTGATACTGTTGAACAAAAAAATTCCATTTGTTACACTGAGCCATGTACAGACATCAATTTTACTAAATGAAATATAACCATCTGCTAGGTAAAGAGGCAGTAAAATATATTTGAATTTCCTTTGTATTCACTGTTTCTATTTTCATAACTAGCAAAAACATAGGAGTGTTGCTACATAACCAGTTAACAGAATTTCAACTCATTTTATTATTATTACACACTGCTTCAATATTTATTCACAACAACTATATGTATATAACTGTATTACCTGCTTACAGGTATAGACATAGATGTTTAAACAAAAAATTTTTAAATGTCTGCTATTATTTTGGCTGACAGATAAGGTTATATGCAGGCATTTTGTAATCAAATAAAGAAGATTAAGTAATCATCTTTTCAACTATAATTAGCCTTTGTTTCAACTGATACGTGACTGTTTGTATTGTCACAAATGCACACTGGCAAGCATCAGATCTAGAAACATACCTAATAACCATATGCAAAAGATACAAAGTGTTTATATGTTTTTTCTTCTGTTTGCTTGTTTGATTGATATTTAAGTGTGTATTTTTAATCACTTTTCTTTTTTTTCTTCTCTGTGAATAAAGGCAGATACTTTCACCTGAAAATGAGCAGTTAAAAAGCTTTGAACTGTCTAGTTTCAATGCCTCTAACAGGATTTTCCAATGGTCTCTAACAAGATTTTCCAAAATATTTAAATTTGATGCGTGCAAAGCAGGATTACCAGGCAAATATCTGCTACCACTGGCAAGAACTGTTCGGGTCTTTTGTATAAGTTTTGTAAAGTGGTGGTAGAACTGAAAAAAGGCCAACTTACAAACGCGTAGTATTATTAGGCAAGAATCCTGTTGTCACTTTGCATAAATTCTATTAATTCTATAATGTTTCTTCAGTTTCTATAAGTATGATTGAAATCAGAAACAGTTCATTGAGTCTGCACTTCCAGGAAGTGGTTTCTAATGAATTCTTAATTTCTAAAGTACTTAGTCCATTTCCTCAGTTCAAAATTTTCCTGAAGCTCAGTAAGTGATTAGATTGCCTAGCTTGCTTGTGCAAACCTACGAAAATGAATTTTTTTTTGTTCTGTTTATTTCCCATTAAAGGACAGATTATTATCAGTTTTAATAAATATGATATGAAAAGAACACTGGCTTTTACCACAGCTTTGAAGTTAAACAGGATGTCTAAATGAAGATTATCCATACTACTCTGCAGCAAGTTACAAAAGGAAAGAAACAGCAGGAATCATGTATACATGTATAGGCACAGCTACTATGAGGGAAAAAAAAGCAGAGTCAGAGCAGACCTCTTTCCTAATTAAGAGACTGCTGTGCTTAGATGACTATTACCTCATTTAATGTGCAAGACATAGAAAAGGCTTTGCTGTCACATGCTGCTTGCCATTGTTGTGAGATCACACACAACTGGCTGTATGACACTAAAAAGCAGTATCAGCAGGAAGTGTTGTTCATTGGCATCCTCCTGCTTCTTGTTCCTTTTGTTGAGACACATGGGCTCCATAGGAGCACTGCAGAGGAAGCAACACATTCAAGAAGAAAAGATTCTAATTTTCCAATGCCTATGTTTGTATAACTCTTATTATCATGGAGCAGAACCATACTCTGAGTTTTCCTACTGATTTCAGTAAGATTATATAGAGAATAATGTCCTTCACTCAAACACAGAGAGGGAAGAACCATTTGTCTTAATGAATAGATACAAGTAGAATCTTCTGCTAAAATGCGCAGTGTTGCTCTTGATTTGTCTGATTCTTTTTTTCTCCTTACTAAATGGTGAAAAACCTTTGGCTTATTCTGCAAAGTACAAATGGCAAGGATAACATAAATGATGAAGACACTCTTCTCCCATATGTAACAGCTTTAAACAAATGATGGACTTGGATTGTTATTAACATGTTTCCACCTGCATTACAACTAAAAACGTAAACTAGAGATGAGGGAAAATCTGTTGCTGGTTTCCAGTTCCTCTCCTACACAGGAAAAATAATGTCATTCCACTCTTCAGCTGTGACTACCATCAGAGGTCTTATAATACTTGTAATATTACCCTTCTTTCCATTCCTAATCTTGAGAGAAAAGGTTAACGATGGAAGATGACTTCAACAAGGTCACCTAGGAGGTCAAGAGTAGTTCTGAAGCTGTCATTAGTGTTGCTCTTTATGTGCCTACATTACCCTTTTAGTTGAGATTCGAGGCCCACTCCAAAAGTAATGCCCCTGTTGTATTATATTGGCCCATGATGTCAGAGGTGGATGTTGATGGTATGACAGTAAAGGATGAACATTCCCACCAAGATTCCGTTTGATTTTGTTGCCATACAACAGATGGCAGCAGAGGGGCAGTCTGACAAAATGGCATCTGACATGGAAGTGCATGTGAAGCAAAGGTGTGGAATCGAATTCCTTCATGTGGAAAAAAAAAAAATTACCCACCGACATTCATCAGTGCTTATTCCAAATTGTGAATATCAGCACAGTGAGGCAGTGAGAGGTGTTTTTCAGCAGTGGCAACAGCAACAGTGAGTCAGCTTTGCTGGTGCAGATTTTTATGAAGGCCCTTGTTCATTGCTGGCAAAAATGCGTAACTAGTGGTGGTGACTATGTTGAAAAGAGTATTTTGTAGCTGAGAATTTGCTCTATCAGATAGTGTTATTATGCTCTTTATATCTGTTGTAGTTTCCATGAAAATAAATAGGAGGCATTACTTTTGGAATGACCTATTTATAATATGGTATAGTCTATGTGGCAAGATTAGGGGTCATCATAAGTGAGCCTTCAAAAACTTTATGATGTTGATACTAGGTTCTTGGCAATAAACATTTCTCTCTGTAGATTCACTCCTATTGGACTGCAGAACATGCTAGTGTATATAGATACATGCCTATATAGAGAGATACATATATATGGTTATATAGACATATGGATGTAAATACGTAGATATAAAGATTAGATACATAGTTATAGAGATATATAGATATATGTTGTTTCTATGCACACAGATACACCAGAAAAAAATGAACAGTCCCATGTAAACAAGTATGCGCAGGTACATGCACATATACACACACACATAAAAGTATAAGCACATCTCCTCATGACGTTGTGTATGCTACATTTTTGTTTTAGTTTTTGGTATATGCCAGTAGTCATTTGGAATACATAATCAAATGTAATCTTATCTGATTAACCATATAGCCTCTGATAGAAGTCTAGAAAAACTCATTCTCTGTCATCTCTGGCAATAGATGAACAGCCATTTCCACAACAGGTTTTCTAATATTTTGTGGGCTAGCTCATGAATTGGATTCCATTTTAATAAAGATATGCTTTCCAAAATACTTTCAGAGACCTTGTCATTCATAAAAATTTTAGATATTTTTGTCTAAGAACTGTATCAGTTAGTCAAGAAAAATGTTAAAATTAAACATCATACTCAACAGATAGAGTTTATTTCCTTTTTTTTTTTTTTTTTTAAAAGTGTTCTGTCTGTGACTTGCAATGTTTTGATTCATTTGCATACAGATATACAAATGCTAAGCACTTTTTCATTCTGAGCAACTGTTATTTAAAGTATGCAAAATTAGAATTTGAAAATTCAGGCTATACTGAACTTGGTATGTAAATTTTGTAAATTATTCATTGACTTTGACAAAAGGTTTCACATAAATTCATTACAAATTCGTAGCTTTAAGTAAAAAGAAATAGGGATAACAGGTATTGAGAACACGTCAGTATCCATAATATATTTTAAATGACTTTATAGTATTTATATATAAGCTAAGCTTTACTAACTTTGAAAAAGACATAAGTTTCTGAATTAAAGCTTAAAACCACTGTTCTTGAAAAATAGCTCATAAAACTGAATTTTAGTGTTCTATTTTATACCTTAAAAAAATCATATCGGAAAAGAATTGTGATAGTAATAAGACATCAGATTAGCACTGAAAAAAATCCATTATGAAATTAACCTTTCAAGAACGAAATAGTTACTGACATGCATGCACAAAAGATATCAATGCTAGCAGTAAGTAGTAACTAGCATTTAAGCCAAAACAAACATCAGCAAAAATATAGGAAAAAGACATGTGCTAGTGGCGTTAATATTATTTACAGACAGTCATAAATGCATCTCTTGTGCTTCCACCTACACACAAAAAGATTTATCAAAAGGCTGACTAATTCACTATAAGATACAAATGAATATTAGAAGAACTGTGTCATTTCCTCTGAATTTTTCATTTCATCCTTCTGAGAAGGTTCCTCTAATCAAGAGACTGAAATAAGACTAAATGACATCCCATGTCATATGTATTTGAGACATATGATACACTTCCTAATTAGAAAGAAAACAAGTAGTCTATTTCTATGAGACAGAGATTCCCTGAGGGAGAGGAACAGTTATCTATTAAAATAGTTGACAAAATAAAGTATTAGAGAGCCAGAAGCAAAAGGAGGCATAGACAGTGCATGCAATACGTACTGTTTTCCCTATGCACAGAATTGTTCTTACAGTGAACAGTGACAGCCCAGCCCTAACTAGTAAATTAGAGAGAAAAGCAAGGTTACAAATCTGGGCAAACTGCTCAGCTGAATTTCACGTCTATTAAATTGAATTCTTAAGGTGAATCATTAAAATACTTGATTGTCTGTCTTTTGTGCTACCCAGGGTAGATATGAATTTCTTAAGTCTTATAGTAATAATACAATAGATTTGAAAAGATCAGTCTTCCTAAAACTGAACTAGAACCTAAATTTAAACATAAGGAAAACAATAGAGTAGCTGGAGATCTGTATTCAGACTTGTCAATTGCGTACAGAACCATAGGTTCACAGGAAATAACTTAATCTGTTTGCACTGTTAAAGATTTGCATGCTTCTATAAATATGTTCCTCTACTCCAGTAGTGTTTTACACTGCCTATAAGCCTGTTTCAACTCTGCATCCTCAGCTATAGAGAGTCTAATTTTTATGACCAAAGGGGTATATTGTGATCCAAAATAAATCCTGTAACACTTTTACTGGAGGATTTAATTGGATACCTGCAGTGGTAATCTGAGTCAGGGCATGGTACATTGAAAAATAATTTATGGGAGCAAGTGCCTAGGTTTTTGTGTTGCTGACAGTCTGTTTAGGCCACAAGCCAAGGGAAAAAAAAAAAAAAAAAGTCCTGCCTTTTTAATTTTCTTCTCTGACTGATGGACCATAATTAAATATTCTGTCCTGCACTCACAAAGATCAAGGTAATGACTACCAGTAATTTCAGAGGCTAGTGAATCAGGGCCTAAATTCTCTCTCTCGCTCCCCTGGGACAAAGTGCCATATGCTAACCTGGCTGCACTTGCTTATGGTCCTACCTTAGAGAAAGGAAAAAAAAAGTGCTTGTTCAGACATGCGTACTCTGCACCTGCTCCTTTCTCTTTCAGCATCACTTGAGCGTTGAAGCCACTTTCACTGTTGCTGAATATAGGAAGGAATGGAGAGAAAGGGAAATAAGAGCTAGCAGTATCTCTGTAGTGTCATTCATCACAATAATATGCATTTTATTCGGAGATACAGAGAGAAAAATGTATACATAGCTGTAATTTCCTGAAAACATCAGTTCATTTTTTTCATTTCTATTGTACCAGAAAATTTTTTTTTTTTTAAATGTTTCTCTATTGGCTTAATAGAATAGTTCAGAATTTATACTTTTTCTAGTGCTGAATTATGAGACACTTCTCAATCCTGCAGTTAACGGGGTTGTGGGATTGTCTTGCCTTGAAAAATAAAATAAGATTTAATGACCTTAACAGTGCAGTTCTTCTAATTATTATGGGTCCAATAAAAAATATTTCACTCTTAATTACACCTTATGCCTCAGTTATTCCTCCAAAAGTAATGTCGCCTATTTATTTCCATGGAAGCTACAACTGGAAGCTATAAAGAGCAGAATAAAGCCAGTTGGTAGAGAAAACTCTCAGCAACAAAATACTCTTTTTCAACATAGTCACCACCATTAGCTATGCATTTTCACCAGCAATGAACAAGAGCCTGCACGCCGTGCTTGTGAAAATATGCACCAGCAAAGGTGACACACTGTCGTTGTTACCACTGCTGAAATGCACCATCCACCAATTCATTGTGCTGACATCCACTGTTTGGTCTCCAAAAATGTTCAGCAAGCATTGACAAATGTCAACAGGCACAATTGTTTTCCATGTGGAGGAATTCAATTTCACATCTTTGCTTCATACACACTTCCATGTCAGATGTCATTTTGTCAGACTGCCTCTCTGCTGCCATCCGTCAAAAGGCAACAAAACATAATGGAATATTGGCAGGAAGGTACAATCTCTACTGCAATACCATCAACATCAGCCTTTGATGTCGTGGGCCAACATAATAAACTAGGAGGCATTACTTTTGGAGCAGCCCTCATAAGAGGTATACAAAGCAAATGTACAGTAAGCTAATCATAAAATCCCATACTTCAGAATATTAAGATACTTTTTTTGATAAGCAGCAAGAAACCACACAGACACACACAAAAAAAACCACTTCAAAAGCACAGAACTATGACAAAATACTTAATCTTGAAGATGTTCAGAAATGTAAATTTAAGAAAGTGACACATAACTCCAATGGCAAGAAGTTTCTGTGAAAATACTAAAGGCTAAAAATACTTTTTTTATTTAAGCATATCTTCAGTTATGGGAGATAAAGAATTTGCCTGTGGCAGCTTTCAGGAAGGATTATGCTTCAATGAAGTCCAATCCTCTTTTAAGCTTTGAGTTGAGAATAGGAACACGTCACTTTTTTACCACCTCGTTCCTGCCTTCATCTCATCTCTTCTTCAGAGATCTCTCCACCACTAACTATTTCACTACCTTACCTTTACTGTCCTTCTGACATATAGAATTCCTTAAACTTTGTCAAAGACAACATATGAAGTTATTTCCCATGTCTCTACACTAAAATTTCTGGGAGGAAAAAAGAAAAACCCACAACAATTAAGTTAGCGGTAAGGCAGTACAAAACGTTTACTGACTATTCTACTATAGATTTGAATAACAATGTGTCACAGAAAAAAGGTCCCTGTCACAGAAAAGGTCCCAAAACTCTTATGACTACACCATTTGCTCTTCTCTTTCTTTCTCTGGCTCCTTTCCAGTCTTCTCACTTTCAGGCTTCTCACCAATCTTGTCTTTCTCTCAAGCTGCTTCTTGGTCGTCCCTTTCTCTCAGCCTTCTCAAGCTTCTCAAAACTGTTCCTCAACTCTTTCTCAAGCTGCTCCCACAAGCCACTTTCTTCTCTGCCTGGCTGGCCTTTAAGCCTGGGGCAACCCTGCCCCAGATCCACCCCTTCCAGTCACAGGTGCAAGTGATTCCCTAGGCCAGCCATGCCCCTCCACCATGCGCTCAATCATCAGTTCATGCTGGGATCAACTGTTTCCCTACACAATGATAAGCCTTTACTCATCTGAAGAATTATTTAAAAATGAATATTTTATAATAATTTCAGTTAAAGGAAATGGAAATCAAAAGAAAATTATTTACTTACGCACAATGCCATATTATTCTTCATTGTTATTTGTGAGCAACACCATCCAGATTTCAACATTTCAGAAAACTCAGAAATGTCATTGTTTCAAGCCAAAGAAATCTGTAATGGATTTGGATTTCTGTAGCAATTAATCATTTCAAAATTCCAATCCTAAATTATTTGCTAGTAATTTGCTTATGTTTTATTTTCCTGTAGAAAATTTGAGAAAATACTATAAATTATTATTAGTAGGCTATTCAAGTTAGCACTCAAAGCACCTTATGTGTCTTTTGTCCAATTGACATATCAATGTGACTCTAGCATATCTTTTCTTTCTCCGTCAGAGTATCTGTAGTGAAATTTAGGTCAGCTGTAACAAAAAGTTTCTGCTTTCCTGAGCCATAGGATCTGTTCCTTTTATTGTGAATAATGTCATGCTCCCATGAGTTTCAGAAAGAAAATCTGTCCTTTCTTTCTTTCTTTCCTAGTAGTTTTTTGTTCTATGCTGTGTTCTGTTTGACTGCATTTCATTTTATTTTTCTCAAACTTTAACAAATCTAAGCAGAGATATGCCAACTTTCAGTACAACACTACATACATCTCTTTTCTTCTCTCTTTCTCTGGGCAAACTCTTCAACTTGTGCTCCAAAATAAGAGTCAGAATCAGAACCATTATTTGCTTTCCTAATATTACTTACAAGACAATTTTGAAGAACCAAAATACCAGTATTCTTCATTTACTCTATCCATCTAATACTACTACCACTGTAATGAAATAGTAATTACTAGAATTGAACCACAGTCATCTTTAGTGTAATATATGTATATGTAATTTTATTTTTTATTTTTTTAAAAGAAAGCTGGATAAATAGACAATCCAATGAGTATTAATTTGCTTCCGTAGGGTACTTGTATTTATATGATGTATTAATGATAACCCATAAGTCAGGAGATCAGACGTTATGAGCTATATTAAAAGGATTAGCTGGAACCTGAGGGCAGAAATATGATTGAAAAAAATGTATGTGCAGGAAATTGCAGCTTATAACTAGTAAGATTCTTCATTTTTTTTTTTTTTAACTCTAAAATGAACTATAAACATAAGAAAATTGATTTTTGAATGTACTCATGAGAAAAGTAAAAAAGCATGACCTCTTTTTAGGGAAAAATAGTTATTAAAGGATCCAACATTCTGTTTAATTATGTTGAGAAAGAATTTCATACTGAGTTGTATGCAAATTTATGATGCTAACGCACAGTACAAAGTCTCTTTACCTAGAGTCATGTTTTTTCTCATTCTATAGAAATTAGATTTTCTGTTTAAAGATATATATATGTGTAACAGGTAGACAACTCTTAGTGAATATCTGAAGTAAAAATGATATTTTCTTTAAAGGCTAAAGGGATATAAATAAAATCAATATACTTCATTGATATTGGTTCATAATATCTCAGTTTTATCTTCTAGAAATCTGTTTTAGTGATGTCTCCAAAAGATCTAATTAACTGATGAGTATGATTCACTTTAGTATGAAACCTATCCATTGCCTTCAGAATTAACCCCTCCTTTTCACTACGTAAAATAATTTAAAAGAGATATAAACCATCATGAAGTTATTTACTCTAAAATAACTTATTCTATAGAGTTTCCAAGTTAAATCATTAAAGACGTCAGCTAAATTATTCCTCCTTTTGATTTGGTGACTTTTCTAGAATTCTATGGAATGAAAGATATGGCCTTCTTCAGAGTTAATTCTGTAGTCCAAGTTGAACTGATAGAACAATTAAATTTTATGAGTCACGGAATCCCAGAAAGATTTATGTTGGAAAGGACCTCTAGATGTCATCTGGTCCAATCCCCCTGCTCGGTCAGGGCCACTTACAGCCAGTTACCAAAGACCATGTCCAGACAGGTTCTGAAGATCTCAGAGGAGAAAGACTCCATAACCTCCCTGGGCAATCTATTTCAGGGCTCCATCCCCCACACAGTCAATAAGTGTTTCCTAATGTTCAGAGGGAATCTTTCATGTTCCAGTTTGTACCCATTGTACTGTCTCTGGGCACCACTGGAAAGAACTTAGCTCGATCCTCTTTGCAGCCTCTATTCAGGTATTTATAGAACTAGAAAAGATTCCCTCTGAAATTTTCCTTCTCTAGGTGGAAGAAACTCAACATAAGGGAGATGCTGCAGTCTCTTCATCATGTTCATGACCCTTCATTGGACTGTTTTCATTATATCTGTGTCTCTCTTGCACTGGATATAGTGCAACACAGTACTCAAAGTGTGGCCTCACCCATGCTGAGTAGAGGGAAAGGATCACCACCCTCAGCCTGCTGGTGATATTTTGCCTAATGCAGCTCAGGATGTTGTTTTTAATCAGATATTTAAAACTGGAAGATAGTTTGACTTGATACTTCAGTTATTTCTTCATAAAAAATTGGGTGGCTTTTTTTTTCCTATAACAGCATTGTGAATATAAGGTACTCAATACTTAGCTTATACTTAACACGGTGTTGTAGTGGTGCATTAGTCCATAATTCTGTTTTCACAGCAGTGTTCACATAAGATGCACTGAATAAATTGCGAGATTTTAAATTGAACAGAGGAAAATAAAAATCTATAGTCAGCAGTGATCATTAAAGCACCATTTGATATCCATACTAATCTAGATAGAAAAATAAAAGCATGAACAAGTCATCGATACCTATACCACTAAATGTAGGCACAAGCAAGGTTGTCAACACTGTAGCTTCTAAATGATTGACAATCTATAACAATATTCAGATTAATATTACATAAGTGAAGTTTCACAAGATATGGTTTTGAGTGACTTGGTGTAAGAAGGAATAAAAACTACGGTTGGAATTCAGTTTGCATTTAGACATCTAAACACAAGTGTCTACATGTCTCAAGTGTCTAAAATGTGTCTACATGTAAACGTATACATGACAAGTATTGAAATTCCTAATATAGTCAATGATGATCAGAGGCTTAATCCATCTATCTAAGCATGGAGTTAGCTGAGACTTCTAAGAGATAGGACTGTTTGCAAATCTGATATAGAGACTGTTGGAGAAATCATTGGTGTGGTACCAGGATGACACAGTGTACCCTAAGTTGTCTCAAATGATCAGAGACAACTGTGAGTGGGCTAGTTGTGTCACAGTGGGCAGTGATTGTACCAGGCATAGTTGATACAGTCACTGGAACTTATTCCAGCTTCACAAGTTGTCTAAATTAAAAATCAAGACTTGATCAGTTAGGCTTGAGCATAGCAAGAAATACATCTTCTGTAGTGTTTATATTTAACATATCCTTTTATATGGTCTTGGCATGAGAGTTGATATGGACAAGACTATCCTATTTTGGGAAATAAAGAGAAGTAAATGTATTGACATGACACATCCACAAGACCTAGGCTATTGTATTTACTAACTGAGATATAATCTTACTTATCCTGTTCACAATCTCTTAGTAGTTCTTCAGTGAGGGTGATTTGTGAGAAACTGAGGAAGATTTTTGAAGCACTAGTTGTTTCTACAGAGCAATAGATATTGAAAAACCTGAGAGTGGACTTTAGATTCCATTCTCTACTTTCAATATTTAAGTTCCTCTTAGTCATTCATCACAATTGAAAAGGTGTAAATAAGTAAATACAATCTCAATAAAAGTGTGCTTGTACTGTTCTTGCCAGATGAATTGAGACTAATGCTATTCATATTCCTCTAGCAAATATTTACCTAAAAAAATTATTCAAATTCCTCCATGGCTAATAACTCACAAGACCAGGTGCACTGTACAAAAAAAGGTCTGTAATAAGAGAGGAGAAAGAGTCTATTGACTCACATCACTATTTCCTTCAACTTCCATCTGAACATGATACTATAATGCTTTAAGCACGAGGAAACTGTGCGTTTAAAAATTATTAATTCTTGTGAAAGATCTGTATGCTTATATATAAAGTTACTTGAAATTTTTCACATTTCAAGTGTTTATCTTACAGTATATAGTGTTTTTGTTAGAATAAGAAAAAAGAGACCAAACGGGAATCAAAGTTTTTGTTTGCTTGTGTCTTAGTTTCAGCTGAGACGGAAGTTGTTTTTTTCTCATAGTGCCTGGTGTGATGTTATGTTTTGGTTTTGGGAGAAAACCGTTGATAACACACTGATGTTTTAGTTGTTGCTGGGCAGAGCTATACAGAGCCAAGGACATTTCAGTTTCTCAGCTTTGTACTGTTCTGCCAGCAGGGAGCTGGGGGAGGGGAGGGGGAGACAAGGAGCTGGAAGGTAACAGAACCAGGGCAGTTGACCTAAACTAGCCAAAGGGGTATTCCATACCATATGACATCATGAGAAAAAACTATAAATCTGAGGGGAGTTAGCCAGGGGTGTGGACACTGCTTAGGGGCTGGTTGGGCATTGCATCAGTAGGTGGACAGTGAGTAATTGCTCTGTGAATCACTTGTATTTGTGTGCGTATATACATATATGTACATAGATGAAATAACAGTAATGATAAATATATATATAATTAGATATATTTAATTAGATATATCTCGTTACTGTTGTTTCTTTTCCTTTCTTATCTGTCTTAGTAAATAGTTTTTATCTCAACGCACGAGTTCTGCTTTATTTTCTCCTAATTCTCTTCCCCATCTCACTGGGGAGGCGAGAATGAACAAACAACTGTATGGTACTTAGCTACTTTCTGTGTCAAACCACAACAGTTTGTGTATATCCATGTATGCTGATTTCATGGGAAAAAAATCCCACTTTTTAGGTGACATGCTCATGTCTAGCTGGGGTGTGAAGGATGTTGGAAATCAAAAGTGGAGCACTGTCAAATGATCTTGACACTTTCTCCCACTGTATTCTCCTGGGGAAACTGGCAGCCTGTGGACTGGACAGGTTCACTATTTGCTGGATAAAGAGCTGGCTAGAGGGCTGGGCCCAGAGGGTAGTGATTAGTGGAGTTAAATCCAGCTGGTGTCCCATCATGAGTGGTGTGCCCCAGGGGTCAGTCTTGGGGCCCATCTTGTTCGATATCTTTAATGATGACCTAGATGACAGGATTGAGTGTACTTTCAGTAAGTTTGCAGATGACAGCAAGTTGGGAGGAAGTGTCGATCTGCCTGAGGGTAGGGAGGCCCTTCAGAGGGATCTGGATAGGCTGGATAGCTGGGCTGAGGCCCATGGGATGAGGTTCAACAAGGCCAAGCGCCGGGTCCTGCACTTTGGCCACAATAACCCCATGCAACGCTGTAGGCTTGGGACAGAGTGGCTGGAAGACTGTGAAAAGGAAAAGGACTTGGGAGTCTTGGGTTGATGCTCAGCTGAACATGAGCCAACAGTGTGCCCAGGTGTCCAAGAAGGCCAATGGCATCCTGGCCTGTATTAGAAACAGTGTAGCCAGCAGGAACAGGGAGGTGATCATCTGCCTGTACTCAGCTCTAGGGAGGCCATACCTCTAGTACTGTGCTCAGGTTTGGGCCCCTCACTATAACAAAGACATTGAGATCCTGGAACGTGTCCAGAGAAGGGCAACAAAACTGGTGAGGTGTCTAGAGTGAAAGTTTTATGAGGAGTGGCTGAAGGAGCTGGAATTGTTTAGTCTGGAGAAGAGGAGGCTCACGGAGACCTTATTGCACTCTACAACTTCCTGAAGGGAGGTTGTGATGAGGAGGGGGTCAGCCTCTTCTCCCAGGTAACTAATGATTAGACTAGAGGGAATGGCCATAAGTTGCTCCAGGGGAGGTTTAGATTAGATATGAGGAAAAACTTTTTCTCTCAAAGAGTGATCAGGCACTGGAATGGCCTGCCCAGGGAGCTTGTGGAGTCACCGTCCCTGATGATGTTCAAAAAGCATCTGGATGAGGTGCTAAGGGATCTGATTTAGTAGCTTAGTGGGGAGTGATGGTGGTAGGAGGACGGTTGGACTAGATGATCTTGTAGGTCCTTTCCAACCTAGTGTTTCTATGATTCTGTGCTTCTATGATCTATGTGGAATTCAGTAAAGTTTACCATTTAAATTTCACGTCCCAGACAAGAGGAATAGCATGTAGCTATTATGGGAAAGAACAATACATGTAGCCCATGAGTAGCTGGGCTACGTGCACAATGCCTACAAGCATTGAACAATTGTGATTTAATGCTGAGAGGCAGCTAAGCACCACACAGCTGCTCACTCACTCCCCCCAATAGTGAGGGGAAAGAGAATTGCAAGGGTGAAAGTGAGAAAACTCGGGGTTTGAGAAAAAGACGGTTTATTAGCTAAAGCAAAAGGTGCACATGCAGGAAAAATAAAATAAGGAATTCACTACTTCCAATCAGCAGGCAGATATTTAATGATTTCCAGGAAATCGAGACTTCATCACCTACAGTGGTTACATGGGAAAACAAATACCACAACTCCAAATATTCCCTCTCCTCTTTCTTTCCCAGTTTTATTTGTTCAACATGATGTTATATAGTATGGAATATCTCTTTGGTCACCTGGAGTCGGTTGTCCTGGCTGTATCCCGTCAAAACTTCTTGTGCACCTCCAATCTACTTGCTGGTGGAACAGTGTGAGAAATGGATAAGGTCGTGACAGTGTGAGTGAGCATTTTTCATTTCTGATAGCTGAACTGGACACTGAAGGAAGGAGGTATTAGACAAAAATACGTATTCTCTCTCTTCTCTGTTCTTTTTTTTTTGTTGTTTGTTTTTTTCCCCCCTAAAACAATAGAGGAAAATAATCTGGAGAGAAAAACATTAGAAATGGACGTTGTTTCTTTACACCACTCACCAAACTGAGGTAAGAAAAGTAGTAGCAATAGTGATCTTAGCTGTTAATTCCTAAGGCTTAGTACTGGTGTTATACTGAATTGTCAGCATTCCCAGAAGAGTACGTTGTTATTGGGGAGTACTCCTTGCCCATGAGTCCACTTAAGGTTATTTTTATTCATTTTGCAATACTCTCTACACATTGATTTTTCTTCACTGCTCTGCAATTTCTCACTTCATCTGTAGTAACTACATATGTTATATTTTACTTACTTTTATTCAGATTCCAAGGTTACATTTCTTTAATGATAAGTAATAGGCCATTACTTTACAGTCCCGGGACCTCAGGTAGTAAGCCATACTTTCAAGGCCTGTACTGTCATCCCAAGCACTTCTCTTAATTGTTTTGTGTTTGTTTATTTATTTGGTTTTAATTTTAAGTTTGTTGTGAGTTTATTTTACACAGAATAAATGTTTATATATTTCTTCTATACTACACATATATACACTAAATGTATACAGTATAATATATAACTACATATTAAAAAAAAAGGTAGCAGTTAGAAACTCATCATATTCAAGAACCTATATTAGAACATATTTGTTAATAGTTGCCTGGTCATCAGACAATGACTGTTGCAGCCAAACAAGCTAGAATAAAGTTCCAGCCAAGACCAGAGTAAGCTCAGACACAAAGGAAAAATCTAAGCTTAGTCCTGAGGCCTCTAAGAGATAGATTGCAACATGCTACCAGCACTGAAAATATTGCATTTTGTGGATTACATGGACACAGCTCCATCTGTTCAGTTTTGTTATCCTAGCCCTTTTTCATTTGGTAGTGCAAAAATCACAAGATGCTCACTACAGTTTGATTGCTTATACTCACCTTGCAACTTGACTGCAGGTTGTTCTTTAGATATCCTTGTTGCATCCTTGTTAATGTAGCTATAAAATCACTTAAATTTGTTACCGAGACAAGTTAAGGCATGCTTACCTTGTAAGGCATACCAAGGTAAGGCGTGAGGATTTTTGAAGCACTCTTTCCATCTATTCTAACAAAGTTCTAGTTCTTTTACCATATTTGCTTCTTGCTAGCCTATTTTATTTTTACAAATTTCCACAAGGATCCCTCATGATGTAGTAGATTATTTTGATTATTTCTAATATAAAAATATAACAATTTGTTTTGTTGTTAATAATGATTGTTGTATTTTTCATTTTTAATGATTTTTCTTTTCTGATATGATACTTAGTACTTAGTTTTGCTTTTTCTTCCTGATGATCTTATTTCCTACAGTTTTACTGGACTTAGAATTTAGGAATTGTCCTTTCAGTGTTTTTCTTTTGTTGTTGTTCTTGTTATTTTTCCTTCTAATTGCCTCATTTCTTGGCTTCTCAAGTTCCTAATGTATGTCAGTATCCAACTGTGAAAAATATAGTTAACAATCACTGTTTTAACATCACATCCAATCTTTATCTCATCTTCTTCTGCTTCCAATAGGGAGTAAAATCTTTTCCTCAGTTGAACTGTAACTTCTCACTTTACTATTGTTTTCATCCATTTCTGTGTTGCTTCTTTGATGTTTTTTTCCTTTAAGTTCCATCTTTTACAGCTTTAGTCCTAGTACATCAATACCAAGGATTTGTGACTGCTGATAAAAGCTGCTGAGCATACCTTAGCAATTTGGATAGATGACCTGATTTTCAGACTGATACAGATATAATTACTGTGTACTGCATTTGTTGTTGCTATTGCTGTTTCCATTTTTATTTAGCCATCTGGCAGGCTCTGTGTTTCTTTATATAATGAGCAGGATACTTGAAAATCAGGTTTAAAACTTTAAGAACAATTATCTGAATCATTGCTCATTGTTTTAAATATTGATACCTATCAGAGGATAGATTGATCAGACTGTGGAGGAAAGAGTGATAGGACTGACATTTACCTGTTTCTTATGCCCTTGCTGGAACACGCTGATGTATAATCGACATTTTCAGGAACCTAGTCCATGTGAATAACTAAGAAGAACAGATGAAAATTTAGACAATATTCCACCCAAGTACACCTCCGACAGCACGGAACAGCAAATGGCGTGGAAGGAGTAGAAGAACAGAGTGAATCCAGCATAATACTATTGAGGAGTATTTTTCAAGGCTCCAGCAGTTTGAAAAATTATAACCTATTAAATCAGAAATCATCTTTGTACCTGTCCTACTGAGGATATCCTGCAAGGTATAAAGAGATACAATTAACATAAAATTAATATAATTTTGGCTATCATAGAGTGTTAGAATATTCTGTTGAGATTGCAGATATGACTGTTCTCTTAGTGTATCTCTCTGCTTTTCAGATAATTTAACATTCCTATGCATTTAAGGTTCCTTGTCTGTATCCCAGGTATCTTGATATCTAATCTATGTATTTCAACAACGGATAAGTCTTTCATATATACATTAAATTAAACACATGCTTATGTTTGTAATTACAAGAGACTGTAGAAGTCCAGATTAAAAAGAGATACATTAATCAGTAAACACACTCTAAGTATACTATTTTTTGTGGTTATACAAAATGAAAGTTTATTTTACAGTCAGTAATGGACAAATATAAACCCCTCTCTGTAAATATATTCAATAAAAGACATGATAAATTTTATCAAAGGATATCATTAGTTTTTTAATTCTAAAAAACAAGGTCTCTTGAATATAAATAAAAGGTAATTTGCTAGTCATAATTTGCAATGGGCTTGTATGACTCTGAAAGCAAATAATTTCAAAATAAATATGTAACTGAGAAGACAGTTATACTATGTCATCAGAGACCAGTGGCTGACAGCTCAGTCTGCATTCAAGGCTTGATATTTCTAGGTCATAATAGTAGATAGCAGTTAAATACTTCTGCTGTTTCTAACACATTTTATTTTCTCATCTGTTGCCTGATCAAGATCTCTAACATCCAAGCCTCTGGGAACAAGAAATATTTCACATTTTGTTGTCCTGATCACATACCGACTATTATTATCCTTCCCCCATAAACTGTGTAATATGTTGAAGATGATTATAGGAAGTAAAAGCTTTTGGTAGCAACCATCTTTATGATCATAATAACAGTTGTAAGGGTGTCTGGCTTCGTAAAGGAAGCTGTGGAACTTGCATGCAATTCAGCAAAACAATTCAAGCAGCAAAGATGCATTTTAAAGCAAGAAAATTAATATACCATAGGGAGTCAAGTATTAACTATTACTTATTTCTGACATCACCAGCACTGTCGTAAACACCAGTCAGACACCCATGTTTTCAGATTAACGCTTGATCAGATGGTGGCAAGATTGATGGCTGTGCATCTGAAGCCCCTTTGCTGCTGTCACAAAAAGACACAGAAATCTGATTCAAATCTCAGTAGGCCTATCTTAAGTTTTGATGAGTACACTGAGCTTCTGATATGTAGGGAAAAAAAAGCAATTAGAACTCATAACATGGATAAACGAGAGTAGCATGTATCTAGACATAGACATCTGATCTTTCATCTCAAAAGTTGCTGGGATATTAAATGAAGGATAGGGAGTAACATTTTGTAATCAATTCTTTAGAAGAAAAAATATGTGAAAATACAAAAGATTATTCTGTGTTCTTGATCTTAAAAAGGTGAATATTTGATCTTGCAAATCTGATTCAGGTACTAGATCTGCAGAAAAAAACAGGGGCACTCTCTGGAGTTCATGTTATCTAATAACTGTATTTTGACAATATTTTTACCATCTCAGACAGCAAAAAGCATTTTGAATGGCAAATGCTGTGTTTATATTCTACTTCGATGAATAAGCATTAAAACGTCACTAACATCTTTGTAGGGTCCCATCTGCACTTGATGTTACATTGCAGAAATAACTGGACCTTAGCTACCCAGTCTAAAGTATAAGTGACTACAGCTGATAAGGTAGATCACAAAAAAGAACATCTGAAACATATTGAGAGGGATTTGGGGCCTATCTGCAAAAAATCTCTGCAGGCATATCCTGAATGCTTTTACAACCAGCAGTAAAATATACCTTACATAAAGGCATATATGTGTCCTGCAGAGGCATCTGAATGTGTATGCATATGATAGAACATCTTAGGTTGGAAGGAATCTTAAAAATCATCCAGTGCCAACCCCTCTGCCAAGGGCAGAGTTGCCAACCATGAAATCAGGCTGCCCAGGGTCCCATCTAATCTAGCTTTAAACACCTCTGGGGATAAGGCATCCACAACTTCTTTGGGCAGCTTGTTCCAGGATGTGGTGTGAGATCATGTAAAAAACCTTGCACAAGTCCAGGCAGATGACGTCATTTGCCCTCCATTTGTTCACTGATGCCGTCACTCCATCATAAAAGGCCACCAGATTGGCCAGGAGCAATCTGCCACTGATGAAGCCATGCTATCTGTCTTGAATAACCTCCTCATGTCACATGTGCCTTAGTGTGTTTTCCAGGAGGATCTGCTCCACGATCTTCTCAGTCTCAGGTGTGAAACTCACCGGCCTGTAGTTCCCCAGGTCCTCCTTCCTCCCTTTCTTAAAAATAGGAGGGATGCTTCCCTTTTACCAGACACCTAGGACTTCACCTGACAGCCACAACTTTTCAAATATGATAGAGACATCAGCCAATTCCTTCAAAACCTTGGGATGCATGTCATCTGGCCCCATAGACTAGTACACATTGAGCCTCATGATGTGGTCTCAGACTTGCTTCGCTCTTTTCGTGGGAAGGACTTTGTTCCCCTGATCCCTGCCTAGAAGTTCAGGGACACAAAAGCACTTTGAGGTCCCTTCCAGCACAAGCCATTCTATGATTCTATGTTTCTGTGAAAGACAGATAAACTTCATTTGGAAAATCTCACACCATTTCCATGAATTAAAGTTGCCATATACCTAGTCAATTCAGATATATGAAACACTTATTATTTCCTACTATGAAACTACTGAGAAGTTAAGATGACTTATTAGGGATATGATTTAGTAGCTTAGTGGGTAGTGACGGTGGTAGGAGGACGGTTGGACTAGATGATCTTGTAGGTCCTTTCCAACCTAGTGTTTCTATGATTCTATGATTCTATGACAAAGAAAAGAAATTTTCTTTACTAGAAAAATATGAAGCTTAATAACGAGGCATAGTTGTCACATGATTAGAATAGTATTATAGTAAATATATTGGATTGAAAAAGTGAAGTACCTGTGAAATAAGTTGTGTACCAGAAAATATAATTTCTGAGTACTACAGATAATAAAACCTTTTGATACATATATTTATTTAGCAAGAATTTACAAGATAATAGAGTACAAAGGTCATGGTTTGGCTGTGTTCTCCTTTTGGGCAACAAAAAATCATTGTATACATGTTAGATTTAAAGATTTAAAATTAATGTATTTCTTTACCAATAGAACAGGTGTTTTGGGGAGTATATTTCTGAATGATATATAACAACTTGGAAAGAGACCTGCATTTATTGTGAAGAGATTTTTAAAAAATTCAAAAGCTTTGAAATTTTCAAAAAAATTGTGAAAACTTTCAAAATCTGTTCAGTGTAGGCAAGAAAGTGTGATACAGACAAAAAGCAGTTTCTCAAGTCACAAAAAGCCCTATGAATTTCACAGGATCCAACAAAGTATTTTTGCCCTTTTGCATAGGTGGTATACAATACCCTGCATGTGACACCATAGCACTTAACTAAAGAGGAGAAACGAATCATGTTGCACCATACTATTAAGTTACATTCCAAAGAGTTAAAAATGATAATTCATTTTGGAACTACCACTGACAATCTCTACTGAAAAACTATGTTGCAGTCGTCTATGAAAAATTATTTACTATATGTTCAGTAAAAAGTAATTTTGTCTAGAAGTCATTACTGAGAAGGAGTAAATAGAATAAGATAATATACAGCTAGATGTCTAACACATCTTAATTCACTATAAGATCAAAGCATAATGAATAGTCTTTACTCACTTTCAAACAAATTGTGTGAAATAAGACAAAGTACATCTGCTGATACAAGAATATTTTCACTATCTGTTTTCAACTTGACTAAGATTTTCAGTGATACTGGGAAAGTACAGAACTTTTTTTTTTTTGGCAAGAACATTCCTGTGTTTCATTTTATCCTAAAATAAATCTTCAAACTGTAACCTTAGAATTGAAAGGAGCAAAGCCTAGAGTGCTCTGAAATGCTGGGATTTTGAGATCCTGTGTCTTGTCGCTGTTGCTGTATTACTTTCATCTGTAAGCCAGAAATTCTGAATGTTACTCTATTGTGTCATGTGAACATTGTAACACCACTCTAAACTGAGCAAACTTGCTGCCTCTGTGTACTTGCTGTCTTGTAGAGTACAATGTGAAACTGCCATCTAAGAATTTTAGGCTAACAAGACTGCCCCACTAGCAACAAACTTCTATTTTTAAGTCACTCTGAAGTATCAGAGGCAAAATTCAGTTTTTCTGAATCTCATTATGCAGCAGCAGGCTTATGTGGATGGATCCAGAATCAGATATAGACATTTATGTAGAGTTATCTCAAGCACAGGTATTCTCAGGTTGGCTAAGTCTCTACAATTGTACTCAGAAGAGTTCTAGTTCTCAGTTCAGGTTTTCACTCCTACGCATTTACCAGCTGCACACAAGTCTAGTAAATAAAAATTTGTATTTTAGCAAAACAGCATCCTTCTACAGTGATGACTGGAATCCAGGCAGGATAACCCAACAGTGTTAACAGAGGTAGTAGGCATGTATGTTTGGGACTGTTGTTTCCAATCAGCTGTTAAATTAAAAATATTTATTTAGAATTGAGATGAAAATCTCTCCAGATTATGAAATTAATTATATTGTTTAGGCATATTTACACATTTTGTGCCATTAAAACAGCCAAATATTTTTGCTTGAAGTAATCAATAGGCTACTCAAAACAGTAACATGAAGCTGGCAAGTAAGATACAAAATATACCTGTATGTGGATGGGATGCCTGAGGGAATTTAAAATTGTACTAGTTGTTCATGGACAATTGAATCTTGTCCTGGCTAGATAATTAATAGAATCATAGAATC